>CM072154.1:10407329-10590834 GCA_036850595.1 Rhyacichthys aspro | reverse complement strand
AAAAAAAAAAAATTTTTTTTTCTGGGAACTAACAAAATTTTTTTTGGGGAACTTTTTTTTCTGGGGAACTCAAAAAAAAATATTTTTTTGGGAACTCAAAAAAAAAAAAAAAAAAAAAAAAAATTTTTCTGGGGAACTCAAAAAAAAAATTATTTTTTTTTCTGGGGAACTCAAAAAAAATTTTTTTTTTTTCTGGGGGAACTCAAAAAAAACAAAATAATGTTTTTTTTTCTGGGGGAACTCAAAAAAAAATTATTTTTTTTCTGGGGAACTCAAAAAAGAAAAAAAAATATTTTTGGGGGGGGAACTTTTTTTTTATTTTCCCAAAAGAAATTTTTTTTTTCCCAACAAAATTTTTTTTATTTTTTTTTACCAACAAAAAAGAAAAAAAAATTTTCACAAACAAAATTTTTTTTTTTTTTAACTTACCCACCCCCCAAAAAAATTTTTTTCCCCCATAAAAAAAACCTGTTTTTTTTTCCCCCCACAAAAAACAAAAATAATGGTTTGTGCATTCTCTTCCTTCCTATGAGTGTGGACAAATCATGCAGAGGTATTTCCTCTCTAGCCGGGGGAGACACATAAAAAAGAATGTTGGCAATATTATTTCTGAAACTGAGTTGACGTTATTGCAGTTTTATGTGTCATGGGAAATCATTGTGTCCTGGGCTGCGGCAAATGATTATTGAGAGCTAATAGTGTGCAATGTTTAATATAAGGGAAAGAGGAGACAAAATCACTCATAGCCCCTCAGGGAATAAATTAGGGCTGAGGGAGAGTGGGAGTATGAGGCATCTGCACTGGGAGAATGTTTATTACCACCTGCCTGGCTTTGTGTTGTGTCATTACAGGAACACAACACATTGCATACAGCTGGAGGAGAACTCTATTCCCACACTCCACTGGAAAGTTCACTATATGTGGACCACAGTATTTACTGAAGCCAATACATTCGGCAAATATTGACCTGTGAAATGTACTGGGAAGTCATAGTCTCTAAAGCAATCTGAAGTGTTCCTTCTCTTTCTTTTTCCATATGTTTGACTTAATATGTCCTTTTGTTACACACCACATTGTAGCAAAACAAACACAGATACATTTGCTGTTGCAAACCAGATCATACATATTTTGCATCTTCTGTGAACTTTTTGGAGTCATGCTTCCCCATGGTCTTTGGTGTCAGCAGTGTTGAATCTCCTCTGCATCCTGGTCCCTAGGCAGCCATGAGCTGATTTCTCTCTCATTGACCTTCTGCAGGGGTGACTACGTGATGTGTTGTGGAGGTGGTCTCATGAGGCCTGCCTGCGCCTGGATGTGCTTATCTCCAAGTGGAGGAGGGAAACTATTCTCTGCTATCCTTCAATGAAGGACACCTGAAAAGGCCTGAGCACAGACTTACTCTGAAGTAGCATATGATAAATAATACATTAACATAAAATAATGGGAACAGAATAACATGGAGCATGTCTTTTGTGCTTTTGTATTGAACAGTCACTTCCTATTACACATATAATACCAAGTAGTATGATGTTGTTTCATTCTATTCCTGAGACTCAAGCAATTGAAAATTTAGCAATCTACAAAACTATTCCTCTTGACAGACCTGCAATCCAACCATGTAAGCAACTGCAGTTTCCCTTATCGCCACTGGGTGTCAATAATAGCAATTTAATTCAAGATTATTAAAGATTCTTTATGATTGCTCCACTTTTACTTACTGTACTCGTACACATCTGATGATGTGCTGTTATATTTTAGCCTCAGATCTATTGGGACATGGCTGCGTAAGAATGTATGTTGGCTTGTCGGCTAAAATGACCCACTATTGCCCTTTTCAAATCTAAAAGCTGACTGTTACTCCCTGCAGTGACTTGTGGCCGACCGCAGGCGTTGCCCTGTGCATCATCTGACGATGCTGGAGGTCTCCACAGAGCAGCAGTGCAGTGAGTGGTGATTAAGTTGGAAGGTCAGGTGGAATTGATTTGTTTCCTCCCGTCCGCCCTTGCAGCACTTAGAGCAGAGACAAGCCCCTGTTTGTTTTTGGGAACATTATTTCAGACATTCACTTTGTTTTTTTCTTTGTCATTATTTTCCTTTGGTCTAGTCTCCTAATACTTCACTGGGTTTCCACTGTCATAAGGCACTTTAGCTGTTGGCCAAAGTCATGCAAAGAGGGGCTTTCAGTGAAGGAATGAGGCAAGCCCCACAGAAACGGGCTTAATTAAGCTCCATTACTTTGATGAGATAGGGTCCTCTAACCCAGAGTGATGTGTTTTAATGATTCATTAGTGCATTAATCACCCATTTAGCAAATGGCAAACACCCTTTCTGTTTTACTAGCTACTGCAACTAAAATGACTAAACTAAAGCCTTTCCAGCTTGTGTTGGATAAATCATCTATGAGAGAATGTAAGCCCTTGACTTATCCTTAAATAGCTGTTTAACATGTTCTGACATAACTGCTTTTAATTTGTCGTTAAAATTGTTTTATGGGGATTTGTGTGGGAGCTGTGTATTTCATGTCATGTTGACAGTATCTACACAGTGTGCGCTTCAGCCTGACAACTTGTTCCCTCATCTTAATGCATCATCAAGCATTGACAACAAGCAGCAACTGTGGATGGAGTTTTTTTGTTTTGACAGAAGTGACAGACATAAAGCTGACAGCGCTTACAGTTGCCATCAGTTATGAAGCCACCGACATTGTCTACATGTTTATGTCAAAGACACCTGAAGTCTATTTAAAAATTGCAACAAAAAAGACAATAGCCTTTTGAAATGTGTGTCAAGTATTCCAAGATTCTTGAAAATACAACAGCATATAACATCAGTTAAGTTGTTTGGTTCCTTTCAAAGTTCTAGTGCATTTCTGCAGAAAAAGAAATCAATTTGTGTATTGTAATGGATGTATGTCTCTGCAGTATTTGACTTACGTGACAGTGGAAGAGGAGAAAAACAAGAAGTGTCCTGTGGGAGTGTATATATTTCTTTTTTTTTTCAGCCCTATTCCCAAACGATTGCTGTGACATATCTGAAAGTCATGTGGTGTGGGCCCGTTGTAGAAGGAGGATGGGGAACTCTGACTGTGAGGGACATTGCACTCTGCCTCACCTTGCTTACCATTGGAGGCAGGTGTAGCGGGGCATGCTGGGTAGATGGGGTATTTGGTGGAGGCTTGGCAGTGGTTGCACAACAACAAATGCAATCATGACGCAGGTAGCGGCTGCACTGAATGGTAATGCTATTATAATGATTTTGAGGGAATGTCTTCATAAATGTCTGCTCTCTGGGGAGACGCGTGGGCCCTTGTGCGGATGGGTCTTTTTTTTTTAACCATGAATAAATTCATGTCCAGCGCTGTGTGCTACTGCAGCCCCTGTTTGCTCATCTCATATGCAGCCGCTTCCCTGGCCCTTCCCAAGAGATGAAAGTTTGTAAACATGAATAATAATTAGGAGCAGGTCGACAGGCAGGTAATCTGCATTTAGGTTCCACGGGCATTCTTCCCCTCGATTCAGCCATTTGGGTGTCCTTCTATTAGCATTTTGTTTGCACAGAGATGCAACTAACATTTGATCTCTTATCTTGGCAAACAGAATAGATGTAATTTCTAATTGCTTTTAGAGCAGATTAGACCTAATATAAAGACAGGGAAGACAGGCAAATAGATTCTGTGGCTTCTGGGCATCTATGGTTTTAGGCTTTAAACACTTATACAGGGAGCAGAGAGATAAGAAAATTACATCATCAACTTTATTTGATTTTGATTGTATGTATACTAAACAGAATAAGCAAGGAATTTGGATTTGTTTCCTAAATGTTGTTTGAG
This sequence comes from Rhyacichthys aspro, assembly GCA_036850595.1. Taxonomy (NCBI): domain Eukaryota; kingdom Metazoa; phylum Chordata; class Actinopteri; order Gobiiformes; family Rhyacichthyidae; genus Rhyacichthys; species Rhyacichthys aspro. The sequence goes on along the minus strand of CM072154.1, from coordinate 10,587,005 downwards.
GCTGAATTTGGAAGAAGTTGCGACTGGCACAGAGAGAAGTCTGTCGAGCATCTGGAGGACAGCTAAATGAGCACTCTTGGGTTTTATGGATTTGATAGAAGGCCTCTGGTGGCCTAGGTCACTAAAATAATGACAGAATGCTAATGATTAATTAAAAGTCTGATTTCCAGGATTACTGTGGTAAGAAAGAGTTTGATCTTGAAGTGACTTTAGAGAAGAAGAGGAGCTAAGGCTTTTTGCTATTCTGCAGTCACACCTCCTCCTGGCACTAACAAGGCTCTGACAGCAAACAAATCTTTGACAACTCCCTCTTATTGCCCAGCCCACTTTTATAGATAGTCTTAAGACTTTAATCCGGATCCAGTGACAGACTCATCCCCAGTCAATAGGGTAAAGAGAAGCTCATGCTTGCAATGTGTGCTCTTGTCCACAGGCTGGTTCAAACACACATGCCCTGAATGTTAAACTGGGGATCACTTTAAATCAGGCCTACTGAACGAGGGATTGATATATTATTTGTGAACAAAGCTGCAGCTTGAATATACTGCTGTTTTGTTAAATCTTACATCAAAAGTGATCCTTTGAAGTTTGTCAGTTTTGGCTTAAAACTAAATGACTGAGCAAACTTTCAGAACATCTTGTCATCTTTGTCTTGATGCTAACGATGCATGGTCACATTTCTCAGCTTTAAGTGGAATATCGAAGGATCTGCTGCTCATTTTTGTGCCCCATAATTATATTTTTCTAATTATGACCTTTCTAACTTTGTGGCTGCTCCTGATGTGTGGGTGCAGCTATTAAAGAGGCCTTAATAGACAGCTTTATATGTTTTATTTCATCTTATATTCAATTATAAGCAACCCTTTAACCTGTGTGAAAGTTTTCCCACAATGCCTGTCTCTTATAGTTGTCAGTAGATCTGAGAGTGTGCATATTGACCGTTGGAGTCAGATCTGGATGAACCCTGCGCAGGCTGGCTCTTATTGTTTAAACATAATGCACATCTCTATCGACTGCTCCTTATCTTTATCAGAATGTCAATAGTCATTATTGCTTATCTTGTCTTGATTATCCTTCTGAGCTGTAAAATCAATTAGGCATAATCCAATCCCATTCTGCAGGTCAAAAGTTCACACACCGCCATGATTCATTGTACACTGTCATCCTTCATGGACATCCAACGTTCAGTTTCCTTTCATCTTTGGTACAATTTAATAAAGGCCTGGGTCCGCTCATGTGGCTAATGCAATGTAATTATTAGTTAATTATAGCAGTATGGTAGTATAGTTGGGCTACGTCTGACTCCACCTCGAATGCCTGAGTGCCCATTTAAGCCGTATTTTACTTGAGTAGGTTTGTACTTTAGTTTTAGGTACATTCTGTCTGTTCTATTTCAATCCGGACATGCGTTTTTCCTGTTTTAACTGGACTGCTTGTCATGTAAAACTAATCCCAAGGCTAATATGTGATAATAAAGCTAATGCAATGTTGTATAAAGCTTTCCAGAATGTTAATGTCCATGTAATGTATTCAGCTACGGGTGTGACCTCTGCCTTGTTTTAGAGACTCATATGTGAAAGGAGAGACTTTACCACTTCTGCGATTCTCAACATCCGCACCAAGTATAAGCACTCGAGGTTATTGCACTGTAAGCCTGGCAAACAACTTCATCTTTCTCTGCCTGATTACGTGATCAAATATAAGAGTGACAAAAGGCAGTGCGGAGACACAGAACGCTGAAGTAGTAATAATCCCCTTATTTCCCCCGGAAAATCCAATTTTAACAGCCTATTGTGGTGGATAGGTGTTCATCCTTGACTGAATCTGATGGCAACCTGCAATAACATGTGAGCTCGCCTGAGATAATACAAACTGACATTGCCGTGAACTACATTGTTTTTCACATTTCACTGCAGATGCCATTGCTGAGTTGGAAATCAATTAGGTAATTGGTGCTAATTATGCATAAATCAATATCTGACACATAGCATAAGAGAAGTGAGAGTTAATTGCTAAAACAGTCTGTAGCTTTCACAGGTGCTAAGGAAAATGTTATTGAGGAGTTGTCCGTGTCGCAGCCCTGTCCTAAGCCCTCGCCGTCCCGGGATCACACTACACTAATTTGATTTCATGGCGTGCCGTTGAAGACGCATTAATCTTTCCCAGACCATCGCGTGGCCCTGAGCAGCTGGAGGAAGAGGCAGAGGGAGACACAGAGAAGGGAAGCGGGCTGGGAGCGCCGTGCCTCCCATGTTAACAATGTTCTCCTGCCAGCACAAGTGCATCCCTCCAGGCAGTGAGTGTAAACAGTGCACCATCCTCAAATTTCACATTCACACCCTTTTTCACACTAACTTTCCCGTCTGGGCCGAGCATGGACACTTGGCTACTGACTCCATTAACAAGTGATAAGTCTGCTCTTTAAAAAGTTTCCTGGTTCTCAACTTTTGTTCTTTGCTATTATGTGCTGTTTCAAAGTAGATAACAGCGATTTTTAACAAACAAATGGTATTGGAATGTTTTTAGCGGCTGCAGGAAGCAATTGAAGGGAAGTGCAGAGTGAAGTGTTGCTCAGTCAGTTTTGCTCTGTGTTGTTGCTGTAGATAAGTGGTGTCAAACTCAAAGTGGTGATAGGCCGCAGTAGTTAATAAGAATCCTTTCAGGGGCTGATGATTGTGATACTCAGGTAGCTTTATTCAGTTTTACCGTGTTTGAAAGTAAGGTTTTATCTTCATTTGGGTGTTTTTCACGCATCATTTTGTGAATTCATTTTAACTTCAATTTGTGCCAATGTGCCCTCATTTTAATTGCAATTTTGCCCTCTCTTAAGTGTGCTTTGGTCTATTTTTAAAGTAGCTTTGTTCCCTTTTACCTATCTTTGGAATAATTGTGTGCCTTTGTCTCCAATTAAGGTTTAAAGTCCCACAAATATCACCTCCTAAATGTGTTGGAGGGCCAAATAAAACATTGCAAGGGGCCGCATTTGCCCCTGGGCCTTGAGTTTGACATGTCTGCTGAAGATGGAGGGGTTGCTCATTTGTTAACAGTCAATTTCAAATCATGTGTCGTGCCGTATCAGAATATACAATCTCTAAATGCTACTGTGGCAAATAATAATTTTCTTTTTACGTTGCAATATTGTGTAAATGTAACCTAAAAAAAAGTGGATGTATTTTGTTTACTTTTGACACTAAGGAAGCAATATATAATAGTGTTAGTTAGTTAGTTAGTATTCTCAGGAACAACGGGTGTGCATTAGTATTCTATTTGTTACCCGTCCTGTGTCTATGGTCGGGGGCCTATAGGCTGGCCCCCACAACTGTGCACACTGATAAGTTCTGTCACATAATCAAAGCTAATCCATAGCTCTGAGGCAACATCTCATATCTTCCTTTAAAGCAAAGTGGAAATAAAAAGATCCATTAATGGCAAATGTCCCCTAGTCAATTTTGGTCAACAGAAATCAAAGAGAAAAAGAAACAGAGACGGGAGGAGATAAAGGGAAACACAACAGACTGGTTCTTGCCGTTAACCCCCACCCACCTCCCGTCCCATTGGCCCACCCAACTGCCATCTCATCCGGGGTCCGGCGCGGCTCTGCCAACGGCTTTTTTGTCTTGTTCCACTGATCCATTTTAACATGGGGCGGTGAAAGCATCAAATGCGGCGCGCCATGCAGGATCCATGCCCCCTTCCCATCGCTGTTTTCAAAGGCAATGATGAAGGCATGAAAATATGAAAATGCTCTTCACAGGGGTCTGTGAAGGAGGCAATTTCCATCATGCCCATGTCTATTTCCCATGTAGAAGGAAATAAGCCATTTGTGTGATGTTGGTGCACACTGAACAGCGGTGACTGTACTTGTGCTGGGGCTTACAGAGGCGAGAGGAGATTGAGGGAGTATTAAATTACTGAGAAGGCTGCCATTTTTTTTTTAAGTCTTTATTTGGTTTACACCCCTGGGGTATGTAATCATAGCCACAGTAAATCCTTGGATTGGCTTATTAGCATATTCATATATCCAGAGTTATTTGTTCACATAAAACTTTGTGGTTGTCCTTGATAAGCATTTTCTAAGCGCTTGTTTGATTACAACAGGAACAGCTCTGTGGAAGCTGGAGAAATAGGGACAGCATTATTATTTTTTAAGTTTATGCAAAGAGCTTAAGGACTGTAGTTGTGGAAAAAATCAGCATAGGAGCTGCGTGTGAGATGTACCCCTATATAAGGTAAAAAATTGTAAATCTGGTTCACACGAAATGTACACGTCATCCACTCAAATTCTTGGAAAAACCACCTTCAGCCTTCTCTAACCCCTTCGCTCCTCGTTCAGCTTGATTAATCCATCGAGATAAACACGGAGGATCATGGGATCAGGGGTGAAGTGAGGTATGATTTCTGTTGAGAGAGAGGTGCCTGTGCGTGAATTTGATGAGGCGCTCTTTCTCAGTAAATAAATGCTTTAATCCTGTCTAATGTTCTTGAGATGTATTCTGCCAGTGTCCTCGTAGGAGACGAGAAATTAATTAAGACCATTGTGAAGGATGAGCCACTGCCTACCTCTTGAGATGACACTGCTGTGTGGAGTGTCAGTCCTTGAGCTCACTGGGTACACAAGGTTTTGTTTATGAAATGCTTTACTCTTTTGTTATCAGTGGATATCTACGTCAAGAAATGTGATTTGTGATTGGCACTTTAATAAAAAAAATAACCTTGAACAAATTTAAGGGATATGTTCTGTTCTTTTCTGTAATCATGGCAATCGCTTCTTCTCACCCTGCGCACAAATAAAACACTTAATTTGAACAGTTGTCAGAAGCAGACAAAAATGCTGTTATTCAAAGCTCAACTACTTTAATGCAAACGTACAGTTATATTCATAATTATAGCAGTGGTGGTGCAAGCATCATGATATGGCGATTTTTCTCATACTTTAGTGTTGGGTCCATTTTTCGCACATCAGGAATCATGTATCAGTTTGAATACATCAAAAATACTTGAAGAAGTCACGTTGGCTTATGCTGAAAAGGAAATGCCTTTGAAATGTGTGTTTTGACAAGACAATGACCCCAAACACACCAGAAAGTGAGCAGCATCTTGTTTCCAGACCGACAAGATTGATGTTATGGAGTGTCCAGCACAATCCCCAGACGTTAATCCAACAGAAAACTTGTGGGGTAACATCAAAAATGCTGTCTTTGAGGCAAAACCAAGAAATGCAGAGGAATAGTCCAGTGGTCACTGGCTGTTGACAGGAGCCAGAAGCTAGTTGACTCCATGCAACACAGATGTGTCAGCTTCTCAAAAGCAGTGGTTATACAATAAAATGTTAGTTCAGTGATTCACAGGAAAGATACATCTAAAGAATTTTTCAGTTTAAACAGTAAATGTTTGAGTTTAAAAAAGAAAAATGCAGACACTGCAATATTTTTCAACAGCCTAATATTCCCTTTTTTCACTTTCTATAGTAATAACAAATTAGCTTTTTTTTTGTTCATGTTTTGATTCGGAACAGAATGTGCAGTGTTCCCAATGCTTTTGCGTGAGTGAAAATCACAACCATTATAAGGATTTTGAGCTTTACTCACTGTTTTAAACACACTGCTATTATTATGAACATAACTGTATGTAACCCTTAAATCTGTGCACCACTTTCTACTTACATTACAGAATGACCCATTAATGTTATGGCATGCCCCAGGACACGACTAACATCAGTAATTACAGGTCACATTCCATTAAAAGCATGCAGCATATTGATTCAGTACCACCTGCGCAGCATACTGACATCACATTTGGACCAGCTATATACGTTATTCATGTGCACAGATTGCGGCATTTATGAATGAATATTTATGAAATGATTTATGTTCTGCAAACACAAGAATACTGATTCACCACATGTTTGAATTTTCAAGCAAAAACTAAACACTGGTTTCATTGCTCTTCATCTTTGTTTAAAAATGAGAGAATATATTCCCCTTAAAATGCTCTGTGCACATTAGTGAAATTCTAATTATTCCTTTTTCTTTCCATTACAAATATTTGTGGGGGGTGCTTTGTTGGCTGTGTTCTCCCAGCAGCCATTTGTGTGGCTTAATGGCCTGACGCAGTAGCCATAGCTGATGTATAGTTCTTGTGTGTGTGTGCTTAGACTAGAGTGAAGCCCTCAGCAGTGACACTTTCTTCTTGATATTAATGGAAGCTCACGTAATTGCACATGCCATTAAGGAAGTACAGATGCTATCAGGGAGCCCACACATCGTTATTTCTCAGTGTAACACCTCATTAATATTTGTTGTTTTTTAATTTTTCTCTCTCCGCCTCCCTCCCACTACGCGAGAAAGAGGGCCGCACTGAATGTAGCGCGGGATTAAAAATGACAGAGAGATGAATCTTCCAGACTCCGGGCAGATGTTTCCTGTTCAGAATCCAAATTGCAGACACACCCACCCCACGGCGTAAAAAATGGAACGTTTGTGGTGACCGTAACTGAGACTTAGGCACCGCTTTGGCGCGCCAGAGACCTGCTTCTGTATTTAAAGGTCAGATAGCTGAGAGCGAGGTGTGATCTATTCGCAGATTTCTGTAACCTTTCACTGGCCAGGTTTTGTTTGGTTTGTAGTTGTCAGGGTCTGTAGTGCACACTGTGAGATCAGGATGGCACTATGTTCAGGTCACTTAAACTAAAAATGCTTCTTAAAAAGATGCTTGCTTTTGATTTTAATTTTTAATTTGGTTTCAGATTGTTTTGATATCTTCTTTAAAGTTTGTTGTGCTTCATGATAGAGCTGATCTCAACAAGCAAAACGGTGGAAAATTTGCTCTGTGATTTGATAGTAGATAAAGTGGTGAAGTTGAAAATGGTGAGGTAGATTGTTTAAGTGTGTTATTATGCAGCTTTCCCTCTATATCCCTACCTCTGTCAGGTGCCGTGGCAGTTATATAAGTAATGTTCTTCACTTATCTGTCCATTAGTCATAATGGTCACAGCTAAAATCTTCTAGTGTGCAGTCCAGTCCAACACACAGAAGAAATCGTAATTATAATAAAAGTGATCATAAGATTTTATTGTATCAGAGGTGATGTGGTGGTAAAGAGTTAAGGGCTCTCATGGAGCTGCAGTCTGACTTTCTCTGCTCCCACCGGTACTTGAGATTGATATGGCAGTTAAGGTAAAAGTCACCGCAAAAGTCATTCAAATCTTGCATTCAGCAAATTGGGGAGCACATGGCTGTCTGTGCTGAGATTATAGCACATCATTCTTGAAGGCAGACCTGCAGTTTCAGAGGAAAGGAATGATATGTTTTCTCAGCCAGGTGTTTATTAACATGAATCCACCTGTAATGTATTTATTCACTTTAACAGAGTTTGCCTCCGATGACAAACAAAACAGTAATGTGCAACACAGAGACCACATGCTGCAGATAATTGTTTGCTCACTAATGACTGCGCTACAGAGGCACACGCAGCACTCGGCCCTTTAATAACCTCACTTTGGGCTTCCTCTGTGTGGCAGTCCCACATAGTAACATTAGTGTAATATATGACTTTGTTTACAGTCGGAACTCTTAGCTCCACTCCAGTTATTCATCTCCACCACCTTATTACCGTTATTTCCAATGAGGTAACAATTCCAGGGCAATTTCCCAGCATCTAACTAGACCTAGGGGGAATATGTTGGTTTGAGAATGATGTGACTGGGACACATCACCATCACTCCTGCACATATTACTGTCATGTTAAGGCACCACAATATAATTACTTTATATGAATGATGCCATGCAATATCTCTAAATTAAGATTAAGCCTTAAATTGGCCCCTAGAAGGGAATTGTTCTACTTGAGAAACTATTTGATGAACCAAACTTTGATTATATTCCTAGAGATTTTTTTTTTCTTTTTGACCAGTGTGTTGTATTGTTTGCTTTTGAAATCACATTTGAAGTATCAATAGTAATATTATGGGGACACATAGTGTAGTGATATCATTAATGCTTTCATAGTTTATCACAGATTTTTTTTCTGTTCATGCAAAGTCATTTCTGTATAACTTAATTTCTTACACTCCCAAACAAAAGTCACAGTTGCATCGCCCTGTAGCCAGATTGATGTTTGAATGAGGTACAAAGGGAATAGCATAGGATAATGGGTAGATACACAGAGGCACCCTGTTGACCCATTTGGACCATGATTCATCAAAACACTCATTGACCTCATTGCGACGAACTTACTTGGAGAATGGGCTTATGGCCTGTGATCCTCTGCCCATGTTTTTAGGGCATGTTTCCATGTGCAACTTGCAAAACCTGCACTGCTACTAATTAGAAAAAAGAAGAGTGTAAATCTGAATGCATAGTGGAGCGAGAGGCTGGAGTAACAGCCATACACTTCTGCAGCAAACAGTAGTAATTTAGAAATTTCCTGTACATTTTAGATTCTTACATTTTTTATATTTCTACTTTAAGACAATGTTGAAAGTGAATACAATACATACAAACAAAAAAGTGGAATACAAGATGTTTTTGTATACATTTTTGTTATATTTTATAAGTTTGTTTTACTTGCATATAAGACATCGGAAAATAAGTCTTGAAAAATAACATTTATTACATGTCAATTGTAGAAGTGGTGGTGCCTTAAAAACATCAACCAATCAAAAACGCTCTCATCACGTGTTCTATTGGTCAATCAGCCTGTCAATCACTCCTGCTACGTGAGGCCGGAAGTGTGCGTGTTCACGTATTCTGTTTACAGCTGCTTTTGCGTTGCTACCGTTAAACAGCCTCACTGTGCAGCTTCACTGTCAGGCACAGACTGCTCCTTCGTGCAGCTCCATTGTCAGGACCACATAGTCATTTATTTCCCTTTTTTTCCTTTTCTCTTTATTTATTTGTGTAGATGGGGGACAGTCTGTTTAACTAGCGTTAGCTCCATCCGTTAGCTTTAGTTTGTTCATCTAGCTACTCCTCGTTAGCTTCAGGCTACATTTATATCTAGTTAAGATTTTTTGTCGTTAGCAAGGTTTTACACAATGGCTGCGAAGAACACTGATGAAGGTAACTGTAAAAGAAAGACTATGTTTGAGGTGGCTGCGAAAAGGAATAAGATGAAAGGCAGATGAAAGTTGTTCTTGGTTTGAGCGATAGCGAGCGCTGAAGGCACAGCGAGGAATACGCTGCTCGACAGGTAAGTTTTAGGCTCAATGTTTTGTTGTCATATTAAAAACTGCTAGTTGGGAGTATTATCTGGTGTTTGTGACATTGTATGGAGAGAATCGGGGCCAGTCAGCTGTGAAGCGCCGTCTGTTAGTCTCTGGCGCGTGCGTGTTGTTTTGGAGGCAGGACCTCGGAAAGAACTGTGAAACGAGTCGGCTGGTCTTGCGCATGCGCATTATTCAAAAACTGGCTAACAGTCGCTGCTGTCCGAATGTTCGCAAACATCTTCTATTCCACCAGAAATAAGGGCAGTCCATCTTATCTTGAAACAAATTTGAACCTCTGTGTATTGTTTATAAAAGAAGTAATATTGCAGGTGAAATGACTCTAGGGATCTGCTAGCGAAACCTAATGGTGACTGTTGAATAATTGCTGGCCTTAACATCAGGGCTAAAATATTTCAAATGTGTTACTTTAAATCTTGAAACTCTCTGGGGAGAAGACACTCTCTGTCTAGAGCCCCAATCCCCTTGGGACTTGGGCTGTCTCCAAACACAAGCCAGTGAAATGCAAACAGACAATTGAGGATTTATCTATGCACATCACAATAATATAGTTTATGTCCACAATGAAATCATAATCCACGGAAAATACAAAGACTGTAAACTTCTGTCAACATGGCAATGGAGTCATCCCACTGCTCAGTAATCCAATTAAAATGAGTCTCCAAATACAGGCTCTTTTTTTACTAACTGCAGATCAACCATGTGGGGGGTTGTTAAGCTTGCATTATTCACTGTGGGTGGTTTGCCACAAAGAGACAGCCGGCCCCAATCAGAAGAAATATTACACTGAGTCTTCATTACCCTCAGGACCAGTTACATTTCCCAAAGCTAATAACAGATATACTTTTTCTTTCGACACAAAAGAATATTTAGCTTGGCAGAAACAAAATTCCTGTTGCTGAAATGGTTCTTGAAGTACATTTTACGTAAAAAACATCAATTACAGTCATTAATGTAAAACCCACATGAGCATCCTGAGAGTGAATCGAGAAGTCTCCCAACAATCAGGCTAATTATCCATTTTCCTTTCCTCTTCCCCTCAACATCCCTTTTCATTTCTCTCATATCCATTTAATCTAATTGTATCTGATCAGGATTGGGACTTCATTACCGGCTTTGCTTTGAATTAATACAGGGTGTAATTGGCCCTCCAGTCCCATTGGAGGTGCCCTGCTCCACTTGGTCCAAATGGCTCTTCTGACTCTGTAACTTCACCTCAACTACTACATTTCCATTTATCTCCACATCTCAAAGTAGGACTCACTGCTGCAGGACTGATTGGATTGAATGCATCATAAACTTGAACAGCATCTGAGCAGATGCTGTGGAATTGGCCCATATTTACAGTCCTCCTTGTAAAGCTGATGTTGATTGAAATCTTTCTGTTCCATAATCATGAGTTAATTAACAAGTGTTAATGACCTCTGAGATGCTAATCGTAAGCCAGTGTTTACAGCACAACAAGCGATGCATTGATGACTGATGTAGGTCTGGCTACAGCTCCATGATCCATTGCATGTTCAATAAATCATGTTTTTCTATTAGAATGACTGATAATTACCCCATGATCACACACTGGGAGATTTCAAAAGGATTTCCAGTGTTTTCCTCTTTCACTTATTATATGTATGCTTTTATTCAAGCAGATTAGTTCAGAAAGGAAAAAAAAAACTGATTGCTAATTGAAAAATTAGAAAGTCAATTAGAGGCTAGAGATCTAATTAAAGTGGAATTGAATGGATATTTAGCTCTGGACTCTCCTCCATTTCTAATCTCTGATTTGTCAGCTGAATGAATGCACTTCTCCTCGTGTGTAGCTGAAGTGGAATTGGCTTTTTCTCTTCTAGCACACAGAGACGTCTGACAGATTGATTTGAATTCAATCACGGATCCCTCTGTGTCTGTGGAAAAAGATGAAAATAATAATGTGAAGTCATTACGTGGATGGGAAGTCGCTAAACAAAGGCATACCTGAGTTTGCAGCCGTCCCTCGAGAAACCCGGTGTGAAGCCGTTGTCTAATTCAAGCCCGCAGATTACAGTGTGGCATGCTCGATCAGCGTGGCTAATATCTTAGTTAAGGGCAACGCTGCTATTCTTTCAGGAATTGGTGGGAAAATGAACATGTCACTCTTGACAAACTAGTGTGTGTGCTGCTCATAAGTTATACTGTCAGACTCTGAGGCAAGCTGTGTCTGTCTGAGATGTATTGCGCTCCGGTATCAATGCAGACCTCCACCCGCATCATTGTTTACCCTGCAGTCCGGAGCACATTTAATGGTTGGGGCAGAGGGGGTTAATTATAAATAACAACAGCCTGGAGCGTCACCCGTTTTAATGTGGTCTTAGTTCTGATGCACAGCCATGTTTCTGGCTTCACAGCAGGAATTACTCCAACTCACAGAGTGATAAATAGAATAGCATTGGCCAACTGTATAGTCTATATGTTTGTTCTGCTTCATTGCGTACTGCAGTGTAATATAATGTGTATTCTTATGTGTGCTGTTCACTGCTGCATTTCCCTTTTTCCCTTAAACATATTTCCTTTTGGCAATTACTGTAGAAATCTATAAAAATGATTACTCTAGTGCTGGAAATGAAACTAGGCAACAGCAACAAAACTGATACACTTAAATGGTGGCTGAAGCAGAAGGTACTAAATTTACTTTTCATTATTTCTTTATAATCCTACTTTTTAAAAATAAATCCAAGTTGAATACTCAAGAAAATGAAATGTAAATATTCAGTCATTTATTTCCTGCCTCTTCTTTGTTCTCTCTGTATGTCCGTTTATTTTGTGGCTTTTCTGGCAGTTTTCTTTCTCTTTACAGGAACCAAGCTCTAAATGGACCTCTAATATATTTTATATTTGGCAGGCGAGCCTCTTAAGTAGATTGACTCGTGGCTATTATAGAAAAAATAGCAGCGGCTTTCTGTAATAGTTCTTTAAGAAGCCATTAGGGAGTCAACAGTAATAAATTATGAACAATACTGTAATGAGCTCGCAGGAGAGGAACCCCATAGAACTTATTAATGATGACTGGTCGCAGACACTTCATTTAAAGCATTAACTCTGATTCATTTGTTAATATTTATCAGAATGGGGGGAGTGGATGAAAAATGACTCCGGGAGCTGAAATGTTATTAGGTTCTGAGCTGGAATTACTTTTGCCGGCTTTTCGATGCAGAGGCCACAAATGAACTGCACTACTGTGAGTGTGAGTGGAAGTTTGACCGACTTTTGTTCATTTATTCACAGCAAGAGACACTGTGTGAGCAAGAACTTGTCAATATAGGGAGTATGTATCAAATACTGTTAAAAAAAACTGGTCAGATTTACCAGTTTGCAGGCTTTAGTGGCGTAAAGATGTGGGAAACATGTAAATAGTGTTCTGTAAACAAATGATATCTATCTGCCCACTCACACAAATACTGTACTGACCAGATGTCACAGTATACTACTTGTAGTGACTTGCATAGTGCATTGTAGTGTGTAATGCTAAAACTTGGAGAATTATGTGCTTTTTCTGTTTGACATACCAACATCCTTTCCCCATATTGTATATTTTAATTATTTTTAATGAAACTATTACTATAACTAGCATTTTGCATGAGGTGGCACACAGTGTAATGTTTTAGAACCCCTTGGACTACATTTTATACAACATATATACAAATGTGTGTAAAATAATACTCATTTATCTGCACTATATGCTTTTTTTTTCTTTTTTCTTGTAGCATGGACTGCACATGTCATAATAAATCATTCAGGACCGTCATATACTGGATGTGCCCTAGTACACTAGTTGTATGCCATTCCAAAACCAACCTCACACAGTTAAAAGCCCGAGGCCCTACATACACCATGACACCCCCTGCTGGATTCCATCACCTACACCGTCCAAAAGATCATAACATAAGGAAGAGAGTGGAAGGAGTGTAGGGGTCACAGTCTCACTCCGCCCTCTGGTGGTCCGGGCGTACGTCTTGGTGAGTTGACCAGTGACCTCCCACTCTGTCCCTGCAGCTGTGGGGGACAGGGCCCGCGGTGAAGGGGTGGGGCAACAGTCACTCCGATCTGGTACAGTGGGATCAGAGTGCTCCCTCCTGTCCCTCTGCATCAGTGACATGTCCCCTCTGACACTGATGACACTTTGTCCACTGGCTGCTCCTCCGGTTCATATAAAGCAAACGGTGCCTTTTGTTTTTGGAGAATTGTTTTGATAAATGATGCATTCAAAATGTTACTTCACAATTCTTGTTCGGTAATCTAAGCTTTTCATGACTTTTTACTTGTCAAGTCTGTCAAACTCCACACGTTTTTTCTGTTTTTTTTTCACAGAAGCATTGCTGTGTGGGGTGGCCAGCCATTTTTTTTTTTTCCTCGGTCCTAAAAGCTTTTTCACCCACACAAATAATGTTCTGTGGGTGATGTATTTCATTATTAGCTGCCCACTTCAAAAGCTAATGTATGTGGTGTGTTTGTTTTTCCATGAAGCATAAAAGCAGACTGTACTTTAGATGAAAACAAAAGCCTGATAATAAATACAATAGTACACCAACTATGTGGGGCATATGGTTTACATTTGCATTTATGTGTTTTTTTTGTTTTTTTTTTACATCCAACTATAAATCAGCTCTCTATCTATGGATGCTCTTGCCCACATCTGTTTTATCTACAGACTGCTAAATCATGTGCACAACAAAGAGGTTTTTTTTTTTTTTTTGCAACATGGGTATGAGGAAATCTAGTCTGAATAAGTTACTAACAATCAAAAATTGCACAACGCCGTATATTATAAACTGTAAGTAAAGGCTGCTGCTGTGGATTTAAAGTCTCGCTTAATAAACTTATAAATGATCCAGTAACATCAAGGCAACCAGTGGAAAAAGTCTGTTTAAAGTCCTGCCTTAATGGACTCCATGTATAATACTTATTTGAAAGGACTGTATTTGTATTTACTTTTAAACAAGTATATAAAGATACCGTCAAAACTTCATATTTTTTCTCAAGGTCATCACTCTGTTAGAATCTCATACTCCAGAGTTATCCTTTTAGTTTCATCTTTGTACCCCATGCTCTCTTGAAGATTTGTCTAAATATATTTTCCGTAGTCCCTCAGTCGGAATGCATCATTTGTGTGTTATGTGTATTAGTTACTTAAGTGTGTCACGTTCCTTTTTGCCCTTCTCGTTGCTCCACAGTGTCATTTGGTGATGAGCCGGTCAGTAATTGCTTGATGAGCTGCAGTTCCACCTTGTTTCCAGAGCAGTTCTAGTGTGAAGGGCACAGATAAAACCTATAAGGTGGCTGGATTTATTAATTATGCTGTGTGCTTGTTAGCTGGACAGTCAGTGGACCATGGCCAAACGTGCTGCCCTCTGCCCCACAACTACCTCAGCAGTTAATCACAATGTTATGGAAGCTGATTACTTGGCCGCTACTCTTAATTAGGAAAATCAAACTGAAGAGGACTGGGACTAAATTCAAATACCCACTGATAAGACAGAAGCATTTTTTTTCCTTTTTTGTTTCATTTCCTTTATATAATCTATCTAGCTGTGACTAAAAGAAAACTCCGTAAGTGTCCATGAAAGATGATGACAGAGGATTTTTCCAGTGCCATTTCGAATAAACGTCCAACTTTTCTGCTCGGCCATTCCTGTAAATCAAAGTGAATAACAGTGATGAAAGTGAACAAATGAAATGAAATAAAACAGGGTCACACATCACTGGAAGGGCAACAAATGCCCACTGAAATGGAAGTAATTTTTTCCCCCTTGTGTCTCAACAAAAACGAGGGAAAAGAGCAAGTTGTCATTTTGCCCAGAGCAGCGCCGACCGCATCAACAAAAATATAGGTCTGGCACAGAACTTTGTGTGACAGAAGACGGCCACTCATTTTAATGTAAAAGGACAGTTCTTTTGTGGAAAAGTGCTGAGTGATCTAATTTCCAATCAAGGTAGAAACGCTTTAAATAACCCAAATCTCATTCTGTCGGATTTGTTCTGTTCTGAACTAGCGCGGGCATCTCAGAAGTTACACAAACTGGTATTTACTGGAAAAGAAAAGGGTTTTAAATGCTGTATTTCAGTTTAAATAATATAGCAATACCAATCCAGGTCTTTTCAATATAAATTGCATTTTGTGTTACCTCCTTAGCGCTAATGTGAGCCTGAGATTTCAGGAACAAACATCTTGCCAGTGTTTATGCAAGCATATTCCCATCAGAGTTGATTTAACACGTCTGACAGTTGGGAACAGCTGCTGCAGAGTTACATCTACTGTGTTTGGTCTCTCCACACAGAATATACTGCAGAGTAACTCAAATTTACTTTTGATATGAAAAGCCAAAAGATGTTTAGATTCTTTGGTGTCAAGTGTAGTGGAGTGGGCGTCACTTTTGAAATATCACAGTTTGGAAGATTCAACAGCCTCTCGATTTTTCCAGTGTTAATTCCTTTTAGATGAAAATGCCCTTTACCTTGCATGATGTTGTATAGTTTACCCTGGGAAATAGTTGTAGGCTAGATCTCTTTAAGTGTCAGTGACCACCATGTGATTGTTCCAGTGCTGTGAGGAAAGTCAGCTCTGTTTACCATACTTGTCTTTTAATAGCTTTAATTCATTTGTGTATTTTTGAGTCCATACAGGTTGTACATGAGTCATTTGGAGCAGCAGCTACGACTAAAGGCCAGCTCCCTGTGGGGATTTATTCCCTTTCTCCTCGTGGTGCCCCCCCGACACCCGTGGGCCTGGCACATGTGTGACATATAATTGATTCATTAATAATCTGAACAGATGTTTCTGGTCCAGTCTGGAATCCAGCCAGATTGCCAACTTAGTCTTTTACTGCCACAGGCTGCCTGATTGCATCCCATTATATGTGCACTGACACAGAATGAGTGAAATGGATGTATTTTTGAGAGCACAGAGGGAGTCAAGTGATGGTACAATCACAGAGATTTATGACCACCATCAACGTCACAGTAACTTGTGGATCTATAAAAGAGGCAGACACTTGGATTTAAACCGATAATGGACATCTGTAAACACTTGTAAAACCTGAGGAGACTGGCTCACTTAACTTTTTGTATTTTAAAAAAATCCAACTAATGAATTAACTGATTAACAATAAACTATATCCAGATTTGCCCATGTATTTGGTTTTGGACTACGACCAACACGTGGTGGGTTGGTGCTGTTTTATTAAGCCTCCTCATGGTTACTATTTATTTTTTATTGAAAGTTGCTCAGTATATTTGGTAAAAGTTGGTGGCTTTTGAGCCACACAATAAGGCAGAGATGTTATTGTGCAGTCTGCACATGTCATAAATCTCTTTCATTAGGTAAACAGAAATATTTAGGGAAAACTGTTTGATTCTGCATTATGTATTGCACAAAGAGGAGTTAGTCTTTGATGTAGCAGTGCAGTGCAGTTTGAGCTGACTGTCATGACTCCGGCCTCCTGCTGTTGGGACCCACTGGTGTGTCACACCTGGTCAGCCTCCACTCCTGCTCACACTGGATGAAAATCAGAGCATCCCTAATGAGAGGGGACTTAGGTTGAGAGCAACATTGTTCCTTGATGTACAGCAGGAAGTGAAACAAAATGTCATTGCTTTCCATGGCAGCGACATTCAGCAAATCTTATCGGAAGCAATTTTGCATGCAGAAAATTTGGGTTTTCACTACCCTGAAAGGATAATAAGTATTGTATCCAAGATGTGGGAGCTTTTGTTCTAATGAGATGAAAAGGAGAGGCTTTAGAGCTCATGGTGAAGGTCTAATTAATCAGTCTCTGTGGCAGTTTCCCACAGCTATCCATTAGGGTTTTATTCAACAAGTCACTGGAGCTTCCATCTCACTTTCTTTGTTGGAAATGGCTCCATAATAATAATAATAATTGGAGATTGATCATTGAAAGGCTCTGAAGGGAAATGCATGTGGTGAGGAATAATGATGCCCTGCATATATCTACACGGTTAGACTTCAACAAAAGATTTTCTCACAAATTCAGGATTTAGAGGCAATTTATCCCAAATCAATTATGTTTTTTCATCAACATGAAACAGTTTGACAGCAGCCATCAAGCATTTTCAAAAGGCTTGTAGTCCTCAGTGTACAAAGATCAGTGTGTGTATGAGCTCCAAACTGCTGCTGAGACTTGTCTGGGCTTTCAGCATTCAGCTTGAACACAGTGTGGTCAATGCAGCACACCGGGGATGCAAACCAGACATTACAGATAACATACACAGTCCGTCTATTGGCCTAGCCACTTCCCATTTGAGCCTCAGTCAAACATGAGTAGCAGTCAAACATGTCAAATCCTAAATCATGCCAATCTTTGATGAAGTAAATGACCCAAACTTCCTCAATACAGTGTCTAGTACGAGACAGTGTAGAGTAAATAAGGGATCATTCTAAATCCGGACCCAATCCTGATTCAATTCAAGTCCAACCCTTAATGAAACCTTCAGTAAATCCAGACTGTGAATCAGCATGTCCCTATAATTCAAGTTCCCTCCCAATCCCAAATCAATCCTGAGTCAAACCGAAGTCATTAGTAAATCTTAAACCAAACCTTAGTCAAGTCCCACTTAATCCTGAGTCAGTGTCCTGGTAATCTCCAATCCAGCTCTATGAGTCCTTCTTGGGTCAGTTCTGAGTCAGTTTAGATTCAGTCTTGAATTGCAGCTCAAGCTAGAGTCAGTGGCAAGTCCAGTGTTGGTCAAAATTAAAGTAACCTTTATTCAGTTCCCAGTCTATTGTGAGCCAAGATTAGAACCTATTCATTGCAGATACAATTCAATAATTGTCTGCATTTTATATCTTCATTGTAACTGTATAATCATTTGACATATTCAGTCTTCTGTCATTCAAATGTCCTCTGGCTCACATCCTCCTGAGAGCTCAGTTGGGCTAAATGCTTGTGTCAGTAAAAGTTTGTGGCTTACCTTTGCAGCAGCTGGTGATTGGACCAAAAGTCAGCCCTCAGGCTTAATACTGCAGGCCTTATTAATGCAAATCTAGCTTCAACAGACTGATGGGAAATTGGCTTCCTGAATTCCACAGTACCAACAAGGTGAGCAGACTGAAAGGTTAAGTAGCCTGGGTCTGTACCACTCAACTGGTGTACACACAGGGCAAAATTGTGAGTATCTTTTTTTCTGAAATGAAATTGCCATAGAGTAAAAGTGACTTTATAGACATTTTCTGCTACATATGAAGAGTTTAAGGACTAAACCATTATCCAAGTTTCTAAAAGGGAAGCCTATTGAACCATCAAGTGAACGTCTCACTGCTCACAAGACGCCTGTGCTGCTGAAGCAAAAGGGAGAAAATAATCATTTTAACAAAGGCAAGAATTCACAATGTTTCCATGTGGCTAATATTAGCAAACACTAGTTACTGTGGTTGATGTCTGTCTTTGTTCTTGTCACTTCAAGCTTCCAGAACTACCAATTAAATTGACAATTAAATTGACATGGCCCAAAACTTTTACAATCAAGTTTAGGGTTTTATAATGAGGAGGGTATATGAGAATGCTTTTCCAATTATTTCTAATTTACCATTTAATTTTGTGTTACCATTACCCAGTCTTTTTAGTGGACATCTGAATGGGCTTCTGATTCTCCACAGCAGTACTGATTGTTACAGTCATATCATACCTTTTAAACCATTAAAACGTATCTAACCACGATAATGGATATTTTAATGGGTAAATGAGAATGCACACCTTCAATAATTGTTGCATGCTGATAGGTTGACAGTTGATGGAGTCGTTGGACGTTGGTATTGTCAGAAATTAGACTGAGGAAATGGAAGCATTGCCTTTGTAGTCAATACATCACACTCCCTCCAAGGAAGTGAAGCTCATACTCATGATTTACTGTACGTCAACTACAGATGTGTCTAAATATGACTTTAGACATTTTTGTGTTTTTAGCAAGTGGATAAATCTGTCTGACGAAGACTTCGACCATTGTTTTAGGCAGGAGGAGGTGGTCACTGCCACTCTATAATGAGAGACACGGCAGCAGCGAACGTTAACATTCTGCTCATCTCCTGGAGACACTGTGTCAATATGGATTAGGGGCCTGAAGTAGCCCTGAAGGGAAAGAAAGCCTCTCCCATTTTCAGTTACAATAAGCAAACAGCTCCTGGGAATGGAAAGGGGAAAGGGACAAGATGCACTTTAGAATCACTGGGCTCAAGCCACACAAGGCAAAATAAACATTATTAGCTTAATAATATGTGCCATTAATGTAACCTGCATAACTCCAACTTAATGAAACTGGAGGACAAAATTAATTATAGATATACTGTTTATAATTACAACAGGGTTTAAAGGCCCTCTCAGGTCCAACTTAACTTCGGTGAGTGGAGTGACCTAATTAACAAAAATCATCCACACATAAGCAGCTAATATTGTTTGGTTTACCTTTCTGTCTAATGTTAAAGGAGATCTACATTTCTGTTTTCAGTCAATAACTACAGTATTCTTTTAAATGAGTCATCTTTTAATGTAGTTTCTAATGTGCCATTTAACATCACCATGGATGATGAGTTTAATATTTTACACTAAGCAATTTGTTGATCCTATCTGTGCATTTTTTTCTGCAGCTCATTTCACCAGAATTAATTACTTCATTATGTGTCACCTTACTTATAACAATCCTAATGACTAGTATTTGTTTGATGATGTGAGATAAAAGAGTCAGTGAATGTGCTAATGGATTGGCTGGTGGGCATGATCATGTATAATGAGCAACACTGGAATAATATCAAACTCATTTATATATTTTAGGGCGAGATGGAGCTCAACATGCTGTTTGGACTGCCGTTCAAGTAAATCACTGAGTCTAGGAACAGTTGCCCAGAATTTGCAACACTGGTAAAAGCTTTTTTGGCAGTGTGTCTGTGCTTGTATTTGATGATACCTGAACATTTAAAAGAAATGGTAACAGTAAGGATCAAAGTTCAGAGCCTGGAATAGAAGGTCCATTTGGATGTGAGCTGTGTGAGCAGCAGGGGGGAATGCTTTGGCTGGCATGTCCTGCGGGAGCTGGCTGCTTTAAATGGCTTTTACTGGAGAGTCATTAATATTTTACTGAGTGTAATAGGCCTTGAGCCTTGGGACTTTGTTGGCACCATGATTACAGCAAACATTGCCATTAAAACTGATTAGCTCTCATGAAAGGGAAAACCTGTGTCCACAAAACGCTTTGATAATAATTTTGTTCTAAGTACAAGAATTAAAACGTTGAGGTATTTTGAGTTAAGTGACCAAACACTCCCTTTGCTGCACCATACGCTCCCTCTGGACAACAAACAACTCCCATCAAAGCCTGACGAATGGTTTCAGCATCTATTTATTATGCATGCCATAACACTGCAGAGGAAGAGACGTGTTCAAATCGTCTGAGCTCCGTGAAATGACACCACTAATACACAACAAGCCAGTTGTTCTGTTTCAGAATTGGTGTTCAGGCATTTTGCATGGTTTGTTTACCCCTCTCAGCAAACTCCAAATGGTTATAATCAAGCAAAGATTTTGTAATATTGTTTATATCGGGCACAGTAGCATGCAGGAGTCTTTGCTGTAAGAACATTTTATGTCAGACCACAGTGTGTGAAGGTACTGTGAATGTGCAGTTCTTACTTTGTTATGCGTGTGTTGTTTCCTGGGGCTGTGTGCAGACCATGCTGTGCTGCAAGCGATGGGGAATGTCCCTCAGAGCTGGACACCATGTGGGAGAGATATGTCCATTCCTGCCAGCGCTCCCTGCAGTCCTGGACCAGGCCACATCAGCACGGGGCTCTGGATCCTTGTTAACATTATTGGCAGGTGGTGCGTGAAGACAGTTGTCCTCATCATGACCTTAAGGCAGCTCCTCAAACTAAAGTGAAAACCCTGTTAAACTTCTGTCAGCTGCAAGCTCAAGGACAATGGAGTCACACTGTCATAATGCTATTTTTGAGCAGTTGAGAATAATAACAACCAGATATGCTATTATTTAATTTGTTTATGAAGATGTTAGTACAAAATTTCTGCAGCAGCAAAAGTGTAACTTAATATAAAATGTACCATGCCATTCGGAGCATTTCTACTGTGAAACTGACTCCATTCATAAATCACATTATAATATCCCCACTGCAATGAATGTGGTTAAACAATGATTTAATTCACCAAACTTCTTTTTCAAAGTTTACAACAAAAAAGTGTGCACTCTTCTACAAATGATGTTGTCTTGGAAGAAATGAAACACTGATTCAAAGGTGAAGGATCTACAGAACTAGGCCTGCCTCAAGGGAGTCTGGGAGCTGAAACCACTGCAAGAAATAGTGTTAAAGACAAACGCAGCCAGTGGGAAGGCTGTAGGGGCATCAGGGTCACTCCATCTATTTGTCTCTTATAAACACACATATAATCATGCTTCAGGAAAAACACTGTTTCTCTGTGCCTCAGCCCTCACCTACACAAGGTTAAACTGTGCAAACATTTACAGCTTCTAATTTATCATCCGTTTAAACAAAGCTTGCCATTTTGCCACATCAGATGGCTGGGGGGCGAAATGAGAGACAGCACTTAGATTTAGTGAAAAATGTGTGTTTATGCTCAATATATGCAATGTTTGAAATAAATTGCAAAAACAGCATTGCCACATGTAACACTAAAGTAGTAGTTAAAAGTTAGAGGTACAGTCAGGGCAGCAGCCGTGTTGCCTGTGTTGTCTCTTTTGGAGCCCCTATTAAAATCATAAATGACATTTAATTCCCATCATATCCCATCAGGAGTCATCGGGTACGGGAGCCTATAACTTCATTGGCAGCTTTCATCACATCTAGAAACTGCAATGTCACTTTTTGCTACCTACACTATGCTGTCAAAGAGTCTTGTCTTCCAACCTTTTGAAAGAAAAAAAAAATCCTCATTGCAAAATGAAAACTCTTTGACAAGTTTGTCTCGTCTTCTACTGACGGCCCATATGTTTGCTCCTAGATCTCTTCTCCAGGGGATTCGGCAGCTGTCAAAATGTCTAGGAGTCCAGGTGAACGAGAGAAAAGGAAAGATGGGGACATCTTAGCAGATGATGAGTTTTAATGTTGGCCCAGACTCAAGTCCATAGCCACATCTGCCTCTGGATGCTTCATGAGGTAAAGGTGGGGATTTATATACATGCAGATGTTTCCTGGCTCTTGCCTTTGGTGGGTTATCTTGAACAGATTGGGGCTTCTTAATGCTGCTTAGGTGCTGACACCCAGACAGATGGGCTGCTAGTTGGCCCTTGCTCTGTGTCTGATGGTGACTACGAGGATGGATGGGTTCATTCTTAAGGTACAATTGGTCATCTCACAGCCTGTGGGGTATTTACTTAGCGATCTACAACATCGATCCTATTTATTCTTGGAACATTACTTCAAATCACAAGCACATGGTGTGCTTATGGTTTGTGCCAAATGACCAAAACCGGCACAAACACTCAGATTCTTTGGCCATTGCAACATTGCCTGCTTGTTTAAAATTGTATGTGAGAATGCTTACTGCCGCATGTCAAAGCTATAACTTGATGATGCCAATTAAAACAAACAAAAAGTAAAAGCAAGCATCTTTGTGCAGAGACAGCTTTTTGGATTTGAGCTGCAGTCTGATGTAGCCAGGCTGTGCCTGTCTTGCAGGCTGCTGTGCCAAGCCAAAGAAGAAGTGAGGAGCAGTTCCACACATCTAGGCATTAAACTAATGTGCTGGGATCAGGGGCCAGCGCCTCACAAGCTGTCTCCTTGGCTCAAGGCTATAATACGAATGGGCAGTGAGTGAGAACTGGCGCCTAAGATGGCACAGAAAGTGAACACCTGCCTAAGTCCGCTTCCAGGCCCATAAACACATATATTTCCATCTATCCTCCGGTCGTGATTAGTGTGATCAACAATGGAGCCAGGTGATGAGATTCATTTGCCTCTGTTTTTAGCCAGAAGGACTGTTGAAAGCCCACAACTGCTGGGATCATATAATTGGTAGCACTATTATACTTTTAGCAAACATGGTGCAATTGACAAATGGACACCTGCTACTATTTATTTCTGATGTAGTACTGTGAATTTTATAGTCTGGAAGAAAATGTTGGCTGCTATCTTTGTTTTAACATACACCATCACCATGAATCCTAACATGCAGATAAATAGTACTGTATATTTTTTCAGTTGGAGAAAGACTTGATAACCTGGTTTTAGAGGAGCTTTATTTTCTCTCCACTGATGCATCACTCTTGACACAGTTGCTTGTGAAGGAAGCTTACAGCTGCTTATCCCACTTATGTTTTTAATTTCAGTTTAGATCTATCTATGTGAAAAACAATTGAGAGATAAAAAGGAACAATAGATCTTCCATCAACGTTTATCCCTTTTACACTTGAGAGTGAGGTAAATAAAAATGACACCTGAGATCCAAAGTATTGTGTCTTTCAAAACGGATACACAAAAAAGTTTATTTCCATTTGTACCGTGACATTAGGGATAGCTTACAGGTAATATAAGTTCCTGTAGTTTGCAGTCTATTTCCTTAAATGGCACCATATCCCCTTTTCACCGCTGTGACTCATAAGAGACTTACATTCTCTCCTTGTCTGGCATTAGCAATTACTGCCAGAGCTGAAAGGTCAGGAGATGTTTTTAAAATGCGACCCAGGCCTTTTCCTGACTGCTCCACTGAAATGTTGTCAAACATTTATTGGGTATCAAATGAGACTTTCACAGGCGACGCATAGTGAAAAGCCATGACATGGTGACATTCTATTACCCCAAGGTGAACGGCTGTCGGATGACTTTCTCACCCACTTTGTCCTTTGGCTTTTATTTCATAATCCGTCATGATTGATAATACATATTACATTTGTCCTGAACTGTAACATTAAATAGCAGGTGAATTTTGACACAGAGTTGAGAGGGCAAAATTAGATTGTTGGTTGGATGCCGGCACTAGAAAGAATACTAAATATTGAATGTAAGTAATATGATCCCAGTGCAATGGCAGTTCACAATGGGGGGGCAATTGACTGCTCTGACCTACCCACCTGTCACGCTGTTTTTGAATCAAAAGAATGACTATATTGAGGGCAGGCATGTATTTTTGATGCTTTATATTTACCATTTTCAGTGTCACTAAAATCCATCTTGTCCTGCTCCTGACAATACGATTTCTCCTGACCCACTGCATGTTCGGACCAGTTGGGTGGCAGTACTGGCAGGGGTGGGTGTGTTTTAGGTTTGACGACCAAACATTTACTGTTACCTTTTAAATTAATTCAACTAATTCAAACAATATGGCATGGCTCTGATTGGATGAAATTGTGTTTACTGATAGGTTCATCTTACTGACCATGTATTCATCTAAAGGATATTCCCTTTACATGCACCATGTAAATGGTGTAACAAGTCAAGTTAGCTTTACATCATTCGCTGGTTTCGTGCTGACTGTTAGCATCATCAGCAACAAACGCTAAAGATAGTGGGTGGTGTCATTGTTAGCACTTTTCTGATTTCTGACCTTCTGGCTCTATGCTCTCTCAGCAAGGCTTTGTGTTTTTGTTGTGTCAGAAGGTGACGCCGTTGGTATTTTGATTGATTATTATTTGGTCAACAGCAAATGAGGTCATAGGCAGGTGTTTAACCATTGTTCATTAATCTGAGACTGAGCTCTGTGCGTCCTCTTCAGTCTGATTGTGATGGTGAAAGTGGCATCCTAATGTGAGCCTAATTCGCTTCACCCCTCAGCAGTTTAGCTTGAGCCTCATCCATCTCACTTAGAAACTGCATCTCTGGCCAGATCCCTGCTGTATAGAGACATCAGCTTTATTACACTGCCTAACACCACAATGCTAAATTATTTATCTTCTTTATCCAGTGGATTGCAAATGGACATAATTGTAGCATTTCGTTTTTACTGTGTACTTTTTGCTTATGTGCTGTCCTTGAAATAAACAAATAAAGATAAATAGGAAACATTTTTCAAAGGTCACATCAGTCAGGTTTATTTCACCGTGTTTGCTTTGTTTGTATCCAAAACATGAGAGCAATGAATATACTGCAGCTATCATGCCACCCAGCTGTTGTGCTCACTACAGCCAAAACATATAGAATAGAATATATAGAGACATCATTTTAAAAATCATAACATTTACAAATGACAGGCAAGAAAAGACGAATGCGGCCCCAAGTGTAATTATAGCAAATGCATGCTGGGATATAGATTTGCTCCAAGCTAAGTGGAACACAAGATGGATAATAGCTTTTTGAAGCATGTATTTTCTTTGTCAGACATGAGTAGAGGCATGTACTGTTTCAACACTGCACCTTAGACTCATAAAATTAGTATACCTTGAAGAAATCAGTAATTCATCTATGAGAAATCAGTTATTCAGACTATGGCCACACAAATGTATTCTCAATTTAAAAAGGAAATTCTAAGATAAGACAATAATCCCATAATTTTCATATCTGTCCACACTGGAACCATAGCAATTTGAAAAATAGAGTGGACCCTACGTGAAACTGCAGCAAGAGACACATGTTACAATGAAACTGTATTAAAACAGATTAAAGCTGACATATCCTCAACCTGGATTTCTGCTGCATTGTTCAGCCTCTGCGCAGCCAATGAAAGATAAGGGCACCAGAACAATGAGAGCGCCGCGGTCTAACATTCCTGCTAACATTCCTGATAGGAGACCTTTACCTGAATTTGTCACCCTATTCCCTTCTGCATTACTTATTCATCATGCAACACGTGCGGAATCAGTATAAACTCATCTAAAATATCATTGCATTTGGCAACACAAACAGGAAATACATTCAAATGGGTGTATTTGAATTCCTCCTGTTTCCCCATTTCACATCTCAGTATTGGATGCTACCTGCTTCCTTCTGTATTCCCATGACACTACAATGTTGATACTATTATTGGCTTGGGTTTTACACAATCTTAAGAGTGAGCGTCCAGCATTCGGGGACACTTACCAGGAAACACATAAGTCTTCCTAAAGCTTTATGAAGGCTTTTGAGCGTGTTTGTAATAAGTATAAGACTGTATTTGACTGTTTTTGTTTACAAGTGACGTGACTTTATTGCCTTTGTTTAGACAAATCCAAAGAGGTGCTTCACATGATGAGGTTTACTCTTCCAATCGGTGCATCCAGCCACGAGCCAGTGAAATGACATTGAGGGCTATTTCTTAACAAGCTCTATTTCCACAAGCTACAGACACAGCCATTGAAAAAAAGTATTGACTACTCCTGTTCAGAAAATGGAAAAATAACACCTTGATTTAGAATGTGAGTCTCATCTCTCTGAAAGACACTTCTCTCCATGGTATTTTTTGTACGTAACAGGGACAGATGTGTGCAATTTCAAAGCCTCAGTCTGCAGACACACAGTGGTAGTTTTTTTTTCCCCCCTCTCGCCTTGTTCCTTGTATTTTTATCAGGTTCTCGGTGTGATTAATGCCAGCTAAAAGTCCCTCTGACCTTTCTGATAGATTTATGGACTTCACGCTACAATAACTTAGCGCTTCGTTGTACATTCATTTTCTCCACAATGATTTTTGTCATTTACAGGATTCAGACTTTGGCCTTTTCCCTGCTGCATAAATTGTTCCCTTCCTGAGTTTGATTGGCTCAAAGTCCCTCGGGTTTGTCACTGGGAGGTGCGCTGCTTGTAGCCCTGTCTCATCTCGGAAGGTATGTCACAATCTCTAAAAGCAGTCATTAATACTACAAGCAGCAGTTTATATGTTTGTTTACGTCTGCATATAAACTGATCTGTTTCAAATGTCAAGCTGCCAAATGAGTCACTGATGGATCCACATATTGTAGACATTATTACGCTCTGTTGTGAGTTATTGGAACAATGTTTATTTTTCATTTCTTTTTAAAATAGATGAATGGGGTGTAAAACTTAAAACAAACAGCATTGACAGTAAGTGATTATCGCAAGAATAGATTTTTTAGTCCATTGTTGAATGAAATATTCTAGGGAGCCACAAGAATAGGCCATTTTCTGTTTGAGCTAGATAAACAAGTTATGGCTGTTACTCTTGTGGCAACAAATATCATTGACAAGGATTTTATGACTCTTAAATTATAAATATTGTTTTTAATTACGTGTAATAAAAGGTAGTAACTAATACTATCTATGGATTAGACCTGTGCATTTTTGAAAGACAAAAGATGAAGAGCTGAAAATTTGGACCTCACCTTCCTCTTGCCATTAAGTAAAGACAAGGCTTCCTTAGCTCTCTGCCCTCATCAACCCTGGTTAGTGTCAGGGGTTTGTAGGAATCAGGGCGATCGCTGCAGGCGACAGGGGGGCACTGCTAGATTTGGACTGATTATTTTCCTCCTTTTTTACTTGAATTTCTCATATATAAAATGTAACATTTCTACTACTCTAGAAACCACTTCACTGTATATTCTTTTTGCATATTGCAACTTGTTGACGTAGTGTATGATATATTTTTAAAAGGAAGTGTCATAAAGAAAGTGTATAGATTAAGCACAGAATCTTTAATGGTTGTACCTGTTCATTAAGGAGTGAGTGGCTTTTTCCCTGTGTCTTCCTCTCTGCTATATATAGTGCTAAGTGAAAGCACCATGTGCTGTAAAGATAGATATCGCCTCTCTGAGCCATGTCAGTGCTGCCGTAACTCAACATGCAGCCTGCTCCCTTTTTGTGTCTCATGATTTTCCTGGCACCTCAGACAGTCCCCTCTTAAATTTAGGCTCCTGTGTGGAGCTCTTCATCTCAATGAGTGAGTGTGCGAGGGGCCTGGGCGGACACTGTGAAATGGCCACGGCTCTGGATCACAGAGCAGGCCAGTCAGAGCGCACTACCCATAGATGGTCCATTTACCATGGCCCATTAGTATGATCATGCTTTGCTGCTTCCACAAGCCTGCCATTCATTCATCGCGCTGCGCAGAGGGTGTTTGACCACACTAATGTTCAAGGTACTCTGCCCAGCTCACTAGGTAGCTGCAGTGCTAATAGCCTCAGGCTCCACAGGCTGGTAATGACTCCACACAAGCCCAGACAGTTACGATTGATAGTTTTGATTAGATGGGCTATCTTAGGGAATGTGATGCTTAGGCTTATTGATTTGTTCGTTATGAGATATCAGTCACGACACTAGCACATAATGCTGCATTAGGCATGTCAGGCTGACGAGATTTTAATAAACAACCAGACAATTGTCTTTAAAAGATGAAAGTGTATCATAATGGCAAAGACACTTAATAATGGCCTCAAGCAGTAATTATTATAGTAATCATATTGTCAGTTTTGTAATCTCAACATTCCCACAGATATCTTGATGGAAAAGATTCTGCTGCAAAAAGTAGAGAAAATCAACGTTATATATGTATATTATAGGTTTTTCTAAAACACAGAATAATATGCCTTTTATTATAAGGGCACCAGTAGTAGATATTTGCTTCTTCAGTGGTTAAGGAGTCTCACATGTGTTAATTAGTAGGATGTCAATTAAGTTCATATCAGAATTTTTTTTTAATTACATGAATGCATCAGTTCTCTTGTTTCTATTGTGCACTAAGGGGTGTTTTAACGCCAGTGTTTTTCTGGAAAGAGATCAGACACAAACAAAGAAAGAATCTGCAAATTCTACACAGAGCGCCTGACCCCTAGTTAAACCCAGGACATCAGCTCTATCCAGCAAGCCAACATTTTTATGTCGTTATTTTCAGTCTAGTTCGTTCTTTACTTTCATGTTAAATTGATTACACATTCAATAATATGTACAAACAGTAATTCTGAAGATGACTGACATTTCTCATCACTCACCTTTGCTAACTATTATGGAGCAGAGTAACGTCATGTAGTAGGGCTTGCTATTCACTCGTGTGCACGCACGCTGAAGAACATATGTAGTGTGAGTGAGGAACACAAACTAAAGGGCACTATTGCTGTCATGTGGATGATTTATTACTTCGTTGCAAGCCCTACGGCCGGGCCATGCCCATATTCCCAGGCCACAGAGCCACATCACATCTACGACCAGCACAATATTGGCCAGCTCCGCTTCAGTAATGCCAGCTGACACAGGAATCTGTCCGTTGACACCGTGATGCTATGTTGGAAGCCTTGCAGGTCAACTATCACAGCAAAAGGTTAATACGGAAATAGATTAAAACCCAAAAGAGTGACGTTTTTGGTTTTTTTTTACCTTTGCCTCATGTTATATTTGAGGTACAGACTCCGGAGAGCTGACCCCCATTAGCTACCTCCTCAGAGCGCCGCAAACTCTGATCACCATGGAGTTATTTCAAGTTTGGAGCCGCTTCTCGGTGGTTGATAAGGCTGACTTGATGACTCAGCTTTTCATGCCTAACAGGATTCTTTGTCTTCTGTAAATAGCTGTGTCTGAAATGCACAAATTAGGAGACTAATTAGGAGGGCTTCTTTTCCAGTGTTGCATGAAACAGACAAGGCGTAAACTGTGTTACATCTGCTGACCCTTGAATGTCACGTCTGCGTTGTGAGGCTAATAATCAAGGAAACAAAAAGGGAACATCAGCAGAGTGAGAGAAGTTGCACATGTCAAAATAATTCAGAAATAATAATATTAACAATCAGCTCGCCTGAAGCATGTTAACAAATCTCTACATCCAGTCACGTGTGTTATTTGGATTATGTAGTGTTTCACGCTGCGACATTGCAAGGCTGCATTCTGCTTGTTGTGATCTAAGCCATATGTCTCTTAATGAGGCCAACACAAGCCTGTTAAGGTCACTACGTTGGCCTCTTACCCGAGGCTTGTTAATGTCACTGTCACATTGTCCATCTCGGGCCTAGAGATCAACAAAACAGGGATCTTGGAATCTGAGGAAGGAATGAAGGTTTCTCACAAGCCCTGCATTCCTCTTAGGACTAAACATGTGAGGAGAGCACTTTCTAAGTTATTGACCTTAATAAAGTGATAGTACTAATGTCTTATGTGTCTAGATGGTTTGGAGAAGTCTTTTCACAATTATTCTGATAGTGTGTATATTTTATTATCTTAACAGAACTGGATTTCTGTCTGTTCCTGCACAAATTATTGGACACTACACACGTAATAACTTCATGTAATAAGTGTGAAATTATAATTAGGGCTTGTATAGACAAGCTTGGCCAGTGTTATGTGTTATGTGTATTTCTCTCCTCTGAATCCATGGAGAAAAAAAGATTTGTCAATAGATCCTTAGATGTTAACAGTTGTCCAATATCACACATCATTCACTCTAAATTTGCAATTTTGTAACTTTTATTGACAATGGAAATGTACCACTGTGGATTTGTATCATCTTTTGCATCAGTTTTTGACAACATTCACAAAAAGTATCTGTAATTACTGTTCTCGAAAAACAATACTATACTGGGTAAGCTGTTGTGTAACCTTTAAGCAACCATCTGGAGGTTATAGGAGGAAGTGTTTGACACTCCTTGTGCCTTTTCATCTCAGACACTTGTTATCCCGGGGTGTTCAGTGGAGCCCTTGCAGTTGGCTTTCGAGGCTGGAAGCAGGCCAGTTGAGAATGTCATTTAATAAATGGGCCGCCTTTGTGATAAATCTCCTTGTGTCTCAGGATCAGAACCCTGACACTGTAATGATACAGGATAAGGCTATTCATAGAAGAAAACAGTCAAGGGGTACTACAAAAGTTTTTTACCACAGCGCTTTCCTAAATGTATAATTACACTTCACGGCATTAGTCTAAATGAAAAATATTATCAAACATTGGGATAGGCACACACATTTTTTCAGTATTTCTCAAAGCTTGGTATGTTCTCCTATTCATAAGATGTCACTGTTGAATTGTATTATTATGAATTGTATTATATCTTAAAATGCACACATATATTCCACATACACACTAATATTCCACATACATTTTTCTAGCTTTTCAAGGATACATCTGATTTGGGAGGCTGGTTGGGTTTATTTGCTTCTTGTAGTTGCTTTGACAAACAGATGTGAGACCTCATTCTGTTTAATAGTCATTGCTGTCTGCATAGTCTGCATAAAATGAGTGTGTTTTCCTATGCTTCCTTTTCTTTGTTGTACCTCACAACGTGGCCTCATCTGGGCCATTGTTTTATCAGGGGCTTTTAGTAACTTTGTTATTTTGAGCTGACTCTGCGTAGTGTAGGTCAGCTGTCTCTGCTGAGCCCTATTCCGGAGACTTCAGCTCCCGAGTGTCCCCCGCAGTCAAACAGCCACACACGAGACGCCAGGCCCATATAACTTCTACAGCTGACAACTCACAGAGACATCTTTGTAATTTAAGGCGTAATTCCCTTTTCCTGGGAGCTGTATAAAATCTATATTGCAACCATAAACAATCCAGGCTTTCCTGTGAGCCTCCCCGTCCTCCTTTTTATGTATGCAGGGAGATGTGGTCGGAGATGTGCACCAGCAAGCAGTTCTGTTTCCTGAAAGGCCAAGCAGTAATAAAGTTGAATGAGGCTGAGTCCCAGGTCATCCTGCTGCTGCCGGCTTTTATCCTCTTTTTTAGTCTATCCACCATTTTGGACAATGTTGTAAATCTTGTGTTGGAGCCATATAGTGATATACTGTAGACACAGTAAAAGAATGCATCTCAGTGGGTTGCTTTGTTGAATCATGGCATCCACATTCTTGACTTTAAAGTGTCGGAGTTCCTAGTGTGTGCATAATAGTTGGGGCCCTCATTATTTCACAAAGCCATTGCACCTGTTTCTGAAACATTTTTTTATTTTTGGTGCTAACATTTAGTGCATTGGATACTGATTCATGGCAAATAAGTGAAATAAATGTCATTGTTTTTTTCTGATTATTTTTGGCTTGACAGAATGTCAAAAGCAATGATTTTCAATTTGGTATTGTTCTGCACCAAGGCTAATTATGCATGTCTAAGTCTGCAGCTAGCGTAACGATTTCTGCTTATGGGGCAGCTCATTGTGGCAGTTCCATGTGTCTGCTGCTGCTGCTGCTGCTGCTGCTGTGGAGGCTCTAGGCATTATTCCACTTTAGCCTGACACCAGTGTCTCTTCCAATTCCATCTCATTGCATTAGTCATTAAGCCTAGGCACTGACACCACCCATCATATCAGTGCCTTAATCACATCTGAGCTCCACTGTGTCCATATGACCATATCATTAACACACAGCCATCCCTTCGCTCTGCACCTTTTGCTACACTTTATTTTCAGTCACAATATTGCCTTGGATGTGACCCCCTGTTTCATCCATCACACGCACATGCCCAGGTATCAGTGCAGTGACAAATGGCATTCTCATGCAATGATTCATGTAGTTATTATTTCCACTACATCATATGTAAAATATTTCATCCTGAGGGCGGGATGCTGGGTAGTGGGGGGTTAACTAACAGTGATTGAGTGCAATGTGTTTCCCAACGAATGAAAAAAAAAGAACCCACCATGCCACCATTATCTGACAGAGCAGAGCCATGTGGTTTTGGTGAGATTTGGGTATGGCCTGTGATTTGTGTCCTGAGGTAATAGTGAAGCTAATGTGTGTAGACGTTAGATCATCATTATTGCTAGCCACCTGCTTAATAAAAATGTTTTTGATAAGGCTGAGTATAGTAACATAGTTTATAATAGTTTAGTAATGGAATAATAATGGAATATTATTTTATTTTGTTAACTTCTCTTCAAGGTTGCTAAAAATGTCAGAGATTTGTGTTAATAAACGTTTAACACATTTCTGAGAAGTCTGCAAACAGCACATCAGTCAATATCAGTCTATGTCAATATGGCTTCATGCAATAAAAAAATTCATTTACACTCCTACAAGACAATGCCTGTAGTACAATACGGAGCCTACTATATGATGTGTCAGTCCATCCATCTATTTTTTATTTCGCTCCAGTTTCCTTCCTCTGAATAAGGGATTGTAATACCTGAATCGACAAATCTAATTCATAAGGCACTATTCTCTGCATTATGATTCAGTAAAAATTTACAACTTATTTGTTGGCCCTGTCTGATGCTGTTGTATATCACGCTATTTTTAGCCCAAATCTGCAGACGGCATCATTTCTGGGCATGAATTTATAAAACTTTCATCTGCTGGCTGAATCCATACATAGATAGTAACCTCATAAAGGTGACAAGAAGTAAAGCATGATTTTATTTGCACCTTGTAATGTATGCAGGGTTGAATTTAACACACTGTTGCCCATGTTTACTTTTTGTAATCTAGATTATGGGTTGATGCCAAAGATTGAGTTTGTATTATGTGTGTTTGATGAGAATGTTTGATGGATTGAATGTGCAGAAACAATGACACTTTATCATTTCCACGCTGCAAAGGTCATTGCCTCGAACTCTTTACATGCTCACCGCTCATTCATTGTGTGGTTCTGTTCTGTTACTGTAGCGGCTTTCTGATAAGTAAGCAAGAAAGTTGAGCTGTTGTGTGAACTGTCATCGATTTATGGAGGAAAATCAAATCTCTGCCGTAACACAATCAGAAGTTGCTGATAAAACTGCTAAGTTGTTTTCAGGGTGGAATTTAAAGCACTAGACTTTCTGCAGCCTCAACTTTGATTGGGTTAGCACTGCAGACTGGATTACAGGGAAGGCTAAAGTGTGTTAGTTCAATACTGTGTGGAAACTGCTCCAGGGGTCGTCAGTATCTATGACAACAGGGATCTTGGCATCTCCTCGGGTTATGGTGGATTAACCCTATCTGTAATGTGGCCCATTTGAAGCCTGAATGATGACTGTCAAGCTTAGGCCCTCTGGAGACAGTGCATTCTGCTGTGGTCAGAGCTTTATATGGAATTAACACAGCTGGAGTGGATGTTAAATGACAGCTGCGGAGCCTCACTGGGGGCCCACCTTAGCAGGATAAAGGTATTTCAGTAGGCTTTTTTCCAGGGTGTGCGATTCACTGTAATGAGCTTTTTCTGGCCACTCAGGTCCTAGGAGAGATGGGAGATCTCCCGTTGCCTCGTCTCACCGTCCTGATATGATATCACGGCAGAATCAATATAATTACAGGAACAGGGCAGCACCATCTGTGCTATAGCACTGTGATTCTAACTGCCTTTTTCATTTCCAATTAGTGTGTTAGCCAATACATATTTGGTCAAAGTGTGAATGTGTAAAATCCAACAATAGATGGCACTTCTACAATGTTTTCCCATAACTTAATGACACCAAAAAGCCATTTCAAATTTGATTGGAAAATGAAAAACAAATTATCTTTTGCTCTTTGTATTTTCATTTCAGTGACCAATGAAAATTACACACATTTTTCCATTTCAATTTACTATTGAACTCATGCCTCAAACAAGTAAAATAGGGACACATTTGGTTCAAAGCGGTAACTAAAAACATGTCCCAATTAACCTTATACGATAACAAATAAACCTAGCATACTATAGCCTGAACCTAATTATACAAACTGATTAATATGCTAAGTAGTTTAGTGTTTTCACTCACATTGTCAATTTAATAGTATTTATTCTTTTCGCTCTGATTGCTATTGTTAATGAATACCTTTTTCTACTACAGTATTTATATACACAGCTCAATTAACCTTATAAACTTCACTACAGTATTCTTATATTGCAGTGACTTAGCCTTGAGTAATTACACTATATTTTAAAATACTAACAACCAGACATAACAGAGCTGGTTCACATCGCACTGCGACTCTGAGCCAAGCAGGCATCTGTCCAGTTAATGTAAGTTCTAAATTCAATGACCCCAATGCAAGTGGCAGGTCTGTCCTATTAAAAGGTCTCTCCTCTGTTTCTCTTGTGTGTGTAAACAGATCTTTACAAGTCGAGGAGGTTCCCTGCTTGGTGTGCACTGCTTTACCCGCAAAGTTACGACTGTCTGGAAGAGACGAGTCGGAGCTATTGATCTTTGAATGCTTATATACAAACTGTGTTCCCTCCTGATGCTCTCTCAAAAAGTTATTCCTTGCAACCTCATAAGAAGACAACACTTTTACAACACTTATATCCCCATACAAGATTAATACCATAAACACATTCAATCTTACTCATAAATAATGGCATTTAAAGCTAGTTGGACACATTACAGCCTCATTTCCCCAACAACCTTGCTGTTTCTAGTCGTTTAGCAGAGGCCTGACTGTGTCAAATCAATGTCAAATTTAAATGTTAATAGAATCTTAAATTATTCACTCTGCAGTTTAGCCCATTTGACCTATTCCCTGGCTCCAAAATGAGTGGCCCATGTGAATATAGGATGGAAGGAAAAAATGGCTCTGGTCAAATTCCGAGGTGTGGATACTGCCAGGATTCAATGCTTAAACTATAACTAATCTTAAATCGTCCCACAAAATTACTGAAACTTACTGTTTGTCTAATGAACTTCATGTCTAATGCTATATTCCATACTTAATGTAACAAATTATAAGGTGGAACTTGGCAATAAATCAAATTCACAAGCAGCGTTGTGTCTCTGTCATGAGCCATGTATTTTTGCAAATTAGCCATGTGCTTCGATTTAATTCAGATTTATTTTTGCCATTTTACAATTATTAACCATACATTTGCCCATAAGATAATTTTAACTGGCCGTAATACAAGTAATGCAAGTCTTCTGAATGCAATCTTTCATAATTAATGTAAAACATATGGAGGTATAGTCTTTAAATACAAGTAACATATAACCATTTAAAAAGGGGATGTTTATTTGGTTGTAAGGTTGCTGAAAGTTATAAATCTGAGCGGTGTGACATAATCTCAAGGCGTTTTTTAGTGCGGCAGATCCCAAATGCTTATTGGTTCCCGAAAAAACATTTATCACAATTATTAGTCTCCAGCATTTGGTTTGCTCTCCAGCCTGAAGCTTTCCAAATAAACAACGAGAAGGAAGTGGCAGAGACGGGCCCAGTAATGGCAGCAAACGAGTAGCGGATTCTGATGTGTTCCAGATGTTTTATGATGGGGAATAATGGCTGTCTTGGAACTGAGGCTGTAGCCCCAAACTATTAAACTGTCTATTTGCACCCATTTGAGAACAATGTAGTGCCCCAGAGAACGCTTAACATCTATCATGTAATAAGGGAGCCTGCATACCATATGTAGCATCAACTTCCTGCAATTCTCGGTGTTAGGAAATGACAGTGAATGGCAGTGCTAAATTGCAGTCGTCATTATTTCTGCTCCCATCTGTTCTCATCACGTAATCACATCGATTGCTGGGCCTTTAACAATAACACACAGACAACCACCTGCTCACACTGGCGCTGAAGGCATCTGGTTGTGGCTAAAGTTTGACGGTTTGATCACTCCACGAGGCAAAACCATCAGTGATCAGCTTTTAGGTGATGTTCCGTTGACGAGTCCACAAACAACGCCGAAGCCTTTGTAATAAATCAAAAAACGCTGCTTTGACTTATGGGATCTTTGAGCCAGCTGGAGTGAACGCCCCCTGCACACGGCTTTTTTTGAACCGTACAACAGGCTGCATCTCCTTTTTTTATTCGCCGTGACCTTGACAGACATTATGCACGCTTTCATGAAACCACATGCCACTCTTAATGCAGTTGGTGCGCTGTCGTGTCAATTTGCCGCTTTAAAATATATGACAAGCTATGGGAACAACAAAGCCCCCACACTTCAATCAAAAAATAAAACAGACACACAAGCAGCTACATGTCTGCTGATATGCGCAGAGGAAATATGAAAATAGAGGGCTGGGTTGTCAACAGTTAGCCGAGTAAGACATGTGAACAATGGCTTATGTGTGCTGTTTTCCTCCTCACGGTAACCAATGAATAGCCAAATATTAGTTTTGCCCTTTGGAACACAACTACAGCCCTCCATCTAACTCCCTAGATCCTTTACCCTCAAATTGCTCCTATGCTCATTACCGTTGCAGGATTCATGTTTGCTTTTTTTTTGCAAAGCGCCGAGCAGATATCCCACAGATTTCGAATTAATAAAATATGAAGGTACATTAATATTCCCGACGTTCACATGTGGCTATTATTGCAGCGAAGCCCCCGACGTGCCCAGCCTGTCAGTCACTCCTCAGGGCCGCGCTGCCTCTGTGCCCCGCCGGGCTGGAGGTGAGCGCCGCTGACACACTTCAAGCAGCTTCCTCAAGGGCATCCAAAGGGCAGGTTGTGACACACACTCAGGCTTGTCTCTGCGTTTAGGACTTCCTTGTTTTTAATGAAGCCGGCGCTCAGAGAATGGTTAAACCGACCTCCTTATATGATATTTGAGTTGGATTATGGCAGTTAATGTGATCCGTGTCATATGTGGCAGCGCTGACCTTTTCGTTTTTCAGTCTAGACCAGAAATGTCACATAGGGTTAGAGATTAGGTTATGAAATCTGAACATGGATGGTATGTATGTAATGTATGTAGTTTTAGTCTGGTTTTTGTCGATTAAACATCACAAGAATTTCATCAACTATATCTACAATAGATTAGCAAACTTAAGTATAAAAGGTAATGCATTTTCAGTGTTTTTTTCTGAAGTAAAATGTGTCCATATGTTCCTCCTTCTATTCCTCCTAAGCATTAACATTCTCGTTCTCTTTTTGTAATCTTCCCGCAACTTTAACGAATCTTTGCGTCTGACATCACTTCCACAACGCTCAAAAGAGAGTTTTGATTGGATCTCTTCTCAAATCGTCCCATTTTCCCCTCCTTTTGATTGGATTTCATCTCTGCCTGTTCATTTTTTTTTATTTTTTTTTTTTCATTGAGTAAAGCGTTGATATATTTAGTCAGAGTTTTCATTCTCTTTGATTACTTTTTATTTAGTTTTCGTTTCATTTTCGGCCGCAAAAACATGCTGTTGACGAAAATTACTTGTCAACAAAATGAACACTGGTAGTAACAGGTAATAAAGGCTTGATTGCACAATAGTTGTTATTTATTTGGGGACATTGGAACATTTCAGAACAAAAGTATAAATCTTTAGCCTGACAGAATGACTAAAAGCAACCAGAGAGAACCAGACATGGACATAAGGCAGGTTCACACATGTTTCCTTCTCTTGTCCAGCACCGTGGCTGTAGGTGGGTTTGTCTGACAGTCTTTAAACATGACAGATAAGAAAGAATAATTAATTTATCAAAGCAGACCAGGCTTTAATCCCTGGTGTCCTGGTGATAAGGGAAGGTTTCTTCTCCCCTGATCCCCCTGCCGATATGGGGCTTTTTCCTTGGCGGTTTCCCGTTAATAAGCCTGTCAAAGAGGCGCACGACTCTGGGCTGCGTCCCGTTGCAGGTTATCTGACTGCCACACGTTCCCATCTCCTTCCTGACAGCCGACAGCGCGCAGGTCGCTGGGCCTTTGAAACCCGGGGAGAGTGGGGACTGTGGGCGTCTCTCGGCGGCGGCCCTGTCATTTAAACTGGCTAATTCAAACATCAGGTGGCTACCAGCCCACAGGAGACACACAAGAAGGCAGCACATATCCACCGTCCTAAAAAAAAACAGTGGACAGACCACACTCTTGCCAGCAGCTTAACTTTAATAATTCTCTTTTAAGACTGATAAAAAATGCAGACGGTTCTCTAGCTTCTCACCTGTCAGCTCGTTTGCAGAGATTTTTTTTTGTCTAGCTATAAAAGTCTGGATGGTTCATTGATTATCTGTGTTATGACTGGAAATAAGGTAATAATAACTTCAATTCGAATAACAAATATTTAGCAGCACTCATATTCCCTTCATTTCTTCCACGAACTTGACCAGAAACATCACCCTCAAGCCTTAAGTTTTATTTGCACAGATAAACTCTTTGTCCTCTACTCAAATGAATTAAAGAGTAATCCATTCTGGCAGACTCTCGCTTACACACTGTACACTACATAACAGATGCAGCAATGATAGTGGCCCATTTAGTTATTAATTTGGAGGCAGAGTGGTGCAGACATTAAGTGAGGAGGACAATGTGTATCTCAGGGGAGCAGCCGAGTGTGCACGGTGGCCTTCACTGGTCTGCTCTTTCATCATTTCTCTAAAGCCTCACCTATTTTCCGCGCTGACTGCATCCATTAGCATATTTTATGTGGGCTGTGAGATGCATAAAGGAAGTTGCACGGCGCTAGAGAATCCACTTGTATTACCGCGCTTAAGAAATCTTGTACATCTTAAACCGAACTGTCGACTTTGACTACAGCTATGATTCTAAATCTACGGTGCACTTTTGTTACTACTCCATTATTGATTTGGTGTGTAGAGCTCCTCTTAAATCTTTGAACCAGTAGAGCAGTTTACACACAACAATCAAGTCAAGGTCAGCTCTGAATGACTCACCAGTGTCCTCTCTCTGCCAGTCCGTCTCTGTCTATTTGTCTGTCTTCTGGCTAACTGGAGCGCTTCAGCCTTTTCGATCTGTCCAGCCCCGAAAGGAAAAAAAAAAAAAAACATTTAGCCAATGCTGCCTCTTATCTGTCTGGCTCTTCTAATCTCCTGTGAGCTGCAGGAGTGGAGGCAGAGGGGCTGTCATTGTCCGGGGATGTGAACCTGCAACCTTTTCAATTTCACCTCGCGCTTCAAAGCCCTTCCGCCTGGACGATCTCACGTCCTGGACAAAGGTGCCATTTGCTTTTCATTTCCTCCCCGATAAGAGGGAAGAAAAAGTATTGTATATTGTAATGCTCTCTCACCTTTGTGACATCAGCAAAATTGAGGTGCAGGCAAAAGATCAATACAAATTAAAAGTAAATACAAAGGAGAAATACATTACCATGTTTGGAGATCCATTTGATTTTGTCGCCTTCCTTTGGACACCTCGCTTTGTTTGTTCAGGCTGTGTAGGGAAGGATGAGCAGAGAATTAGAAAGTTAAGAAGGACAGAACTTTCTTTGATATCTTTCGAGAGTAATTATATTTCAGGAGAGGATGATTCAGTAGCATGGCCGCTGCTGTTGGTGGAACATCTTTTTTTGTTTTCATTTCTACCTCCGCAGCTGCCTTTATTCAGCAGCTGGTGCTGTCTGTAAACTGTAATACCATCTCCCTTCTGTAGTGGACTGACTGAAATCCCAGATGTGCTTTCGTGTGCTGAAGGAACATTGCTTTGATAGTTCCTTTCAAGTTTTGCCTCGTATTTATTTGAAAAATCTATTAACTTACCAACTGGACTTTTTACTTTGTCCTCTTGGTCTTGCGATGGAGCTGAAAAGTGATATTTGATCATTAGTGTTGCAATATCTACACAACATTAAGCAAATGACATCTGGCTGGCAACATGTTCCAGTGTCTAAACACACCTCTCAGCGTGGCAGGTGGCCTTGCATCCATCACACCAGCACTGCCACCACAGAAGAAGGAAAATCACCATT
Source organism: Rhyacichthys aspro (assembly GCA_036850595.1). Classification (NCBI taxonomy): domain Eukaryota; kingdom Metazoa; phylum Chordata; class Actinopteri; order Gobiiformes; family Rhyacichthyidae; genus Rhyacichthys; species Rhyacichthys aspro. The sequence continues at coordinate 10,546,429 of CM072154.1, read as the reverse complement.
CTGTTTTCCAAGCTATTATATTTGTTAATGTTGCATCTGTCCACGGGGTGCAAGAAGAAAAAGATTTTCAACACCTGCAGTTTGGTGTTGATGTAAAAGTGCTGGCTGTAGGATTGTTTAATGTACAAAAGCCTTGGAGTATTTGCATAATCTTTTGTGCTGTAAGAATATATGAACTGTGCTTTTCATAAAAGACCAGAGTGTGCAGTTTTCAGGCGGCATAGCAGCACTCTAATGGAGGTTTATCACAGCTTAGTACAAGGTGAGAGACGACTGAGGCATTAGCACAACAATCTGACAAGCAGATTTCAAAAGTAGTTATGAATCCTATTATTCATTTTATACTTTATACGGAGAAATACGCACGGTTTTGAGCGTGTGCAATTGTCATGTCTCCCCGCTTGTGCAAGAACAGTAGGATAATGCTGTATGTGTGTTTTTTTGTGTGTGTAGCTGTCATAATGTTTAACTGACTTGAAAATCTTATATCAGCATCATGGATATTTTAGCACAGTGGGAGTCGTCAAATGGGCAAGGACTGCAAATATAGCGTACAAAGTGATTGCAACAGTCCAGTCATTAGCATCCTGGATTGATGTACTGGATTTTTAAGATAAGTTCTTGAAATGATAAGGAGATGATGTGGTTAGGGTTGGCAAAAGATAAGACAGGCAATCTACAACACAAAAAGTAAAATACACATTAGCCGAAATAATTGTGGCATGAGATGGGTTACGCCATGAACAACTGCCAGTTATAATTGTAGGGTTAACACTTGGACATACACTGACAGACAGCCTTTCACTCTAACATTTATTCAGAAATGGAGTCTTCCAAAAGATCCCATAGTAATACAAGAGGACATTCAGATTCAGAGACATTCAGACATTCAGAGCCACATAGGCTCCTTCAGTTTGTTAAAAAAGAAAACAAAAAACAAAGCACTTGTTGTAAACTTTACTAAAATGCGCTTAATGCCAACTTTAATTATTCAGGAATCAAATGTGACTTTGATGTCAGTCTCATTGTTAGACGTCCCAGTCATGGTGTAGCTGGCCCCATCTGTGCTCCTGTCTGACTCATGGACCAACCCTGAGTTCCTCTCACTTTATTCATTTTAATTCATTTGCATACGGACTATTTGCCAATGTACTATTTAACTATCTATTACATGTCTGTCTGTCCGTCTGTCTGTCTGTCTGGTTGGTTTTTTGTTTTGTTTTGTTTAAAATTTCCTTTCCCTGATGGAAAGTCTAAGGACAGGGAGTGTTGTCTTATACAGTCTGTTTGTCTAGTCGCTTGCTTATTTGTCTCTGCAAAGCCCTTTGAGGCAACTGCTGTTGTGATATTGGGCTATATAAATAAAATTGAATTGAACTGAATCTATGATCCATCTACTGCCCAAGCCTGCCTTTTCCCCATCCCCCCAAAAATAAATAGCTGATAAATCTGATCATATCTACAGGATCTACAGCAAACTTGGTCCTACACAATAACCAGCCATCACCAGCACCTAACGTATGCATCGGTAGCTTATCTATTTTTTACATTCCACTAAACATACCATGAAAACACACACATAGTCACAACAAGTGGACAACAATCCCGCTGCCCTCAGAGAGACTGTGGCATTTCACTGTTATTACTTGTGTATGTCTGAGCAGAGCCACGGGATTACTATCAGCACAAATTAAAAACAAATAAAGGATGTGGACGGAAACAGAAGCCAACGATCTGGATCCATTATGCTCTGATTTATGGCCCACTGATCCATAGCTGGTTGGGTCAGTGAGTTAGTGAGTGTGCATTCTAGCAGCCTCATTGCCAACTCACCTGCCAGTCAATAACCTATTTAATTTAATGTCACAGCCTATACAGGCAAAGCATATTGACAAGCTGCAGAGTGCACCTTCAAGAGGCCCCCAGCTGCAAGTGCCAGATAAACTGCATTTGAAAAATTCAATCTTGCTTTCTCTGATGCCCCTGAGTTCTGATAAATTATTAAAGTTCTCCCTCGATAACAGACAGGACAGAGTTACTGTTGAGGAGCTAATATTGGTAATTTAGGGTCTGTTGCATAGACAGGCCACTGTTCCTTTGGTGTATTTGCAGACAAGCTATTCTCTGAGGTGACACAGCCACTAACTGGCCTTTATGAATCTTTCAGAGGAACAGGAGAAAGATGGCATTTCAGCATTTAATAACAGATCATTCCTCAGGTGTATTTCTGCGTCTATATATCATACTGGTGACTGACACTCAGATATGAAAAAGAATATAAAAATGATGATACATGTAAGTACATCTGACAAGTCAGGAAAGTCTTGACTACAAATAAAAGACAAAAATAAATGTTGCATCCTCAAAGAGTTTGTACTTTGGATGACATCTGAAGGTGACTTCCTCTAGAAGTCTACATTTTTGATGCTTGTGTCTTGTCGCAGTCAATAAGCCATTTAATCTGGCTGCTGAACCGAGTCGATGCGGCCGATGTCGTGTCTGGAGCTTATAGTAGACAAGACGAGGGCTTCTGCCTGGCCCTGATAAACCATTCATTTCCTTGAGCTCTTTTGTCTCCCATTTCCTTCAGAGAAAAGAGCTCTTGGCCTGTTTCAATCACGGGGGCCTGTCTTTAATGAGCAGCTTTAATCCCTGGTAGTGAGCGCAGCTTGCCTCTCAGCACCATGCACAAAAATGTACAAGATTAGAGGATCACTGGCATTTTTGTCTTCATGTACTAATTTATGAACACAGAGTATGCAAAGAATCCCATTCAAAACATTGTGTTCTTAAGCTGACTTCCATTCACTGCTTTGTTTATTATATAATCTACCTATGTATAATAAAATTAAATTGAAAACAAGCCCCTAAAGTGCTCCAGCTTTTACCATCACTATTCAAAACAAGTTATTACATTTAGGATCTGTTCATTCTGGCAGTTCCATCTGTGCAGGATAATGACTGTTTAAGTTCTGTAATTGGTGGGAAATTCAGCATTCTGTAATACTTTTGTAGTACTTAAATATTACTACTTGTTTCTGTATTTAATAATATATTTAACTCTGTTGCTTCAAGAGAGGGTTTGTGACCAGACCAGAAGAGTTCATTAAACATTTAAAATTTTGCGTAATCATCAAGACCAACCCTAACAACTAGTGTTAATGTCTAAAAGTCTTAATGCTGGTTTTCTTTTGGGTAACATTAAATTTTTTTTTACACAAAAATTGCCACTTGCGTCTGCATTGTAGTATTTTTTTTGTCTCTTTGTGGAAGGAAAGAGTGAGTTTTAATAAGGATGAATAAAACAGGGATACGCCATCCATAAAAGAAATGACACCTGGTTGGATCTGCTACTTCACTACTCCATGTATCCCTTCTGCTGACAGTTAAAATGAATAGTATAAAAATTGAAAATTCACAAAAGCGCTTCCCTCAAAACCTGTTATCTCCTTTGTGATTCAGCATTTAGAGCAATAACTCCTTCAATCATCAGTTTAATAAACCCTTAATGTCAAAACTCTATGATTAATACCATAAACTGTGTGCAATTCATTTTGTATGCTTGTTTTATAAGAAGCTGTGAAGTGAAGTGAAACACTTCTCCACCCAAACATTTTGTGAGATAGACCATTAATGTTCCAGCAGCTGAGCTAACTTTGAAACAAGAATATATTTGCATGTCATTAAAGCGGAGTGACAGAAAAGTGCTAATAATCAGAAAAGAAGTTTGGGATGATTTCTGACAGCCTCCTAAAATGTTTTCTTTTTTTTTTTTTTATCTTTATCTACATCTGTGCAAAACTTTGTAATACTATAAAGTTAATACAATAATAAAATGATGTGAATTCTAACCTTTTGGGAAGGTAAAGCTGCACAGTCAGGCCTAATACAGCTGTGGATAAAAGATCAAATCCATGGTGAGTTCAGTAGAAGTCGCGAGCGAGTGGGGTGTCGTTGGGCAGACAAAGTGCAGTGGGACGCCTCACGGGCTCCTCAGGACCCGGCCACACAACATCTCGCTAAATGCGCTCAGACAGATGAGTCCCGCCTCGGAGCGCTCCCTCCCAAGGGCACACTGACATTTTCTGGGGACAATATGGGACTGCGGTGACAGAGGAAACATTTTCCTCCCCCCTCCACACTCCGCAGTTCCCCATCCATCCCTCCCTCTGCTATCAGCTAATTTCCTGCTTTTGCTCTGACTGTCTTTGCATTTTCATTATGTTACAGGTCAGAAGACTTGACAAAGTTCCAAAAACGCCTGGTGGTGTACAGCAGAGATGAAAATATGGCTATGCTTAAATGAACAATTGACAAGACATATCTGTAGTACATTTTCCTTGAGATATGTGTTGCCTGTAAACACAGAGGCTAAGTCATACCCCTTCACTTGATACTGTGGTTCTAGTCAATTTGATAAACATGAACTTTGCCCCACATCTTTAATGTACAATGCATATCATCTACTAACCACTAAAAGGAAGAAAAACACAGTGATTAGGAGTCTGTACCCTAAATCGTAGCATGTATAGTGATACACTTAACGCCAGCTGTTCAGCAGTGTCCCCACATGTATTTACTGTTGTACTGTTCTGTCATCCGTTTGAGTCAGACTCCACATCTGTCACAGTGGATCGGTACACTGGTCTGTATGACAGATGAGTCCTTCCCTCTCGGCGGCCACTCTCTCCGGGGAGGTGCAAATTTCTGCGCATTCAAGCGTTGGCATTCATGCGTAGCACCTTGATGAGAGACAGGCCCCTGCTACTTGATTGACTGGCACGCTAACATGACGCGATGGCCACGAACACCACGGGCGCATGAACATAAAGACCGCAGGCGTACAGGGCTGTAGACGGCACCGAGGAACACGCTTGAGCACACCGAGCCAATCACTGCGCATTAGGAGCTCATCGTTCTCCCGCTTGCCTGCACTAAATAAAGTGACGAGCTGATATCTATAGCTGATCTCATTAGGCACGTCACAACTAAGGGGACAGGTTGCCAAGTTTACTCCGACAGCCTTCATCACGAAAAGAGACATTTCGTTGTTCACAATAAGGGCTAATGTATTCAGTCAGATTTGGAGAGTTGGGTCGGAGACAATTATCTTTCAAGGGACCGGGGAGAATCCGGGTTAAAAGCATCCAATCAAGTGAATGTAGTCATTTGCTTTCCCCTTGTTGCACTGCAAAAGCCAGTTAGTGGTCGATCCAATTAAGACTTGGTTGAGACCTGCAGTGGTCCTGTGGCGGTGTCCCACTGGCAGACCTCCAGACTGCAAGTAGACATCTCAGTGGAGGGCTGTCTGTCACACAGGGACTGTTTGACACTCGTCTTTGATTGCTCCATTTTTCTGTGTTGGGTTCCTCTGTGGGTGGCTAACAGGCTCAGTTCAAGACTGTCTTTTTGTCTGTCCTCCCCAATGAGGACAAGGGTATCTCCTGCTGGCTCAGTGGGATACTGATTGGGCATGGGATGGTACACCTCGCTGGGAGTGAGAGAGAGGATGGACCTAGTGGCCTTGCTGTTTGTTTAAGAACAGGAAGCCATGTGGAAAGGCCTAATGTCTTAATTGGTGTGAGTGGCAGCGGACGGTTTCTGACGAGGCTCATTAATCAGAGCAGGGTGAAAAGGCTGGAGGCTCTGAGAGCGAGGAGGGGAGTGAGACCAGTGCTGTGTGTCAACAGGGTCCCTCCGTCACTTTGTGCTCCTGCCTCTAACCATTTCAAGACACCCACTGACACCCTCACAGCTGTGTCTGTCACATTCGACCACTCAACAACAGAGCATGGCAACAATAATTAGACTCTATTGACACCCCCGCACACAAACCCTCCCTATATGCACAACATCCAGAACCTGTAAACACACACTCTCTAAAACACAGGTCTTTGTTGTACTCAGTGTCTCACTTTCAGTTCCTTCACAGTTTGTCATGTCCAACATGGCCTGGGCTTTTTGGGACCATTTCAAACTCTTGCACACATTCCTGACAGAGGGCCTCTCGAGACTGTTATATCCACAACAACAACACACATGTGCACTCATAGAGATGCTGTTCCTTTAGGCCAGTCCATCAGACAGCAGCCATTGAGAAGGGACTAATGTTCATCTCTACACAAGTAAAGAAATGCTCATTTCTGCACTCTGTTCCTGGGGTGCCCTTTGAGCATGCCCCAGTCTTGTCCAGGTCACTTCACCTAATAGAGTAGAATTAAAGCCCTGAGGCCTGGAGTTGTCCTCTGGACACAAACACCCATGTCTGAGGACACGCTTTGTTTTACACTGTTCTTTTGCTGCATGTCTGCCCCAGGCTGGACACAAGTCACTTAACTGCCTCTTAGGTTGCCATTTTCTCTGGCCATTCATGGGTGTTCCATTAAAGCAGTGCTCGCACTTTATGTCTGTGTCACTGCATTTGTTGGCTGCCCTCTTTGAGTGGCCTCCATTTTCTGTTGACATTATAACCAGTTGAAACATGATGCAGATGCACAGTACTGTGGCTCATAAAATGTGTTTTGTATTGATAAGTTTGGCATATGTAGTAATGCTGTAGTGGTTTGCCACAGTTAAGCTGCAGGCATGTACTGTATGTCAATGTCAAGCTCCAAAGTGTTTTTTTTTTTTCTCTGTACACTATTTGTTGCCACTTTGAGCTACTATTTGTCTCACCTGGTTTTAAGGGTCTGTGTGTAAGTCATCATTTATAATATTTTATCTCAGTGATAATCACATAGCTGTGTTTTCCTAAGTGCCAGTGCCAAGAACACTGCTAATTTAATCAGGGATTTTGTCATTGTATGTGATAAATATTCTGATATGGTGTTAAAAATCTCAAAATATTAGGTTTTCTACACATCTCAAGCATTGCTTAGGTTATATACAACAAATTTCTATGAGAAAGGGGCTGAAAGTCTTAAAGTCAAAATGATAGTTCTGAATGTGATTCCTGGTAAGACGTCACACTGTCTTGACTGCTTTGAGACATCTTCTGTGTGTGCCACCTACACACACAAGCCCACACTTTGCCTGGTGGGCATGGTTTTAATCAACTGTCCGCCCACCCAAACTCATCATCTTAATTGTCCCTTCTGTTGATGAGAGATTCAATAAAAGTGACAGAGACCATTTTGAATTGCTTTTGAATAGATGGCTGTGTGGCTGTCTACATGCATGACAGATATGAAAATTGATTCACAGTATTAAACCAAGTGTGTAGCATCTTTATTTTGTGAACATCTTTGAAATAATCTACATAGGATACAGCATAGGAACATGTTTATTCATATTTGTGTATGTATACTTCACATTTCATAAATTTGGCCCACACGTCTCACTCTTGCTTTACTCAACATATATTTAGTCCTATTGACCTTGCTTCACTGTACAAGCTGACACTGAACATGTTGCTTTTCCTACACCTGTACCACTGCCATCACAAGGTAACATGGTTGAGGCTCAATAAAGAAAGCAGTCTTCAAGAAATGTTCATTTAAGGATACATGGCAGCGTTGGTGAGAGTTATTTAGGGTCTCAGTTCTATAAAGTTCTGAAATGAAAATCATGAAAGCATAAAACCCAGGTGACTACTTTTTTCTATAAAACTGTATTGATCCAGAGAGTGGCTCTTTTCCAGACACCAATCAAGACGTTTCAATACTTGCTTCCCAGTTCCACTCATATCCTAAGGCTACATTGATTTTATGACTGCTCATAAGGCAATCTTTTTTATTTCATTGTCTCCTTGAATGTTTTGGAAAAATACCAGAATATTTTCAACATTTTTGTCATGGTCCCAACTCGTGCTTTGAGCTGTGCTGTGCTTTTCCTGAAGTCTTTGGTTGAATTGATTGTATACTGTATATTGATAGACACTATGCCATGTTTTGTGCAGCATAGTTCCCTTAAATATCAAATATGCCCAGTGTTGGAAAATAGCCTCCAACTAATTAAATACTAGCATTGTTGCTCCATGAGTAAAAGTTGATGCCTCTTCCTGCATCATATTAGCACTATGCTTTTAATAAAATATGAAGTCCACTGTTATCTCTACATAAGTGCTGAAGTTCTTTATATTTATTATAAACAAGGACAACAAAGTCTGAAAATAAAATTTAAATGGCCAAAATTTACTTCTTAAATCACTTTTACTGTTAAGTCTGTGGGTTGTATATGTAAGCGCTGGCATTTGTCACAACAAAAACTCATCACAGTGGGACAACTTGTGCTTGTTTCTCAGCTGCAGCTCCTCTGTACAGTGCCATATTACCCCAGTGGCTTGACAAAATGAAGAACAAACTAAAACTCTGTATCTTCATTAATTATAGCCTGGGCGTCTGCAGTGCGCCTCACAGCACGGGGTTAATGTAGAAGAGGATGTGTCGCCCGGGGAGGCTGATGTCTGATGCCAATGAGTTCCACACGCCCATAACATCCCACTGTGCCACCCACGTCCCGACTCCTGCTCCCCATGTTAGGATAAGTGCACCTCTTAATCTGCTTACACAACTTTACCAAACACCAGGCGAGTATTAACATGAAATATTCATTTACCTATTCAAGAGTGGAACGCCGCTGGGTTCCTCCTACTGACACCATGAAAGAAAAACAGTTGGACTAATGTTAGCATTCACTTCAAAAAGCTTGGATTTAGTGATTTGATAGTAGCTTACCATCTTGTACATGAATATTTAGTCATGCGATTAAACTGTTGTTGTAAATGATATGATTATATGTCATAAAGCCCAAGGTGCACTTATTCTTCTGAGACAAAAACAGGTCATGATTAATTAGTTACAGCTACATTACATTATTACAGTGACTAAAATTTCAAATATCTGTTCGCTGTGATGTTGTGCTGATGTCTGTGTGCTTGTAATTGTGCTCCAGCATCTGGCGCTCTGTTCAGTGAGATGCAACTCTCGCATCACACCTGGGAAATACATTCTGTTATTGCTTTGGATAAATAAATAAATTCAATTACCTTCTATATGCATCAAATACCAGGCCTCTCACACAAACGCAGCTTTGCTTATTTCGAAATGATTAACGGCGCAATGGGGATGAGGTAACTAAAATAAGGCTCAGCCATCGTTATTGACATTAAAGGAGATGCTATCAGACGACACCCTTTAACTCACACAGAAGGAGTTATCCTCCGGTCCAGGAGACGCGCAGAAGTTTCTAATTTCAGCCGAGTTTATTGAGGCATCGGATTGCACCTGCCGTGGGCACACACTCGGATGGCCTTTCAGACCTGAACTTTCTGTCTCAATCAGGGGAAATGATTGCCTGGCTGCCTGCTACCTGCCTTCGCCGTCCTGTAATTACACTTACTTCCATTTAGAGACACGTGCCCAGCAGCGCAGAGTGGGATGAGGCAGCCCCTAGTCTGGGACTGTGGGATGGGGGTTGTGCGTACACAATGGGGATGTAGAGGCAACAGTGTGGTTCCACAGTCTTTATCTAAAAATGAACACAGAGAGAGGAGGTGGGTATCTGAAACCTAACCCTTACTTTACAGCTAGAGATGGGTTTTCCCAGTGGTTTAAAAGGTAACAATTCCTGCTTTGTTTAAGGTTAGGAAAAAATCATAATGTTAATGTCAATTATATCACAATTATACATATTTTGTAACCCTGCAGTGACATGGATAACAACTTAAGCCTGAAAGACAACATTAACGTAAGGCTTTTCTTAACTTCGCTCACTTGGCATTTTGTAAATTGAAAGTATTTTTGTAGCATTTCTTCAAACCTACCTAAAACTTTTGCAGTACTGTACATCTAAACATTTATCATTTGCATCTTGCTTCTCAAAATTATGATCCACATATACAGGCAATACAAAAAATATCCAGATTAAAACATAATAGTTTGATACACATTAAAGTCAGCTGCACCAGTGTCTCCACAACTGTTTTTGTTTTTTAGCTCATCGCCCTAAGCCTGAAAATGATAACTTTTTCAGATTATTTCATCCTGCAGATGGATTAATACATGTGATACCATAACACAGATTGTAAAGTTTGTTTTTCTGTCACAAACATTGTGTTAATAGTTATTTCTAACAGCTGCATCTCATCACAGATTTCTCTCACTTTTACAGAGGATTTGTTGGACGCACTTTAGTTTGTACGAAATGTTCCAGCAAAGCAGACTGTAGTTAAAGGCACAAACCCTGCCCAGTTGTTGGTTGAGTGGACCGATGGCACAATAGGCTGCGTCGCCATCTGTTTGAAGTGGGAGACATGAAACAGTCCTGTTCATTTGTGTTATCTCTGTTTTGATGAGACAAAACTCACATCAGTATCACAGAGATGTCCTTAAATGCTGCTTTCAAAATTTGAGTTAAGTTTGTTTTTTGTTAGGCAGAAACTCAGTCCATCTGGGCCATGTTTCCATCGCTGTGTCGACACTGTTATTTATTTTTTATGTATTATTGGATTTGGGTTGTGCTGCACTTGGATCAACTAAGATTTGAATTTTGATTTTGAGTTTACAGTTTGTGTGAAGTTGAAGTTGAAGAACAGTGGTGTCAAACTCAAAGTGGTGAGGGGCTACAAAAGTTAGTAAGAATCCTTTCAGGGATGAAGATGTTGACATTTGGAAGTTTGTGTTAAATTTTGAATATGAGATTTCACCTTCATTTTAGTCTTACAAAATAGATTCCTTCTTTTATGGAAACTGGTTTTAGTTGGATTTCAACAGGTTTTAGTCAGATTTCAGCAGGTTTTAGTCAGATTTCAACACGTAAACAGGAAAAGGTTAGTTGGTTACCGGTTTTAGTCAGATTTCAGCAGCTTTTAGTCAGATTTCAACAGATTTTAGATGGATTTAAACAGGTTTTAGTCGGTTTGAACAGGTTTTAGTTGGATTTCTACAGATTTTTAGATGGATTTCAACAGGTCTTGGTTGAATTGGAACAGGTTTTAGATGGATTTGGACATGTTTTAGACAGATTTGAACAGTTTTAGTTACTTTTTTTTTTTTAGCAAAAATCAAGTCCATCTAAAACATCTTCAAATTTAATGAATAAAACCAAAAATATCACCTTCTAAATGTTTTGAAGGGCCAAATAAAACATTGCAAAGGGCTGCATTTGGCCCCCTGGCCTTGAGTTTGCCATGTATGTTATAGAATATATATTAGAGAGTTGAAAACATAGATGTGTATAGATAGCCAGCACATAATTAGCCTGTTCTAGCAGCGAGAAACAATAAAGATAAACACTTAAAAACAAACACATTCAGCTGCAGCCCTCTAACAAAAATAAACCCGAGTCATAAGTGAAGCACCACAGCTGAACGCCTTGACAATGGTTAATTTATGTGTCATGTCCACCAAAATAGACTTCAATTAGAAAGTAATTTTCTACAAATGTCACTGTTCAGCATCCTGCCCCATTTTCTTTGCTTTCAACAGTGATTCAGCCACAACAATGCTGTGTATTAGGTGCATTATCACTGCCTCCGAGGGCTGTTGATCACAAACCAGAGCATACAGGTCTAGAGGAGCGCAAAAGAGAAATTCAGGCCAATGGTTATGTATTGCTTTGCGATGATGGGGCATTTCGCTGAATGGGAGTTGATACGGTGTGGTGGGTTTTCTTTAGGAAGTGCAAAATGGCTTTCGATGCAATGGACCAGAACAAAAAAGCTCAAGCCTGCAGCGCTTACTATGAGTAATAAGAAACAGAACGATAACCTGCAGAAGTAGTAAATGTTTAAAGTTACAAAAGTGTAAAAATGTGTGGAAACCAGCGGTGTTTTTGCCCTGCTTGTCAATAACTGGATCGACTTCCTAAGGTAGCCGTATCACATTTCTGCCAGATATAAAGGACAAGTCAACCTGCGTGCACTGTAATGAGCTTTTTGATTAAGAATGAAAATCTGCTGGAGGGGAAAAAAGTCTTGTGATAGAGTAATTTCTCTGGTGTCACATCGCTACGCCTGCCTGCCTACGTTGAGCGTTAACCGGCTGCTGGGGCTCTTTCTTCAGCTCAGTGTGCCCGAGCCAACAAAACAGGCACTTCTGTTTGTGCATCTGTGAGCATTGTTATAAAAATGAGACAGTTGGATAGCAGTTATTTATCATTTGAAAGTTCCTATTAGTGCCGGACTTATTCATGTTTACTCTCATCGAGGAAATGGACTCAAAGAGAGGAAGCTATTGTTCCAGGGGGTGTGTCCCTCTGTCACTTTGTGGATAAGGTCTCTGCCATCAGCCTTGTGGTTAACACACTCTTTTTGTCACACTTCAGCTTGTTATCTATTGCCTCCCCCTCTTTCTGTTGCCCTCGCAGTGCCTTTGTGCGGATGTGCGCTAGTTGGGCTGCCTCCTCTGCACGTTTGTCCTATGCATGCAGTTCATTAGTCTCTTTCTCGCTTCATTACAGCCTAAAGACGGGCTGTCATCACCAGCGACGGCCATGCATTAATGTTCCCCCTCCTGCCACTGTGACTAGAGTCCACAGTGCAGCACATCATGGTGGCAGTGGTAGTAGTAGTAGTAGTAGTAGTGGTGGTGATGTATGTGTTATAGTGGTTACAAAGGCTTACCAAATTGACTAACCTTTACAGCAATTTTGCACGAGACATTTTAATGAAGCGAGACTATAGCAGAGCACTGTTGCCTCAAAAGTACAATTCTCATTTGTAAAGCAAAATACAGTTGGTCCTGTTAGATGGCATAATCAAGCTCTGAGTATTGTTTAAGTAAGCTCTGCATTTTCCTCATAAACATGGCAGAAGAAAGCAAACGTTGAAGATATTTTAGTAATATGTCATTTCAAAATATTTCATACAAAGTGTTTTTCACATTAATAACTTGATAATTTGACAGTACAGCTAGTTTTTTGTCCATATAGGCTTATTTAGACTGTATACTAAGTTATTATTTATTTACGTCGGTATTTAGAGGTTTCAGCAAACGTTATGTTCACTTCTTGTTTTGAATAGGCTTCCTTTTCTTGAACCGCTGCTAATAGGCTAATAATTGCTACTTTGTATGAACTCATTTTAAAATAACATTAGCACATTTATGACATCACATCCATCTTCCTTGTTGTTATGTTTTTGAATGTTCTGATTTTCTGAGCTGAAATAATATGAACACAACAAAGTCGGAAGAGTGACTTCCTAACTTGGATATTCCGAGTTCCCGAGGACCGTGGCATTTATCCGTATGTATTTACCATTTTATCAGACACGTAAAAGGCCAAAGTCACATGTTGTTATCTGCTCCGCTCTGTTTCTGTCTCAGAATGATATCCCATGTATAAAATGGTGGCGGTGTCTTATTTTTTACTGAATGGTTACTGTTAAATGACTCTATATTGCCTCACCCGTCTACCAGCAGCTGTACAAAAGCCCCAGAAAAAGAACTTGACCAATAAGTCAAATGGAGATGCCGTGTGGTGACTCTTGTATTTTTTGGAGCCTTTAAGGACATCTTATTCTCCAGGAGCAGAAACACAATCCCCCTGCCGGTAAAAAGATCTGAGCAAATCAAGTGTTAGAGGGATGTGAAAGCCAGACAAAGGACGGCTGCCTCTAATTACATGGTGATTTTTGTCGGTGGCGTTGTGTGTTTTTCCCGTAACAAGCTCCAGGCCTCTGCTAGACTTCCACGGCCGTGTATTGATGGCACGCCGCGGCTGCATGTAGAGATAATCAGCCTCTATTCACTCAAGGATCAGACAGGTTTGTTAGCTGGAATCTTTAGCGCCCTATCACTGCCACGTGAGCGACAGGCAGTGGCGCAGGGCGACGCAGATGAGCCATTCAGTCGTCGACAGAATTACCGCTGACATGAAGTGATTTCCTTTTGAATGGCTGCATGAGTCACCCAGGCTTCATAGTCGTCTTTTGAGAAGCACAGGATGAACTTCTTTTCGGAGCTCAGAGGAGTTTGTGACAAGTCGCTAGGTGAAGGCCACTGAGGAACATTGCACCCTCAGCATGAATTCATTAGCCAGTGTAGAAAAGTGTGATTTACTGTCATCAAAGAAGTATTGACTAAAGTTGTCAACATCAAACCTTAACAAGATTTTTTGATTCTTTCTCATCCTTAAGCACCACTAATACTTGCTCTGAGCTTTAGGAGGCAGTGTGGGGCTGACTTTATATTTAGATGCACTTTATGTTGTAGTAGACAGAACAAAATGAAAAGCTTCAGTTAAAAATATGTTTCTAGTAGAGTATGATCTCATAAACTAACACTTTTGTCTAAATTGGAAAATATAGACCTTTAAATCTCCATAGCATCCATCGGAAATTCTATTAGTTCTTGTATTTTTGACTGCACAGAGTTGACAAACTGAACTCGTGTTCCTTTTGGAGCACACATGAAGGTCCAGACTTTCTGACTTTGTAGAATAACCCTAGCTTATGGGGTTTGCTCACTTCATAGAATACCCCTTTAGTCTGAGATTTATCAGATTTAAAACCGAAGACATCATGATATGGAACTGAAGTTTGTCAGCATATACTGTAGTAGTTGTTGTTTGATCTTAAAGGCAGGGTAGGCCGTTTTGGTGTGTGTAGAAGCTGCCCCAGATGATTATGTATAGTTCTGATCTTTTACACCGAACATTTACACCATATAAGAGGGATTTTGCCCAGATTTTGTACCATATTTCTCTCAACAAATATGTCTGACTTTCATGTCAAGATAATATGTCTTTTTGTCTATATTCAGAAAACTTTTTGAGTCTTCAAGCTGCTCTTTTGAATACATGAATACATTATCTGTTTAAAAAGCTTATTTCAAGATGGAATGTGACCTACAATAGACCTATAATTATGCTTTTTCTCTTCACATTTTAACTCCTTTTTCACGGCTTATGATAAAGACATGCGGTTCACATCGAGAACAAGTTTAACACGTTGACCCTTGCCCGTTTAGCCCTCTGGGAAAACGATCCCTGATTCAGAGAAAGGGATCTCCAAACAATTTGCCTAAACATTGCATATTTAATTTTAAGACGGCGCTTTGTGGATAGGCCAGCATCGAAGAGAAGTGAAAAGTTTTGGTGAGTGCTTGACCTTGGAGGAGTGAAGGTTCCCCGTCTTGAGCCCAGCTGTTGAGAGAGGCTGACGGTTTACTCACTGAATTAATGATACAAGCCAAGGTCAAGTGCTAACTGATTATGCTGTCCATATGCAGCCAGGGGTAAAAAACATGCTGCAAATTCCTTTACACCTGGAGATGTGATTATGCACCATGTCTTAAGACACATTTGGTTTCCTGTACCCTGCAGACTGAAAGAGCAGCAGAGGCAACCAGCTGGGGAAAGGTACTTAAAGGTGCTTTCAGCGCCTGTGCACTTTTTTTTTGCTTTCTCCTTGCACTTCGGTGCCCAGCAGAGTGTGAGAAGATCGGTCACAGAGGCAGAGCTACATCCTGAAAACATGTAATCAGGATCTGGCTGCTGTTAATTGGAGATGTTAGTGCAGTGGAGTGGGAAATGACACAGGAACCTTCTTGTTCTTCCGCAGATGGACCCAAGACCTCCAATCCATCCCGGATCCTTCCAAGAACAACAGCCTATTCTTTATTTTACATAAGAAAATAGAGATCAAGCTTTATTTAAACACATAGTACAGTAAAATATTAAATACTATCAATAAAATATAGTGGAAGACTCTCAATATATGTTGTAATAGATTTCTAAACTTAACCACTTTATGGGACAAATGTTTACTCTGTTGTAGATTTGTAAAAAAAAAAAAAAACCCAAAAAAACAAGTAAGATTCCTGTTGAATGGCGAAGTTGGCAGTGATTGTAGTGTAGCTAACCACAGAAGCTAAAGACTGATGCTGAGGATATTGAACTTCCATGAATTTCCATTGGGACTAACAAGTGTTTTGTCTTGTTCCTGCCACAGTTAAAGCAGATCACACACAACAATGCCCTATTGGCCAAAGAAGGTATACTGACCTTTTCATCCAACTACACCCATGTTCAAACTATAGATTTCTGCCATGTTTACAACTGTTTACTTCAGGTTCATACTTCCTCTTGGTGACTCGTCAACATACGGAACTCAAAGACTGGCTTGTTCATTCTCATCCTTCTCAGAACCGGAACATGGGAAGTCTGCTGCCTCTTACGGAGTTCCTCACGTAAGATTCCTTAGGAGCCATTTACAAACTGCATGATTTTGTTGCATGTTTACCTACTTAAAATGAGAGCCCAGGCTGCAGCTGTTTTGATTTCCCATACCTCTCCTCTTTGTGTACCTTTCCCCCGGATGTTTGCAGCAGTGGGATGGAGGGGGATGAGATGGCAGCTTCCATCTGGCGGTTAGGGGAATCTGAGGCGCCGCTATGTGGAGGAGAAACAATGGTATAGTAGCAGGTGAGCAACTGAGTTACCAGGCAAGGAAATTTAATTAGAGCCCGGTTTGCTGCCTGCATTCACTTTATTACAGCAGGTCTGAATAATACTGTGAAAGTGTGCTGCCTTTGTTTCTTCCATTAGAGCTGCACTGGTCCATCTGTGGTCCGATCGGGGTGAACTCCGCAACACCATTCTCTTCGACACTTTTACTTTAAATAATTTCTGCCACTGCCTCCTCAGCAAACCCCCCACTCGCTTTCAAATTACATTAAGGGCCCTCTAGTACATTAACCACCGGACAAATCAAATTCCCATTTCAGAAGGAGGAGCTGAGGTAAATGAGCCCTTCAAAAGAGTTGGGACCCAGACTGACTTTTAAAAGCTCATCAAGCCAAACACTTACCCTTGGCCTGCCCTTTAGACCCCCGTCCTTTAGGGTAGCGTCTCCTCGTTTGGTGTTTACCAGGATACAACAGCGCTGGCTCTTCCTTGTTTGCAGAGCTACAGTACTCAATCAAATAAAGCGGCGGTGATTGGGGCCGGGTCAGACCTGAGACGTGCCTGTCCTGTGCGTGACGCGGCTATCTCGAGTGAAATGAGGCGGAAAAGCTGCTGTCATGAGGTGGCAAAGGAGAAGCGGGGCGCCGAGGGAAATGGATTGTAGTCGGAGCCAGATCTGACTCTGGATAACAGGCGAGCGGGCCTTTGTGTGAGCGGACACACTGATGCGCAGTTAGCAGAGGCAGTCATCCTCTCAGTCGATAAAAGTCACATGACCCATGAAGGCCACAGGTCAGCAAAGGTCGGGAGCTCAGCCGCGCGGCGGGCAGACAGCGCCGGAGTAAGATTGAAAAATGCCGTTTTATGGGAGGTATCTGCAGGCTGGTCATATCCTTCATTTTGAAACAGACATGTGTTTCAGCTGTAGCTGTTGAAGCATGACATCTCATCAGCGAGGGCAAATCTCGGATACAGATAACAACCCCGTCTCTAAAATCAAATGCATGACTGACATATGGAATATAAATGTTTCAGAGGAAGCACATTCAGGAGGCCTTTGGGTAAATGTGTTGACCTGTTGGTGTAGGTTTCCTGACAACGTCTACTATGTGCCGTATTTCAAGAATGTCGTCTTTTAGATTTACTTTTATTCATATTGACAGTGAAAAGTAAAGAAATCTGTAAATAAAATCAATGTATCCAACAATATTATATAAACATTATCTTACATATTCTCATAATAACAAAATATACATGCTTCTAATATGATTACTTTATTTCATCACACAGATTTTATGAAAGTTTTTTTTTTTTTTTTACAGTAAACCAGTCAATTCCTGCTCAAAAAGGAGTGAAAGGAAGAAAAACGTATTTAATCCCAGCCTTGTGATTCATTCCAAGTGTACTTCTGTAGCTCACCTGGTTTAGTATTTACTTAATTAATACTGATTAAACCTGAAGCCCATGACCTTTGCCTTAATGTAACTACTTCCTGCTTCCGAATATGAGATTGCACATATAGTATTTTGAAATGTAGAAACATGATTGCCGAGATAATGGATAAAAGGTTAGAGTATGCGTTGTAAATATGGTTCTGTTAATAGTTTATCCTTGAGTATATCACAAACCTCTTTTACAAAATATCAGACTACTACAAACACATTTTTAACCTTATTATTAATTATATCATATGCAATTGTGTCATTAGAATGCTCTGGTCTCACAGTCCTTGAAACAGCACCTCCCCGTAGCATAGCCCCTGTTATTATCTGCTTTAAAAACCTGATGGCCTCTAAAGTCTGATTGCTTTAATGGGAGAAAAGGTGAAGGTGGTTTGAACGATTGATTAAAGGATTTAGTTTCACACTGAACAAACTAAAGAGGGCCACGAGGTCACAGCAGCGACCGTGACAAACAGATCTCCTAGAGCCGCTGCCCTCATTAATTCACCCACTCAAATGGAATACTTTCAACGTCTAAATGTCTATGATTGCTCTTGCATCCTGTCAAACAAAAGAAACACATGCAAATAATGAAAAGTAAGACAGGGCTTTAAAGTAGATGTGCGTTTACCCTTCAGCCTGAATTCCATATTACTCCTTCTCCTTTCTCCAGAGAATGGCTCAGGGTCAGTTCCACACTGCTGAAGATAGTGGTTTATAACTGAATTAGCAAATTCAATCTCTTAAAACAAGATCATACATACTTCTTCAGACACTCACTCTACACTTTTAGCGGAATTGCTCAGACAGTTATGGCCATTTGGAGGATCTTCACTTAATACAGTGCCTGTTTGTCCTTAACCAAAAGTAATGTGCTGTTTTTTGGGAAAAAGTTCTCCATCGTTTTAAATAAAAAGCTCAGATAAATTGCATATCATGTTTTAAAATTGTCTCTGAGTTATATTAAGTGTTAAATCATGTTGACAACACTTTTTCTAATGCCTCTTACATTTTGTAAATTTTGCTTTGGGCGTCTCAGATGAAGGTCAGCCAATACAAATCTGTCCTTGTGGCTCCATCCCACAGTGAGCCCAGGTTACACTGTGAATTAAGATCAAACATAACAGATCCCAAAATATTTCTTCCAGATACAGCCTGTAGTAATTAACTTAAGTGAATGCTGATAACAACCTGACACTAATGACTGCTTTATAGTGAGTTTATTGAGTTGCAGACTTCACACATTCTGAGGGCTGAAGATGTTTTCTTCCAGACTCAGCTGGTCACATCTGTGTGAACATGCCACCTCTGCTGTATGGCCTGTGTACACTGCTCATGAGCAGTTGTTGCTTGGCAACCCTAAAAGTCTGGGTGCCTGGGGATGTGTAGCTCTACGGTGAATGGATAGGGTTTCAACAAAGAGGTGGAGAAAGACTGCATTCATCTGAGACAGAACCTCTTATCTGGCTTAAATGATCTTTCAACTTGTGATTAAGAAAGCTATATTTTGCAAGTAGTACTTAATAAAGAGGAACATCTAATCTGAGAATGACAGTGCGAAGGCAAATTGTGTCGATCACTGCTGTTGAACTTTATACAATAGCATTAAAGTTGGTTAAAAGAAGCTTTCACCGAGACTTCTTTCCTGCTCTGCTCTGACTGCATCTGTTTATTCCAGAGAGTGCCGCTGTGCCACTCTGACACTTTCCCACTGTATGGCCAAGGGCATGCCACCGTAATTGCTGCGAGTGATACAATTACGATCCAATTCTATCTACTCTACGGGGGGCACAGGATCCAATGGGACATTAGAAACAGATACTTTACGTTGCTGTCAAGTACGTTGTTCCTCTACCTCACAGAATGCTCAATGTGGTGTCACTTATCACGCTGCAGAAAACTAAACTGTGTTGTCTCCAGCTGCAGCTTTTTCAAACATGACGAAATGTGTGTTTTTTTTCCTTTCTGTGATGTTTCGACGGGCTGTAGCTCCATTAACTCTATAACTCTCAGAGGGAAATTGCTTCATGCTACATTAAGAATATGGCCTTATGGATTTCCTATTAAGTGACTTTTTATGTTTTTCGCTGGAGCTTCAACACACACTCCAAGTTGAGGCACAGAAATTGCAAAACAGTCCTCCGAAAATATGTCAGACTCTGGGAGCTCTATCCAAATGTTGGAGGCTCTATCTGCGGTCATAGCGTGATGAGGCCTGCAGTCTGGCAACAGCAGTCATGTGTGAACAGTAATCATGTGATGTCAATCATGTTCCTGAAGCTTTCACTCAAGAATCAATCAGCCTTGGGCGGCTTACAGGCAAATCAACACTGGTGCAGGTGGACGGGATAGACCGGGGCTGACTGGCAGCTTATTCTGTCTGTCACCGGAGAATTAAACCGAAATCGAACACTGCAGAGGGATCACGAGAGCTCCGGGACTTTCCGGTCTGACGTGCCACTGTCGAGTACATACATGCATACACAAATCCTCATATTTCTCGGTCTTTTGCCTCTTTGAAGAACTAAAAATACATCTACTTCAGTGTACTCTTGGAGACTGTATAGACTGAATTGATTGAAATAACAGAGGAAATGACCATCTATGTCTTGTGCAAAAGGAAATGATGTGGGCTTAAGTCCATCCTTGGGGGAACTGTCGATGATGGTTCGGACTGTGGAGTAGTTTTTCAAGAAGGATAAAGCAGTGCCAGTGTGGAATCCATTTGTGCATGTCTCTCCATCTGTTCTGTACAAAGAAGTCCTTGACCGGACCATGGGCCTCAGATAGACCGAGGACCATTACGCGTTGAGGCTCGGGTTACCACTTGGATTTACAGTCCAATTAAAAGGCCAATTAAATCCCCATTCTCTCTCTGATTCCTGGTAATGGATCAAAATAATAAGTGGCGCAGAGCTATGAGTGGTCTGAATGAGTCTGCTGCTGTCCAATCTACTTGGCCGTTGCCCATTGCTATAACAAACCATGCAGAAATGACATCACCTTGTTTTTTTGTTTTTTTTTACCCGTCTATTCAGTGTGCAGTTCATAAACATTTACAAAAGGGGCAGTAATGATAAACGTCATGGCCTCAAATGCTTCAACCAAAAAAACAAAAAAAAAACCCCACAATGACTCACATATGTACATACAGATATTAGCCTTTAACATTACATTGCAAAAAAATCATCTTACAAAAAGAAATGAGTAGGTTAAAGCTAACAGCAAATGTCTCAATGCCCCAGAAAAAAAGCTTTGTTCTCACAAAATGCCTGGCTGCAAAAGCAAAAATCCCTATTCCCAACCTGATAGTATTTCCTGTGACCACTGAGCTCTTGCAGCAACATGTTTGTCTCAGTAAAACTCTGAAAAGGCTGAGAACAGATGCAGAGATGAGTGCTCCAGGGGTTGTGTTTTTAGAGTCGTGCTGGAGACTCCCTGCTATCAGCGCTGTTTTGTCTGCAGCACACGACTCATGCCGGGGCACACAGCACCAAAATAGTAGCATTAGTGAGGATGTTAGAGGGGTCCGGCTGGTCACGGCTCTCTAGGGTCGGACCCCTGATGTACTGCTGTGCACACCTCCAGTAAACACACATAAACCCACCAAAAACAAAATCAAGGGCCATGTCGGGGCAGAAGGAGGGAGAGAGAAGGAGGTAGAAGTGGAGTTAAAAGCAGAGCATGGCACGGTCAGTGACAGAGACACAGGGTCACGCAAGGTCAAAACATTATGGTCTATTAGGTATTCTAAACACACCTCATAGTCTTTTAATATGTACTGCTGTCTTTTTTTCTCTCTAGTTATTGATCTTCAACACTCAAAGCTCATTGACAGAATGTGACAATGCATTGATGGATACAAAGTAAACCACTGCATTTATTTATGATATAGACAACAGTAAATGTACTTTATGGCAGGCAATGAAACAGAACACAAGCTTTACCTTTTTACAGAACTGATCATTCCTATAATTAATGCATAATACTTTTCAAAGCAGTTACTTCAGCAGCTACTTGAGTCTTCATTCATCACACATCTGAAATGATGCATTACAGATTTGATCCTGTTTAAGGTTACAGTTACACCCGCTTTGCAGGCATTCGTCGAAAGCTGCAATGAAAGCACAATACGTGTCAGAAATGTCTCGAGGAGAAAGGAATTTTAAAGGCAGTCCTCAGGCTAGACGTACATTTTTAATGTCATTTTTATAGATAATGATAGCCAACCCTGGATACATTTGGCTTGTGCTTGAGAGCTATTTCATTTGTGAATAATTCATGATTAAAAAATGAAACTTTGAATTAATCTAATTTGAATTTTAATCTTTGCTAAGAATGCCTTTCTCTTGCATCCTCAGTGCCTGCAGAAATGAGACGCTAAAAGCAGGTCCTTCTTATTAGTGTGAGACCTGAAAAGGTCTGGCTTGAATAAAGGGTTATGGAAATATCCCTGGGCATTTTTCACAGCCTGTTGAATTGTTTATTTGGTTGAAGGAGTAAGGCCATTTTCACCCCCCCCAAAAAAGAATGAATATTGGATTGTTCACTTCGTCTAAAAAGTCCAAACTGTGTAGCAGCACTAATGTTCATGTACAGTAGTACCATGCTCATGTCTTTAAAGCTATAGCCAGTGGAATGAAGGAACCAGTTAATGACTATGTCAGGCTACGATGCTGGCATTTCCCCATTGACATCTTCAATCCTACATTTACATTTCATATGTGGACGAGTCGTTGGCTGGGCCCCATGTGAAAGGCCAGGCAGGATTAAGGTATCACTGTGATTGTATGCTGCCTTATGGACAGGCAGGCAGGCACACAGGAGCCCTAAATCCCTGTCTGGAGCAGAGCAGGTCTCAAGCTGCTGCTAAGCTCTCATCAGTCTCACCCTCTGCTTCACAGCTCTGCCTCATCTCACATGTACCACATCAGGCCTGATGGCAAGTCATTCTGGATGTAATTGCTTTGTCCTCTATAAATCTTTTCCCTCTTTCCAAGTTTGAAAAAAGCGAACAATATTGTTGTGATTTTTGTGCCATTTGATTGGTGTATCTTTTTCGCACATACACACCAACATTATATGGTAAGAATTGGGCATTATTTTTTCATTTATGAAGCAAATGTCTTTTTCAGTAGTGATGAAGTCTACCATTAATGCCTCTACAACCATGAAGGATAAACATATCCAAGGTCCATCGTTAACATGTGAAACAATGGATAATATTTTTCTCATTTCCAATTTAGAACAGGCAAGGTATGAAAACTATTCTGGAGATTATCCCATTAAACAATTTAGTTCTGCTTAATGTGTGCCTCTCTTGATTTGGTGGTGGGCCCCTGAGATGAGCGTGGATGAGAAATGATTGAGACGTACAGAGGAGCCGGTTCCTGGCTGCCGTCTCGGCTGAGAAGACCCACTTCAACATAATAAGAGGTCATTCCTGGTGGAGTGTGGAAATGTGCCTAATTAAAACAACATCTTTTATCAAGAGCTCAGGCAAGTGAGCAGCCCCAGTAAAATAAATAGCCAGCAATTTCCTGAAATTCATATTGTGATAAGCATCTTAATAAAGCTGCCGACTATCCAGCTAAAAATGCAGCGTTGTAAGAGGAATTTTCTTTTTTCTGCTCCTATCCTCTCTTTAACTATCTTATTATTGGTGTGTAATAATAATACGTATGCATTTATCACGTTATGGTTAAGTAAATCTTCTTTCACAGACAGCCACTGGAGACCTACTTTCTTTTTGGATATAAAGAGTCAGTCTTTAGCATTTTGCCCCCAAGCTCGACCTTTATAGGTCCTTCAAGAGACGAACTGTGCATTTTGTTGCATTGAAAAAAAAGCCATTCCACAGTGCAAAATTAGATTGACACCACTGAAACCATATCTACTATAATTGGCTTTAAACGTGCAGGTTGTGACTTTTATATTAACTGAGGAAAACTGTTTAATCCCCTAGTAGTATATTTTAATGCAACCTTGTCCAGGCTTTATTATTTATACTTATATTAATGACTATAATAGATGAGAATGTTCAGCCTGTGATGGTAGCTTCAACCAATCACATGCTTCCATACAACTGGGACTGCTCTCATTCGATGGGGCTCTCCCATTGGCTGTTGGTCCACAACTTGTCAACATTAATTCAGCTTTTGGCTATTTTAGCTTTAAACAATGTGGCCTCAGGTGCTATGATTAAATTAGGCTCAATTATCATGACTTATTTGTGTTTATTACTATTTTCTAATCAAATGTCATTTTTCATGGTAATTGTCATAAATCCAATCCGATTCGTTCACAGCTGGACTCTAGTATCACAGTTTTCACTGTTATCTTCTTCTTATCTTTGTCTCATAATTGTCTTAGTGCTGCGGGCACACTGTATGAATTGTTTTTATGTATCATCATTATTCATCTTTTTGACAGCTCTACTGTGGCACTGATGTGTTGAAAGTCGGACCATCTGTACCACACACCCACCCTCTCACTCCCTCTCATCTATTTTGGAAGCGCCATGTTTCCATACTGATGGCATCGGAGTTGATGATTTGTTGCCACAAGTCTGATGTGTGAGATTACAACATGGTGGGTACTGCTCCCAGAATGCCTCCAAGCAAGGACAAAATTATAAAAAACAAAACAATGCCTCAGTCAGCGAACACATCAGAGCAGCTTGCAATTACCACATCTCTTGTGATTGCATCTCGGTGGAAATTAATTGTTATTTTAATTTAGTTTTTCATTGACAAGCCCTTATGAGTTTAAGGGATGCCCCGGTATGGGCCACAGAGAGAGGCCGCAGACCGACATACCATGGATTCAATTGGTCTCTGCAGTGAAAACTGCTCAAATTTGCAGTCAACATAGAACATGAGGATAACACATTGTCTCAAAACAGTTTACCTTTTAAAGTTATAATCATCACATTGGTTTTAATGAAGTTTCTTTTTAACTTCCTGTGTGAATTCTTTTTAAACATGCCACAGGAAAACTGCCCAGTCTCCAGCACATGGCGGTGGGCTGCTGAGGCTTCATCAGAGGACCATTACTGATGTAATGGGCCACCTGTATGAATGTTTGTGTGTATGTGGGTATACATTTGCTGATTGCACGACAGTAGTCCCCAGAGCCTCTTGAGTGTGTATTCGCTGCCCGCTCTAACAGGTGGATGGGGGATGTAAGCAGTGGGGGTGGGCTTTCCATAATGGACCTGGTTCAAATGGCAAACACATCCAAATCCCATGACACACACAGCTTATTCCGCTGCTTCTTGCTGAGCAATGAGAAGTAAAAATAAGCCGTTTCCATTGTTACCTACAGAGCAACTTGAGAACATTCTATATGTGTTTTATATTTTTTAAAACCAAATTTGCAAAGTCACAACATTACAAATAACACATTTTATTGGTCGAGCTTTTTTCTGGTGTGGTTTCCTCATTTGGAGTGCAACATTGTCTAGAACATTGTAATGAGATGATTGGCTTCATATGCATACGGTGGTTTCACTTTTCATTTTATTGTTCCCTGGCATTTGTTTTTTTCCTCATCGCTCACACGGGTCAGAGAAGAGAGGGAATGGAGTCGACAGGTTGCCACATTCCCTTGTGATATCTTCAAATATGGTCAGAGGGAGACAGAATTAAAGGCATCACTGGAGGCTCTTTGAAACGTTCCATCATGGTATGAAATCACTGCGTGCGAGCACTTTGATCAGTAAATGGTCATGCCGCTACTTTACAGACGGCCATCTTTCTGTAATACCATTATGATCTGCCTGACCGTTGTTTAACTGGCTCACCGGACTGATCTTCTCACAAATAAGCCGCGGATTGCCTTCTCTACCTCGTATCAGCCCTATACATCCAGATAAGCAGTTACATCATACAGTCATATTCTGAGCAATTAACCTCTTCCCCTGCTGCAGGCTTTCAATCTTCATATCTTTGTACATTTGCACCCTCTGTGTTTACCAGGGCAGATCCCAGAGGCAAACACAAACATACAGTGACCTCCTGTCAGATAGCCCCCTAATGACTGATGATGTGTGCTTTGATTTCAGATGCACAGTGGACGGGACAGTGCGTGTCTGCAAACATGGGCCCAGTGGCAGAGACCCAGCGCTTTAATGAAGGTGTGGGACACAAGGTGCATCTGTGAGTAATGAGCCCATCGATAAGCAGCTTGTGTTTCTTTGCACTGAGTAAGGATCATGGTGAAAGCCAAGAACACAGGGCTTAGGGTCAAACAGTGACAAGTATTTATAGACTTCTTGAAACTGACAAGAACTTATTGTTAGAATATGTATTTAATATACTGTTTGTACCTTACTGTGTCTAATTAAGCAGGGTCTTGGTGTTTGTTCTGAGTCTTTACAAATGATGCGTTCAATTCATATTTCATGTTAAATTCATGTCCTACACTGAAACATTACTGATATCACGGTGTTATCTGATACATATAAAGGCAAGGCTTCACTTTGCAAAATGGGTTATTCTACCATTTTTCACTCAGACCAAACATGTTCCAGACTGTTTCCGCGCAGGATCATCTTTCAATATGAATCGAGTTATATTCCAATCAAACAAATCACAGCTTGTTCCAAACAGGGCCATGAGTAATGGATTGAACAAGTCTGTATTTGATTACCTCTGCCGCCCAGGGTTGACGAAGATCCATTTGAGAGGTAGAGCACTAGAATTCCAATATGGACACCCTCCAGCTATTGACTCTGTCTTTAAGTGGGCGCTGTGCTTTTAGTGTCCTTACATAGGTTGCTCCACATCTTCCACCTCCTGGCACTTTTGCAATACTTCTGATGGCACATGCTGGCTCCTTTCTCCCCACTCTGCATTATTGATGCACCAGAGAATGTGGATAGCCTACTTTTTGTCATAACCCACTGAGGGCACAGAAGGAAGATGGGGTTATCATTGAGGTTGTGCAACTGTTTCATCGTCAGTCAGCGGTAAGAGCAGAAAGACGTCTATATCTGGATGAGATGTGATGAGATGGTTTTGGTTCGCGAAGAAAGTCAGAGGTTAACACTTGGAAAGCAACATAGGCTATATGTACAATGATGAGATGGAACTACGGAGAGTTTATTAATAAGCAATGAAAGGCTTTTCTCGTTTTGACTTTCTCGAGAAATGCAGCACAAAATCACAATTGCAGGAAAAATGTGTTTGGAATTTCAACTTGTGAAGGCCTTTTTTTTTTTTACTTTCTTTTATGTGTAGAGCTTTTAAATTACTCTCTTCACATTGCAAGGACCTTTTCGTTTTTGTTGATAATTTAAAGATTTCAGAAGTCAGAAAGTGGAAAGAGCCAACAAAGAAAATTCAAAATAATTTCTAGACAGGAGGGACATGTTCCAAGCACAACATTTGGCAATTTTTGAATTGCTCTTGCCAATCTTGTTGTTAAAAATAAGCCATTGTAGTCCACACTTGTTATAAAAATGGTTTTAATACTGCTGTAAGGAGTTAGTTTTAGAGATTCAGAAAAAAAAACATTGTGCCCTAGAAGAATGGCAACCAAAAGAACAAATTTGGAATAGTTGAGCAATTCTAATGTCTCTTCCACTGCCAAAAGGGGATTAGTATTTCCTGGTTCTCCAAGCATTTACAGTATCAAACACTCTTGATGATAATATACATAAAAATAACTTTAAAACGTGAACCTAAGAAGACAAGAGGTGAACAAATCAAAATGGGAGTACAGAGCAGAGAAAGGCAGAGAGAGAGAAGTATATCTGAGCAAAAGCAGTATCCCAGTTGGGTCTATAGATGGCAGTGTTCTAACAGAAACAGAGTAAAGAGTCTACCGGCTCATTACAGTGGCTACTGCGCAGACTAAACTCTGAAAGGTAAGAGCTGTTTGATTTATGTATGAACTGTCTATCATTTGTGATTATTTGATGATGTTAGTTGATCGAGATAACAACCAGCAACGTATGAACATTTACAATAAGTTAGGATCTATGTAAAAGGTTATTGTTATCCTTAAAGCAATTCTAAACACAAAATTAAGTTTAGATGTCATTAATTTTGTGCGGTACTATGCGCATTTTGTCCTTTTGGGGAACGTAAGGGCAATGGTTCACTGGAGTTTTGCCCTCTCTCCATCTGGAATCCTTAAAAGAGTCCAAACATACACGTCATTTCTAAAACTGAATACATTTAACCACACTTGTAAATCTCCTTTCCAGAAAGTACAAAAAACACACGTCTGTTCTTCTCGTCTGCCTGTTTTGTGGCAATGTTTTCGTGTGAGCGGAAACAGTTAACACCATAATAAGCCGGAGTGTGAGGGGGCTGGCTTTAGACACGCAGCGTGCCAGTGGCAGCGTACACACACTACTGTACGCTCATGGAGCCGCTGTAATCTGTGTCAGTCCGGCTGCGGGTCTGCGAGCTGTGATCCTCAAACCGTGGGACGAGCCTGGCGCGCACGTACAGCGGGCAGCAGCCTCTGTGATGATCCAGAGGACGAACCGATCCCGCCACTGAAGGAATGTCTCGTTTCATCCACACGCGTTAAATCGTCGGCAGGTTCAGTTCAGATGTTAAACGCTCCGCTGCGAAGTTTCCCCACGGCGTTTTTGTGCGTTTACGCGCGGGAGCTCGGTGGAAAATGTGAATGAATGACGCCACCGTTCGCCGCGTAACGCTTTAGCGCAGAGGAATATTGTCGGAAGTAGTGAAGGTGAGAAACACTGGACATTATTTGGAGACGTTCTCGATGTGGATGGTGAGACTGCGGCGCATCAGTTGAGAAGCAGAGGACAGCGACGCGCCGGAGAGAAGAGGAGAGGACAGGATAGCCGGCAGTTTGAACTGAAGAGGTGAGTGACCATTACACAGCCCACACCGCTGCCACACTGCACGGCAAGACGCTGCAATGGAACAAGTGGCCGGGCGTTTGAAATGTTCATACTGCAGGCTGGGACAAGGCTGCAGCTCGTATATACCGCCCAAATGAATGATGAGGTGTGACCATGTGTGGCTTACAACCACTGCACCGTGTCTGCAGATGGATATGCACCTTCAGCAGGCGTCAGACACAGGTGTTCCTCTGGAATCTCAGTCACTGCAGCTAAGGGCACTCCGTTATGTATCATGAGGTGGTGCTTCTAGTTTTTGTTTTTTTTTTAGCTAATTTAATGAAAATGATTTCTTTCTCAGTGTCATCACATTAGAATGAATTTGTGGGTTGACCTTGATTGTTGGGTCAAGCTTCAACCTAGTGGTGTTTTATAACAATGAATTTTAAGAGTAGCCCTCATAGATGTACATGATGATCTCAAAAGTTTATAATGAATTTGGCTGTGGATGTAACGCATAACCTGGCAGCACTTCCAGAACTAAATGTATGCACATCACTGCAACAAGTGTACACTGAATGCAAGCTTTTAAAATGTCTTTATATTTTGTCTTCATTCTACACTATTTATTCCAGCACAGCCATCAGGATTAACCCAGAGGCTCCAACTAAACAAACAGCAAACTGATATATTGTTACCAAATGGCACCAGTTTAGGATTTCCAGACCTCATCTGTCCAATCGAGCAGATGCACCTACAAATCTTCATTCTGTGTCAGACTGCCAGCTCTCTGCCAAGCCGCCGCGACAATGAGCCTAAAGGAAATAAATGTTGTCTTAAGTAGAAAATTGCCTTACATTTGCATGAGAATAAGTTACATCTGCCACGGGTGACGGCGAGCATATTAATCCCCGAGCCAGTGCAATCAAAACCTGCTCCTTCTTGGACAAATCATGTTTTTTGTCTGGAGCATGACCTGCTCACATCATTATTTCAATATCCATCTCAAAGCGAAAAAGCAGTTTGACCCCAAAGCAGCCACCAGGGTGGAAATTGCAGCCTTTTGAAGAATGAACCAGCACTCAGCATCGGTTTGATTATCACACGCTGATTATTTTCAGCTAATTAACTTCAATCTAGTGAAAAAAGAGATAGTATGGCACTGCTACGGCGCAATCAGCCCTTTGACCGGTTGGTTCATCAAAAGCTGCTGAAAGGCTGCTTTTCTACTAAATCTGACCAAGTTTAATTTTAGCATTTCTAAGCACAGAGTAACCTTTAATATTGCAAGTTTTATCAACACTTTGATGAAGAGATATTACAAGATTATTATTATAAAAATAGTGTGGATGATGGTGGTTCTCAGAAAGCCCATCTTCTTTTTAAAAATAGAGGATGTGAGCACAGATAAGAATTCGACTTAGTTATTCACTTTCAAGTGTTTGGCCTTTGAAGGTAGTCGGTCCAAGGAAAGCTAGTGGACAACATCACACATGCAGCCAATCAATAAGGTTAACCTCACTAAGCTGGGGAGAAATTGGCTGGAGTGGACGAGGGTAGACGCTGTAAAGTGTTGATGTTGCTCTGCTTTGTGCTCTCTGCGGGGTGCTGTGATGTTTGGATTGGTTTTCTGATGAACTGAGGTCAGTGGGGTTATATTGAACGCTGGAGTCATTTGCGAGACAGATTTCAAAGTTCTGCGTAGGTTTAATAGAAGACAATAAACTCGTTTGCTCCTCGGTCGGTGTGATGACTGTGATTACTCATTCTACAACAAAGAAAGCATGAAGGTAGAAAAGTGTTTTAAAAGAGCAGACCTTGCATTTTTTCTGGATTTGCATCAGAACTACGTCTTCTGATGAGTTTCACTATCGTCAACTCTTGATTCCCTTTTGCATTCGTTAAGATGTGCGACAAACTCCTGTGAGTCCTGCACATGGCTCGAGAGCGTCCTCTGTCGATGAAGAGCGAGGCTTAATCACAGACCGCTACACGAGCCCCCAACCTTTCGATTGTCAGCGATCTTTCATTTTTGTCCATGTAGAAGGCTGAATTCTGCTTCTATAGAATTTGTTTGTGTTTCTTTGCGAGTGCTGTGTCACCGGTGGCGTTCTCGCGCAGTGCAAACACACTCTGGATTCCCCCCTTAAGGCAGCCAAGCTCACCACAGTTTAGCTTGAGAGATTTTGACAAGTCGTTACGCATGCAGGCAGAATCCTTGACCTATTTCTTAATGAGTGAATACTGCAAATGCG
The DNA here is from genome assembly GCA_036850595.1 of Rhyacichthys aspro. Lineage (NCBI taxonomy): Eukaryota > Metazoa > Chordata > Actinopteri > Gobiiformes > Rhyacichthyidae > Rhyacichthys > Rhyacichthys aspro. The sequence goes on along the minus strand of CM072154.1, from coordinate 10,515,557 downwards.
CTCAGCGGCTGTGTATTCTGTGTATAAACCCACACCACCCCCTGCCCCTCCCCACCTCCAGTCCCAACTGTCTTTCCCTTACACACACACACACACATACACATACACACACACACACACACGCATGTAGATAATAGTGCTTTTGTGAGTCTCCTACAGATATAGGTCCTCCCTTTACCGTGTCCTGGAGTGTACAAATAGTCGGTGTTTGTTTTAATGCAATTGCCCCTCGCATCTTCTCGCTCTGTGGGCTGTTTATCTGAACCTCTCAACTGTCCAGCTGTCACAACAGAGATCTCAATCTCCTTGACCCGTGTGCACACTCCACTCTACGCAATAGGCTTGTGCGGCTTGTTACGTGCGTGTTTGTGCATGTCTGGAATCAGCGTTTATGGAGAGTGTGGGAGGATAGGCAGACGCGAGATCGGGATTGGCCATGACATTGATCAAGTGGAGTGTAGTCACCGAGAACATTTAGTCTGAGAAGGGTCTGGTGTCACAGGAACACAAGTCTAAATTCTCTACTTGTACATCAACTGTGGCGAAGCGATTAATATCCCAAGTTTTGAAGTCTCTGTAGCTGATTGGCCCACAAATGTTTATTCAAACTGATATTTAAATGTACTTTGATTCTTTTACATTGTTGAAATGACTGAAACTGATGAAGAATATACAAAACAGAAAATGTAAGAATGAAAGTTTCTTTTTGTACTCTGTGTTTACTCTGCTTTTATGGAAAACGTATTGCATACAAAAGTACATAAAAAAGAATTTTAATGGACAAAACACTGAATCTGTCTTTGAACTAATCTTGTGCCTAAAGATGCATATCCTTTTGTAAAAGCTCCCCTTGATGTCGTAAACATATAGAAAGCCTTAGATAAGATGGTGCGTCTCTCTTTGATAATTCTGTACGATGGCAGATGTTCGAAAACACCACAGGGCTACATTTAATGGTCTAGTCATGCTGCTGTAGCTGTTTTCATCATCTGGAGTAGTTGTGCATGTAGCCTTCAGTGACTTATTGAATCGTTGAAACCATTTTAAATTGATGACTACAGGCCACTACATTGTTAAGTAGCAGCTTGCGCAGTATGAGCAACACATATCACAGAGAGCAGAAATCAATGTCACTCCTTTGCATATCATTTTTCTCCATGCACGGGGACTTTAAAAAAGTTACTTGAAAGACAGATGCCACGTGTTGGCGTTTGAAAACTGTTTTGAAAATTGATCATTTCCCAAGAGTTTCCAACACAATAGTGCAGTCCACAGTTTCATATTACACTGACAAGTTTGCCCAACCGCCAGGTGACATTAAACAATACTATAATAGTTTTTATTGTTTTATTGTTGATTGTAACAACAACTCTTGAGCGGTGATGTCACAGCAGAAACACCAGGGTGTTGAAAAATCTACACTTTTGGAAGACATTTTAAAATGTAATCTTTGTGGGCTGAAAATTCTTGCAGTGGACCCAAACATGAAAGAAGACACCTCTGTTGCTCTTGTTCATCTAGAAGGCTTTGTCTGTGTCCACTCAGCTCCAGTCTCTTCAGAGCAGTCCATAGTCCTGCCAGACACAGCCATGGCCTGCACTCTCTATTGATGGCAGCAAGTTAGCAATGAACCCTAGAGCAGCCTCTGCTATCAGTAAAGCTTGCCAGCTTGGTGAAACAAAGCCTTTTGTAGGGCCGCTAAATCCAACAGATGGAGAAATGGACAGTAAATGTAGAGTAGAGAAGGGGGAATAAAGGAATTTAGAGGAACATGTTTGTGGGCCAGTATTTAGGCTAGTCCTTTGGGAGGCCTAATACCCACACAATGCAACACTGGCAGAACTTAAATGTTCTCTCGTGGATGTGCTGCAGCAGTGGAGCAGTGTGTGAGTGGAGCAGGCAGGCAGTCTGCTCACGAGGGCTCTCCAGGGCCTGGGAAGCTTTTATTAAGATGTTAATGGAACTGCCTTCATGACACATTTCCATGGGACAGGAGCCCTCGCCTGTGCCATTCTTTAGTGCCTCAGTCTGCCTTCCACAGTCATCAGTCTCTTCACTGCCTCACACAACAGCCTGTTTAGGCATTCACTACCATCTCCACGTTCTCCCTGGCCCGGGCGCTCTCACTCTTTATCTGATCTCCGCTGTCACAAGCCGTCCTATATTTTACCTCGTGTAACAAAATTACGCGATGCCAGCGATAAGGGCAGCCATCCTGGTACAGGGACCCGGAGAACAACAAGTCTGGCTGTTTGTTTGTCAGTGATCTTCACACCGGTTAGAAGTCAGACTGCCACCCCAGCGAACCATGAGGGCTGTTATGATTTTTTTTTTCCTTGCAAACATTGTCATCTTGTTTCCAGAATACATCGCTTTCCCTCTGTTCCTTCAAAATGCTTTCTCACCTTATCAAAACAGCTGCAACAACAACAACAACAACAACAACAAAAAAACGCTCCAAAGGAAGAACTGGAGCATTACATACAAATGCCTTGACGTACTTCATTTATTAAGCCACTGGATGCATTGTGTCCTCCTCTGTCTCCTCTCACAGAGATTTGAATATAAGTCACTTTATTTTGCCGCCATCAATAATCAATTAGCTGGTGTCACGGGAGGATGTGCGGGGGTTTTTTTTTTGTTGGGCGGCGGAAACTTGACAATAAGTGAGCAACAAAAGGGACTGGGAGAAAAGGGGCTGAGTGGGGAGGAGGAGGAGGGGCGGGGGGCTTGTGTTCAACGCCAAGGGGCAGCTGTCAGGAGCAGATGACTGTGTGTGAGTTTCGTGCCCGTTGTGTTGTGTCTGTTCAGATTTATCGTTATTTGACTGCGTGGCACATGTGTCTTTTTTTTGTGCGGCCAGGCACCGGGGCGGGCAGTGAGCGCCTTTGCCCACACTGCCCCCTGGTGATGAGTTTGCCCCCCACCTGACACCGAAAGCGTCGCCATGGTTACGGGAGAAAGAAAGGGGTGCAGATGTGGCTTTTCTACTAGTCTGCTCTTGTGCCATAGGGGAACCTGGCCAACTGCGGCTTTATCCCCCTGCTATATGCCGTTTAAAGAAGCCTATTATGGCCTTTTGCTCCCAGCTCTTTGAAAGAACTGTAATTTTCTTAATTTATCCTGGTGCTTGCGGAGTTCCAAGGTGCTGTGCTTATTCCTGTGTCAAAGAAATGCACTAGTTCTGGTAAGAGCGACTGAGAAAGAGACTTGAGGTGAAGGGTTAAGTACGTTAAGAGTGGCATCATTGGTTTGAAATTATTTTAAGGAGGTCATTCTTACATTATTGCTCTGTTACATCATTTTTTTTAAACAATTTGCATGCTGCATGGTCACATTACTCAACATTAGAGACAATTGACAGCTCTGGCCAGTGGAAGATGACGCTGCTTCAAAAATGGATGACTTAATCTCTGAGGTGATAGTAAATTTCATTGTATGTTCATGGCTATTTTACAGGCTATGAGTAGCTATATAGGCTGGAGCTATAGTTGACCTTGTGAGCATCATTGATCGATACTTTTCTAAACAGTGTCCATAAGCACAGTTCGCCAACTCCTGCAGCTTCATTTTAAGTTGGGTGATGTCAGTTTTCGGGCTTTTATCTCGGTTGGATAGCTTGTATGCGGGAGCCTTAACACATACTTAACTTTTATCTGAGAAGAAAAGAAAAGAGGGAAATAAGGCCGTCCAAATTCATTCCCGAGTGAGATAGCAAACAGAAACGGCCTGTTTAAAAGAGTCCTCCCCTTCCTCTTTTCTTTATCTGGCTTCCTCTCTCGTCCTTTCTTTCTCACACACACTCTTACATCCACAACTTCTTCCACTGTTGTCGGCCAAGGTAAATTGTGTTAAATTGATGATGAAAGGTGTTGGACTTCCCAACGATGTTAAATGTACTGTGGAGTGGAGCCCATTGTGGAGACTTACTTAGCCACAGTTTAAGTGAATCAGAAAGCTTCTTTTGGCGTAAAATCTAATCAAATCTGTATTTTGCTCCTCGTTTTAATGGACCAATAGACTGTAATGCCTGTAGAAACTTAGATCAGGACGGCTTTGAAGATATTGGAAACAGAGTGACCAAAGTTAGCTGTAGCTTTGAGCTTATGTGGCTGGTAATCCTATTAATATTGTACGGTTTCACGACCACTGTTGTATATCTCTCAAAACACTACATCCAAAACGCAACAGAACTTGTGGCTTTGAGTAAAAAATACGTTCTCATCTAAACATCCTTTCAAGCTCATGAAGTCAGTTTCATTTAAATTACTCTTCAAGCCTCAAAGTCTTAATAAAACAGATATAGACAACATGAGCAGAATTATAACCACAATAAAATAGTAATTGATTGTGCGTTCACGGGGAGTTAATAAGAACCAGCTTTCACTGAACACAAGTTTCTTTCTTCCTTCTCTGCCCACTTTTCATTTTTACAGTCTAAAGTCATGAACATGGAATTTTCTCTTGTCTGCAGATCTTAAAAGCTCATCCAAAAGTCGAGTCTGTTGCTACTGTCGCCAACCCGCTAACTCCAGACTCTTTTCTTTGGCTCAAGGTAATTTTTAATGTCCGGGCCAAAGGGAAATGAATTCCCCTCCAGTCTGGGTAACTGTTATGTTTATGTACGAAAACACGACCCTGTGCCATGGCAGGAGAGAAAGGGATAAAGGGAGGTTACTTGTCATGAAGCCCACACATAATGACTGAGCAGTGTGTAGATTTCCAAACATGCTCGGGGCAAAACCATTAATAACCCCTCATGAATGTAATTGCTTTTGTTGTTTATTTCGATCTAGGCTTGACCTTGGAGATTGAGCAGGCTGAAATGTGTGGGATACTGCAGAGCCATAAATCCTGTATTTTTAAGGAACTAATATTATCAAATCATTTCCACAAAAAAGCCGTTGTGAACCATGCTGCAATAACAGCGCGCCGGGCAAATGACTGGTATTTTTTCCTGCCAGACATACATTATCAAAACCTTGGGGAAGTTGGATGTTGGATGTTGTTGTTCGGCGTTCGTATTTCCGAGTGGCCCTCGCTATCAAAGGGAAACACTGCATGTACTGAGTGGAACAGCGGGAGTTCGCCTAGACGGATGCATTACTCCGCTTCTGTCACAAGAATGAAACGTTAACCCTGAACCGCCGCATCTCCGTGTAACCTATGCAAAAGAAATCATCATTCTACACAGTAATGGGATATTACAGAACATCAAAACGGTTGTATTTGCGCATTAGTGACAACGTAGGTCAGACACGCCACTTCCTGTAGTGTTTAAGCATGAATCTGTGTTATCTGAGGAAATGATTCTGAGGGTAACAGTCAAGCCTTTGAGTTAGGAAGGGACTGGGCATGTCTGAACTTGAAGGCAACAATCAAGCATCTTTCTTGTCTTAATCTGCAACAGTTAAGGATTTATACTTAAGATACTCTTACCAAAACAAGAGAATGTCTGGAAACTTAGCAACAGACGAAAAAATAAACCTGGGATTTAAGTAAAAAGAACTGCTCACTTAACAAATCCTTCGGATCATGTTGGTACAATGTTTACGGTACAACACTTTTCCAAAGCCTTATTACTGCTCCCCCTGCACTGTTCTTTATGACAGGGGTGAATAGGTGAAGTTTATTTGCATTTTATTACAAATGCAAATTAGTTTGAAAACATAACCTGAGTTTGCTTTTGCTGTGCTCAGGCATCTGATGTAATCTTTGCAAATAAATAGTGTGTTGTGTGGACTGCCAATTCAGACTTAGCTCTCATTGACTTCTTAAAGCTCTATGTAAGCGACTCCATTTACGCTAATGGCTTTTTTTGCCAGTGCCGTATCCACACCACCTCCACATTTTGTTGTATTTTCAGATTTTCTTCTCTGTTTACTATTTTAGGCCTTACACCAATTAACACTTTTTTTCAGTGATCCTCATGAAACTATTTGGAGAGTATTGAATATTGAGGTTGCTTACCAGGAAGTACCAGGAAAACATGCAATAAGTAATTACAACGTTGAATATTGCAATGATAGTGTGACCCGTAGTATTTGAATGTAGTAGAAAGTAGAAAGTATATGTTGAATTCAGTTTTAAACATTTAAAGTAAGGGCTTTGCTCACATCTGTGCGACTAACTTTTATATTTGGTTGCATCAAATTGGATTTATTGGACATTTATTTTGTCATGCAAAGTGTGAACATCTGTCACATGATATTGCTATAAATTTATATATATGTTATAACAGATATTGCAAAAAAAGCAAGCAAACAAAAAAATTTCACAGTTACAGGGTATGACTTATTATTCCTTACAATGATTGTAATTAATAGCATAGATGTACATTTTGTTTTGACGTTATGAAACATAATACTAGTTTACATACATCTAATATATATTTATACAAGATGCATACTGTGACATAAGGATTCCATGTGGTTTGCAGCAGCCCCAGCAAAACACATTCAACTATACTCTCTCTTACCACAGTTTAAATCCTTCATAAATTCCTGTGTGCAGACATTGGACAGCCACATAAAGGACACCTTGCCTTTGTTTATTTTGCCAAGGCCACTGTGTTTGTGGCTTCTACAAAGAATTTGCAGTGTGAATGGATGAAATGCTGCCTGCCTTGCTCCCTGAAGCTATATATACAGTATCTGTGTGTCAAGGTAAACAGTCTCCACCTCGCTTTGTGTGCAACTTTTTAGTGCAGCCAATCCGAAAGAGAAAGCAAAGCAAATAAAACTCACTGACTGACAGATCCATTTTACTGCGTCACTGTTACATAGTGCTGTCCTCTTTCTCCTTGAACCTTTTATAGCTCCAAAAGAATGAGCATAATGTGATATCCAAGCTTCTTGTAACATTGGGCAATAAAAGGCTCTTCGAAGAAAGTCTCTACATGAAAGGGAATGAAGTGGAATTAGTGGCTGAATAACGACATATTCTAAAGGGCATTAGTCGAATATATGCATGACTTAATTGAAGTGAAACACTAAGCAACTCTTCCCTGCACTGAAGAGTGTAAAAAGCATACCATTATATATAATTGAATTCAGTTCAGTTACTTCTTCAAGAGCCCAATGAGAAAAATACTTTTAATTTGAATGTGCATATTATGTTTAAATGCATGTTCCATAGAAAATAAATGGGTGGTGCAGATTCTGAGTCAGACAGGATATGAATAGGAAACTGAAGGGGAGGGACGGAACAGGAAGTCGGAACTGTTTTCGTAGAAGTCGAGACCCTTGAGCATGAGAGTAGTCTGAGGCTTACATAGGGCTGACTCACTGGTCCTGATCAAACATGTAGATGGAGGTGTGTGGAATCCTCAAGGCTAATAAATATGAAATCATACCATCGACTCCAGACTGAAACAGAGGCAAACTGAGCGTTGTAATTAGCCCACTTCAGCATGTTCATCGGCCACAGCTGCCCCCATTTATGTTACTGATGAAATGCTGAATGGGCCTTTTTTTTCCTCTTTGTTACATTCTCTAGAGCGGAACGATTTTTATCGTTTTTCTCTTCCCTGTTATTGCTGTTTTTGTGCTGGAGTATGATTATATGTTTTGCTCACTGCTGATTCAGATTCTGGGGCTGTTATGTTTGGATTGGAGTGTAACTTCCACCCAACCTCACACTTTTACCCCTTCTCCAGCCATGAAGGAAATCCACAGGATGGCCGCTGCTGTGTTAGTGCTGACTCTAACACAGGCATCATTCTCATCATATCCTCTCTCAACAAGAGACCTCAGTAACATTTCTCAATTAGATTGAGAGGAACTGGTTTGGTCGCTGAAGCCTCATTTTACTGCTTCACTAAATCCTTAGCCCAGTATGATCATTTTTAAGGCAGTGAAACCACAGCACCCTCCTTCCAGCTTCATCATCTATGTGTGCGGTCTCAGGAAAAAGTTAATGCGGGCTAAAAGCTGCCATAGAAGAATCTAGATTGCCTGGGCTTGGCATTGGTCATAGTGAAAAGCATGGGATTGCTTTTCCTTCGATATATTTTCAGTTATTATTGCTCAGTCTGCCTTGGGCTTTATTGCTCTTTTTTCTCTTGATATTGCTCTTGCCTTCTGTCTTTATTGCTGTTACTTTTACCCTCGTATTTTTGGCCGTTCCCTCTCCCTCTCCTGCTCTGTAGGATCTGGCCCCAGCCGCTCTGCCTCATGTCTTTAACAATACAACAGATGCTAATTTGAATCTTCTTATGAGATGAGATTAGTCTTTGATCAAACTTAATGCTCAGAAAGCAACCACTGCATCGGGCTTCACAGAATGAGGGAGGCTTGTAAATGCGATCCGGTCACTAAGGCATTGTAGGCTCTATACTGAATTCTCTGTTGAATTTGCAGCGGCATTAAAGCTGTCCAAGAATACATTTCACAGGAGAGCTGGCTTTCCAATTCTTGCTTTGAATGTCAATGTTTCCCCCTTAAGACACATTATGCGCATGCAAGTGTGTGTGATTACATCAATGACATGCTTTCCAGAGATCCAAGCCTCTTCCGCTGGGTGACTTTATCAAGATGTAGTACAAGAAGAACACTGACGGACAGTTGTACGAGACGCAGTGGCCCACGTATAGATGCTCTCCAGTGTCTGTGTGAGGTTTATGGATGGCCTGACTATCCACATTGACGGCAGAGCAGTGGACATGCTCAGGATCCGGTGGCCTGTGAAAATAAGTGTGGGCCACTTATTCCCAGATTCAGTGATGTAGCAGACTGGCGGTGGAACTCTTCATACAGCAGTGACAGGCTCGCAGCAGCTCTGACAGCCTGGATTCTTGTATGGAATAAGCATTCTGCGTATCTGACTCACTGCGGGTGCCTCAGTCACCTCTATCTTATTTCAGCCTGCTTTACTTTTCTTGGTTCACCAAAAAAGGGCAAAGCACAAGCCCAGACTTACTGCAGGTGTAATGACTAAAAGAAAAGAAGGACGTGGGGAAGGGTAGAAGCAAAAAGAAGCCTTCTATAGGCAAGGCTGCAATGCCCAGGGCTTTTCAGAGCTATGTTATTCTGTATAATGCTTTGATGTCCATAGGGCCAATTCTTTTTTCTCCTCCGTCCTTATGACTTTGAACATAATGAGAATTGGGCCTCCTCTATTTTAGAATCTTTCTGTGCTTCATCAGAGTGGTGGAAGATAATTCACAAGCAAACCCTGGCTCCATGGCTCACACACTTCACAGAACAATACTCAACCTTCAGAGCTATAGAGAAGAATACCATGCATTGCTGCAACTGTGCCAGCACACTATTTTTCATCAAAGACCTTCTAGGTCACCATGACATTTCCCCCCAATAGCTCCTTGGCCATTCTCTTGTAAGCAGGTGGGGAGTGCTTTGTCAGATGTGTAATGAATGTGGTTCAAGGTATTTTATGCCATTTGCTACTGTATACCAATGGACGAGCTATATGTCACTGTGGCAGGCTCTAACTTTCTTGGCTTGACTTTACTGGATATAGGCCATTGTTAAAAAGCCTTTTGCACTTGGGCTTGCTGTATCAGCCCGTTTACTTCTCAAGGCCTCGTAGTGTATGTGGCCTCGTCTTCCCTGATGCTAAAGGTGCCCTGCTTGTTGATGCACTGCTTTTGTCCTTCGCAAACTCCTCCTGTTTTCTATAAAACCCAGACCTCTTCCAGACTATGCTTATTTGTCTGTAAGTAGAAGACATGAAGTAGTAATGTTAGGACCTAAACATAACATCATTTCTTGCGGGCAGATTTAGTTAATGCCTCTGTTAAAAAAAACACAAAGCCAATCTGGCAGAGCATAGACACTGAAGGGCATCTTAAGCATCAAAAGATGCTCCACAGAGATGCTCCATTGACCAAATGTCCCTATAACATGCCTTGGAATTGAAACTGTCTGTATCATAAGTGAATGTGTGAAAATCTCTTGTATGCTGATAAAAGTGCTCTTGTGCTGTGTGATATGCCATGGCTCTCAGGACACTGGCTCACAGGAAACAAGCCAGTGCTGATTTTCCACCGTGTCCCAGCCAGCACTTCATCCTGTGCCGCGTTCACATGGAACTGGCCGGAAGGCATTTGTGTGCACTGCAGCACTGATCCAGCAGCAGCTCACTCTCATTCAGCCAGTCAGCACCCGGCCCAAACTCTGGCCCATCCTGCAGACTGCCCTGTCCTGGCATGGCCTGGAGGCAGCTGCACCACTCCAGGGGACCATCAGGTGGATTTTTATGCACCCAGCATGAGCAAAGAGTCAGCTAATGCTTATTGCAGTGCTCTCTGCTGTTTTATTATTCATATTCATCGCAAGTTCTTGTTGGACTTGCATACAAATGTAGTGTAATCTTTTTAGAGCTATGCTCTGTGGTTGCATTTTTATAACTTTATTTCTGTTCTGCTTCTCTAGTCTGCAGCAGTCCTTAGATTACTTGAACACATAATAGAATGAAAAAAGAAGTTTATATATGTAATACAACTGTGGTTGATATGGGCTCCAGTCCAGCGCCTTATCTGAAGTCTTTAAACCAAGATCTTGTGCAGCTTTGTGATGTGTTAGAGCTTTTCCAGAAAAAAAAGATTGTGCTTGCAAGGCATGTATCCTTCTGTCTGAGTAAGGACCCAATTTCCTCACCACATGCTGTTATTGCCTCTCATCCAAGGGGGGATTGGGCTGAGTAACTAGCAGCAGACTTGATTTTGTGTTTTTTGCAACCACAACATATACTATTTTCTGCACAGCTGTGAGTGACTGTAAAGGTTCAGTTTTTAGGACCAACAAATCACATCAGTAATGATTTTTCTGTTTGTTCATCTGGGATGTTTAGCACGAATATATACCACAGAAAGTGTAAGAACAAGCCACATAGTTTAGTCCTGTGCCCTGGGTCTGTGGCTGAGATGAGTCGGGTGGGGTTAGTGCGTTTTACTCATCATAAGTGCTTCCATTGCAATAAATCACAGTCAGGAGGAAGATAAGACTGTGTGTCTGGAGCTACTGCTGCTGACCCCAAACAGAGTGCGATAGTGACTTGGGCAGAGTTAGTGTGATTTTTCAACAGCTTGAAGTAAGAGACGGCACTCGTTGCTTTCTGAAAGTGATCTTTGGGATTAGTTGAAGTGTAATTCTGGCCGTAGTTGCAGAGTCATTGTATTATGTCTAGTAGATGATTAGGAAAAGGAGGGAATTAAGACTTACAGATGCAAAGAGAGCCCTGCAAGAGTACACAGAATGAATAGACACGGATAGCTGTGCACCCTGACAGTTATCCATTGGTGTGTGGTGGGGGTAAAGGGATCACACTATCTTGTTAATTGCATTGACAGATAATTGATTCAGCATGGCTAAAGCTCCAGCAAGCATTTCATGGCTACATTTCGGTATTACATCATGATTCCCCATCTGACTGTCGGGAGTTACATCAGCACTCTTGCCCGCCGTGTGCCGCTGTACTTTTAAATGACATACTGTACACCTCTTCACACATATCGCCTCAAAGCAACAAGCATTTCATTCTAATCTGTTTTTTATGAAGGAGCTGGATAGAATAGCACACTTCCTGTTGCTTTTTTTCAACACCTGGGTTTAAGCCAAGCCAGTGCAGATGAAACAGTAGCAGGAGAAAAAGAGAGGATTACTTTGAGTGACAGGATTCCCGTCATTTTTTGAGAAACACTTACATAACCATTCAGAATTTTGGCTGCGGCCTGCTGAGTAAAATAACAGGTCTGTTTGTCTAATGAGTGGATGCGACGCACATTTAGAGCAAAATAATGGTATTGGGTTTGTTTTCCACCTCCCTCCTTGTCTCCTGCGTTTAGAACACCCCTACTTTCTTCCACACAGTGTAAATTTGCTTCAGATAATGTTGGATGTACTGCGCCGGTTTTGTGGCATTGTGGTTGCTGCTGTGGCTGTCACAGCGTGTTACCCGCAGGAGAAATGTTTGTGTGGATTCCTTTCTTCCCTTCCTGTCTCTTCATTTTATTTTGTCCTTCTCTATCACTTTCCAATCAATTAATTCCTCTCTTGCAGTATTTAGAGCCTCCTCTTTCCTCCCTTTGCGCCTCCCTGAACCACACACCATACACTCAAGCACCACTGATGAGGAAAGCCATCAAGCATGTGATGTAGAAGTGTGAAAATGCATGAGGATAAATGTAGCACATGACTCGAGTCAGACTTGAGTCACAAATTTGACGACTGCTGACTTGACTTGAGAAAATGTAAAAAGAGTTGTAACTCGCATTGGATTTTAACACCATTGACTCGAGGCTTTACTTGGACTTGAGCCTCGGACTTGAAAAGACTTGATTAAAAGAATGTTATTTGAAAAGTGTGTGCAAAACAATTCATTTTCTTAAATAGTTTGACAGATTACACAGAGTTACTTGCTGCCTTCAAATGCACTCTGTAAAGCTCAGTGCTACGGGGCTTTACAACCAAAGGCTAAAGAGCAGCCCACAAAAAATCTTTATGGAAATGCTTTTTTTGACTAAATATTCTAAGGAAATACAAACACTTGTCAGTTGTACTTGCTTTATATTTTTTGTTAAATAAATACAGATTTAAAAACTTACATTGTTTAATTTTCACATTAATGTTGTTGAAAAGACTTTAAGGACTTGACTTGAAGACAAAGACTCGAGATTCACTTGTGGCTTGCAAAACAATAACTTGGTCCTACCTCTTTGAATAAATTGAAAGAAAAAATGCTTAAAATCCAGACGAGTTTTTAATCTGATTATGTTTGGTCAGCTTTAGCCGTTCTGTCGACACCTGGACTTCAACTTTGTCTTCCTGTGTTTGCCATAGACAGGAGGGGAAGATACAGACTGTGTAATCATGTGGCTGACGGGGAGCCTTGTGTGGAAGTGTGGTTTGGCTTTATGAGGCCTTGGCACCCATTGACTCCCTGTCAGAGAACTGTATTTTTGTTTTCCATACGAGACACAGTGCATTCCTGTCTTGCATTCTGTGTAGATATGCAACCAGCCCAGACACTGGACATTACCGATAAGGTGAAGTACTCCTAATTGAGTTTGAGTATAATTCACTCATGAGCTGTTTTAATGTTAGCTCTAGACAGGCCCAATCTAATTCTGCGCACAGAGTTGTTCTTGTTATGACATAGTTTAACAGGTCAAAGTCCTGGTTTTGTTGCTCTTTGATAACGAAAGCAAATACACAGTTTGTTCACATATGGTGGACTTAACACTTTTTACACACTGATCGTGATACAGCCTCGATTTGTTTGGGTTTAATAATGCCTGTATCCTCTCTCATTACATCCGCTGCACATTAATAACCTAGTGTTTTTTTATGTGCACCAAAAAGCAGATAAACTGAAGCAATCATTCCACTCTGCTCCACACAGGACGCACAGTTGCCTGCTCACTCAGACCACTGCCCCTCTGGTTGTCCTTTGCACCTGCTACCTAACAGACCAGCCAACTCTCTCAGAGCCAAGTCCTTTTGTCTGCTTCACTGACTCTTAAATGTGCCACAGGACTGGATCACAAATGAGAATTGTTGCATATTCCCTACAGCACTTCTTTAAATGAGGAGCATCACTGAAATGAATATGAGATGAGTTGAAGCGTTGCTCATGTATCTTTTAGCCCTCAGTATTTGCATAAAAGAACAAAATATGCAGCTCTCTTTACACTTTAGCCCAACCCAATAAAACAAGATTACTGACTTGAAAATTAAATGTTACCGTTATGGTACTTCTCATTCCATCTGTTTACAAGAATACGTAGAAATTGTTTGCATGATTCACGTGATTCCTAAAATATTTCATACAAACATTTTTACATTTGTTGAAACACATTGCAGGTGTCGTCATGCACAGAACCCACATACATACTCTCAAAGTGACAGTATTCACAGCATTTTAGTTAGGCAGTCCAATTGATAAAATGTGTATAGTGTCAATCAAAGAGCTTGACTCAGTTCCAATGTGGATGTGAGCCGAGGTGAGCTGTCTGATCCGGTGGCCTCCAGTGACACCCCACTCTGTTTATTTTTCTCTCCCGCTGAGGATTCCCTTTCCTCTCGCACAGGCCCTTTACAATTTAGATTTATGGAAATGTTCAATAATAGAAAGCTGCTTTCACAGGATGACAGACAGCAACGATAAGGCATGGAGCGCATTGCTGCTGGTATGGACGATATGAGGAGATCACAGCTCAGGATTTATGCTTCATTTGAGTAAGAAGTGAGGGCTGATTGTTGTGTCAGTCCACACACAGGTTGAGGGAATATACGCTAATATAATATACATGTACAGGTTATGCATGTCTGATCTGTACATGCATTCTGGTACTGTGTGTGTACATTTGGCTGTGATTGTAGGGCTCCATGTCTGATCTTATACAGAACACCAGTCTGAATGCCTGTGTGTTTGGTGGCGGAAGCTCAGTGGGAGGGGAAACAAAAATCATTAGAATAAGAATGACATTGTAATCTGGTGGATGTGATAGGTTTTAGGCTAATGCTGGCATGTGTTTGCTCAAACAGAGTTTGAAGTGTGTGAAGTGGGAGGAGGCCTGCACAGAGACGGGGTTAAAGAGAGAGATTAGATGCACGCGTCCTTGTTTGCATTCAGGGATAAGCTGCTATAAGACTGTTATTCCTGTGTCATGATGACAAGCCCTTTATAGAAGCTCTCAGAATGTGCCACTGGTGGGTGTGTTTTCATAATCTTTTATCATGGAGTAATAACTCTGAGTGGCCGTGTGAAGTGCCAGGACTGTTTTCAGTGCCTCCAATTCACTGAAAGGCAATTGAAGTCCTCGCAGCAGGCCTCCAAACTCACACAGTCACAAATGAGTGCACTGATATGGGTCAGTTCCATAGATAGTGCTATTAAAGTCTGAATGCAAAGTGGCCTGTTGGAGTGCCCTCAGAGCACACGCTTTATCGCGGACAAGTGCACATTAATTTCCTATGCATCACTAAATTACAGGCCATAGCTCAGAGCAGGGCACATGTCATGTCTAAAAATAAACAAAACAAAAGCATGGTGACATACACTCAATTAGAGGCACAATAGCATACATTCTCCTTTCTCCTTTTTACCACTCCAGTTTAGACTAAAATTTTGCAATTCACCAACTGACTCAATCCATAACACAGGAAACCAAACAGTGAAATGATAGCAATTACCCGCTTTGCTACTGTGTGATTTACTTGAGGTGGCTGGAAGAGTGGAGGATGTGTTATGTTTCCTTGGAAGCTGAAGGATAGAGTTCGCATTGGTGCAAAGAAATCCATTTCCTATATTGAAATAGAAGAATGGTATAAATAGAACTGCAGCTAAACAACACAAGATGCCAGTAGGTCCTCTCATTATTCTTGATTGCAGCAAAGACAGAAGAATAATAGGGCAACCTCTGCTAATCACTTTTTTATTGTCTCCTACACAAGAGCCCTTGAAGCAAGATTAAACTTGCTATTTTTACTCAAGCTCAGTTGAAAAGCTGACTGCATTCAGCCAGATATGGGAATATTTCTCTACTTTTCTTGACTTTGCTGCTTTAGATTTCTGTTCCAACTTGTCTCTTTAATTTGTAGCATATCACTTTTACTTAAGTATTAAGATTTCATGCTTTACATTAATCATTCAGGGAATAAGGCATTAATCCAAAGCATGAAATTACAATCTTATATTTTTTCCCACTATTCGCCAACAAAAGATTAAGCACCGTAAAGGGATTTTGGTTTGTCTTCTTTATCTTCTGGAATACAATTGCTGTAAATATGAATTCAGGAGATTAAGCAAATTTGGCTGCATTGTTAAGAAGCTTACAATGTATGAAGACAAAATAGAAAAACATATCTAGGGCTTTAAGGCAGAAGACCTGCTTCCTACTGTGGGGTGACCGAGGTTCAGTGTTGCCAAAAACCCTGCAGTGCCCCTAGGCCAGTTTTCCCTCAGTCCACCGCTATGGTTCTGCTTGTTATTATTCACATTTTCTCAGTTTTGCTGCTTTGTATTTTCCTGTGATGAGTCTTTTCAAGGAAACTATCTACCACAATGCAGCTTGCCCCTTGACCATTTTTGGCACAGTTTTTGCTCATGGCTCATCATTTCAGCACACAGCGGTTACTGCAACACACACAGTGACAGAAACCAGGCACCTTCGGGGAGCAGTTTGTTTAAGAAGTGCTCAGAAGCATCCTGGCTCCATGTGCCGATGCTCTCTTGTGTTTGACTTTTCAGAGAGACAGTCACTCAACATGTCTTCTCTGAGCCATGATCAAAGTTTGTGGTATGAGCGTCTTTGCTGCACAATATCAGGAAAACTCACGATAACTCCTGGTTTTACTGGTGCCACTCACTTTTATATTTCATCACATCAGACAAAATTCATGCGATTCAAGCAACGATACATATATTGTGATTGCTGATATTAACGATAATATTTTGTTCTGGTCTACTAAAAGCACAAATAAGTCCGCTTAGAAGTGTTAATTCTGTAATTCCCACACAAACTTGGACCTGATACAAACAGCAGCTGTGTTCATCAGGTGTTGTAGAAAATGCTGATATTGATAATAAATGCTGAGTTGTTAGAATCAGCACTATTTACTGCACGTACCTGGAGAAACATTCCCGTAACTGATGACTTATTTGTGCAATTAAAAACTGAAAGCGTTCCCTTTGTTCTGCTTAGCTGTAATCCGTTTCACTGTCAACACAGGCGTGCCCTTGTCCTTTTTCACTAGGTCACTAGGTAACCTTTATATTTTAAACTCTGAGTCATGCTCGCATTTAAATGTTAATTCTCTTTTTGGTCATTCTGGTTTCCAACTGACTAAAGAAAGGAGTAACTTCAGCTGCTTTTTAGTCAAGTCTCCAAGTCGGCCAAGTCCAACAAAGAGGTGGTCATGCAATCAACTTAAACAAAGCCATCATTCCCAAAGCAATATAAATGGATAACCTTCGTGGAACCTTTTATTTACACCATTCACTCGCCGCTGCAGCTGTTGGCACCACATGACGGAGTAGTGCATATAATTCTCCCAGGACAGGCAGAAGAAGAGAGAGGCTGAAATAACGTGTAGAAGAGAAGACAGATGGGGGTAAATGTTGTATACACATATACGATTAAAGGTTGGGGGGTGCAGCTAAAGCTCCAAAGGGCAAAAAGGCTGTTGGGCTTGAGCAGAAAGCTGGCTCAGCAGGAGGCTGATTATACCTCCAAAGGGATCCACTTTGCACATCCAGCATGTATAAGTCAAACAAAGGAGCATAGGCAGCTGAAAGTCAGGGTAGGGGTCTAGGCTTTGGTGCTTTTTTTTTTTTTTTTTTTCTTCTTGTCTTGTGGCACTTTTATGACTGCACGAATAATGCGCCAGCGGGGACAAAGCAACCTCCCACATCTCTGCTGCCACACACACCGAGAACAGCTTGACTCGGCTTTTGGAACCTGTGTTTATGGACGAGCGGATCAATATGCTCCCTTAGGCTCTATATTTAAGACCGAGTTGAGTAGTGTTCACGCTGATCACCAGGGGAGGGGCCTCAAGATGGTCATTACCAGATTTGGATTGTGGGCGATAAAAAAGGGCCATTCGGTTTCCTAGGGAATCCCAAATCAACCTCGCAGATCTTTAAAATTGTATCTGCAGGCTCAATCCTCCTTCTTTATGTGGAGCTCCTTATTAATTCAAGGCGTACTCACTGATTATTCCAGCCACATCTTTCACCCTTGATTCCCCATGCCCCCGCTGCTGGAAATGCAGATCTCGAGCGTGACAAACGATGTACGGCCGACTCTGACACGTTCAAGCCCCTTGGCATCCCCCCCGTGTGTTCCTCTCCGGCTTACCACCTCCGACTCCGCGGTAATTACCCTTGTTGCATCGCTACGCCTAATCATACTTGATTTTGGGATGCACTGCCATTGTCTCCACTTGTTAGCCCCTTACACTGCTCGGTTCTGATGGAGCACACTGATAAAACACACACACACACACACTGCCAATTCCAATGGCTGTTTATGTGTACAGATTTCATACAATAACCGATTGATTTAAGGATGATTGTTGTGCCGCCGCCGATAAATCCCTCTTTGATCTGATCATAAAAACAAAGTGAGCAATGTTTGGAGAGGAATAATTAATCGATTCCGATAGTGTAAAACAAGCTCTAGAAGAAGAAGAAGAAGATGAAGGGAGGAATAGGAGGGGTGTGTGCAAGTGGCTTCCAATTTGTTCTCACTTTGTTCCAGTAATAAGATCCAGGCCTTCCTTTCCAATGGATGAGATAATTAACTCCCGGGGACAGACTGCGCAGAGCTCCGTCGTGTAGTTTACGGCTCACAGAGATAGATCTCTGCGGCCCAGCCTCGGCTTGGTTGCATAAATCGTTGCTTGATGTGCTGTATGTTTTTTAGAGATATGTGGAGATGGAAAGAGGGCAAATGGTTGGGGGCATGGGTGCAGTAAGAAGGACTATGAATGTGAAATGTAAGAAAAGTGAAAGGTGAGAGATCAAGGAACTGTGTGCTAGTTTATCTGCGGTGGTTTGTATCAAGATTTGTCAAATATTTCAGTTTTTTAAACCCTAATGAATGACTTAATTAGCACATTCTTTTAAATTCAAGATGTTTTTTCTTGCTATGGGTTTGTTTCTGTTGGTTGTTCTGTCTGTGAGCAGTGCTTTTGTCGACTGGGCGTCTGTTCTTAGAATCCGCTTGGTAAGTGTGTGACAGCAGCAGCAGCAGTATGAGTCAGGTCAGGCTCATTTCCGTTGTGGTAACCTGCCTCTCTTTCCTGCATTGTCCAGCAACTCCTTTGGAATTTGCAGCATAATGGTTTCCGACCATTGTCCGCGTTTCTTTATACGGCTCACTGACTCAGGATGAACTCTGACCTTTTAGCGGAGTGACACCTTTTCCATTCAGGTTTATGTGCTTTTATTGTCACATCCCATCCTTTGGTCTCTAACAGCGTTTTTCTTTCTTTTTCTTTTTTACAGAAACATGTGAAGACCTTTGCTTCAACCTACAAGTCAACCTTCAACAACAAAAAGGAGGTGTTGCCCCTTCTTCCCCTCATCTGTTCACTCTTCTTCCTCTGCAGTTTGCTTGCAGCCACTATAAATATGGAGAGACAAAAGTCAATAAACAGAACTTTATCACCTAAGCCTAAATTAGGGGTGATAGCTTCTCTTTTAGGCTTCTGGATCTTAGTGATTCCTTCCTTGTGCAATGGACAGACATTCACTAGTTTCCACCCAGAACGCCGCGACTGGGTCTTCAACCACCTGACAGTTCACCAAACCACAGGAGCATTGTATATTGGAGCTGTTAACCGGGTATACAAGCTTTCCGGAAACCTAACTCTTCTAGTCTCTCATGATACAGGCCCAGAGGATGACAATAAGGCCTGTTATCCACCTCTAATTGTCCAACCTTGCTCCGAGCCCCTTGTCTCTACCAACAATGTCAACAAGCTTCTTCTCATCGATTATTCCCAAAATCGCCTGCTAGCTTGCGGTAGCCTCTACCAGGGCGTGTGCAAACTCCTCCGACTGGATGACCTCTTTATCTTAGTGGAGCCGTCTCATAAAAAAGAGCACTACCTCTCCAGTGTCAACCAGACCGGGACAATGTACGGGGTCATCGTGCCCTCACAAGGCCAGGATGGCACACTATTTATAGGAACAGCAGTGGACGGAAAGCAGGACTACTTCCCCACCATCTCTAGTCGAAAATTGCCCCGCGACCCAGAATCCTCTGCAATGCTCGACTATGAGCTGCACACTGACTTTGTATCATCTTTGATCAAAATCCCATCAGACACACTCGCACTGGTCTCCCATTTTGACATCTACTACGTTTACGGCTTTGCAAGTGGCAGTTTTGTTTACTTCTTGACCGTCCAGCCTGAGACCCCAGAAAACAGCATGTCATCCAGCGGATCCCCCAGCGACCTCTTCTATACTTCGCGCATTGTCCGGCTTTGCAAAGATGACCGCAAGTTCCACTCCTATGTTTCCCTCCCGGTGGGCTGTGTGAAGAACGGGATAGAGTACAGGCTACTGCAGGCCGCCTACCTCGGCAAGCCGGGACGCGTTCTCGCCGCCTCACTGAACATCAGTGCGCAGGATGATGTGCTCTTCACTATTTTCTCCAAAGGCCAGAAGCAGTTCCACCGCCCACCGGATGACTCAGCACTCTGCATCTTCACCATCCGAGACATCAATGCCAGAATCAAGGAGCGTCTGCAGTCCTGCTACCAGGGCGAGGGCCATCTGGAGCTCAACTGGTTGCTGGGCAAGGACGTGCAGTGCACCAAAGCAGTAAGTTCTGATGATTAATTGTGTTTTCATTTACCTTAAAGGATTTTTTTTTGGAAAGGAAAGCTAGTGTAAAGTTGTCTGTCCTTCATTTAGTGCCTAAAAAATTGAACTTGGCAGGAGGTGCACAACGATTGACAAAAAATCGTTATAAGCAATTTATTTATTTATTGAGAAAACTGAGCCAAGTCACACAGACATATGACAAGAAATTAATTTAAATGTCAATCATAATATGGCATCTCGTCTACTCAAGTAACATTATATATGTTGAGGGAAAGACTGACACTTCTCAATGAGCCCGAAAACCACAGTGTTCAGAGTTGGGCGTGTGCTATAATAAAAATAAACACAGGCATCATTAGGAGATGCATTTCACTGCCTTCTTAACAAATCACTCTCATTCTACATGTAATTATGTTAAACAGTTTTGCCATCCCAATATTAGAAAGCATCCTCTTTAAAGTGCATTTCAGTGGGTGCTATTCATAAATTAGAGGGTTTGGTTTTCTTGGCAAGCATCAAAGAGATAACATTTTCCCGCAGCACAATACAAATAAATTTCAAATTTTTCGAGGGTGAGGAGCAGTGGTTGGGGGGGGTGATGCTCAAGATAGTCGGCTTCTGATGCCTCCTCAGATCACACACGTGCCTATTCCATCTGAAATCCCCAATTATCCTACAACACAAGGCTGCCTTTCTGCTACATGTTGTCAAGCAGAATTAAGTGTCTTGATTCGCTCTCATTCCCAGGGGGCTACAGTCCTTTGTGTTTTCCCTCTGTAATTGCTAATAGGAATTTAAGATTATTAAGAATTAATGATTAGCGAGACTGCTCGTTATGTGTGTGTGCCTGGGAAAAGTCGATGCATATATATATTGTGGGGAGCTACAGTGTCAGCATGCATTTCTAGGGTCTAATAATGTCTTCATACAACTATGATGAGAAGTGCTGAACAGCTTCCCTTGTTGCTAATCCCCAGGGCACTCCACTGACCAGTTTTATTGAAATCAGTATAATTCCCTATTAGCACAATGTCAGAGGTGATTGTCAGGAGGTGGGAGACATGTTCTTGAATGGGCACTGGGAGTTTCATTAGCTCTGAGGTTAGGATATGGGAATATGTATTGTGCACAAGGCGGGAATGGTTTATTTTTTAAAACTTAAATCCTGTAAACTGTAAATATTAAAATGTACTAACTTAATTTCTAAAACACTAGTGTGGGCAGAGATCATTTCCATTCTGCAGCCGTCTTGTAAAATAAAAAGGCATATCTCCTCTAGACATGCATTACAGTAAAAGCCTATTCTCTCGTCACATTACATGTACTGAAGCTGATTTTAAGCACACACATAAGAAGATGTAAAACATGGTTCTTACCATGTTCATGCACTCATTGAGCAGTCAATAATTCCATAGTATTAAATGGATTATGCAGATAGATGTCAATGGATGAGAGGCTCATAAACCCGAGATAGATTACATTAAACAGACGGATATGTCAGCCATGTTAACATTGTCTTCCCGCTGTTTAATCCTTTACTCACACAGTATGTCCACATTGTTCAAAGCTAACATGTGTTACACATATTTTCAAATTTAAATAAAATGTGTTCTGAATCTCGACAGTACTCTTAGACCACCCGTGTCTGAATTTCTCTAAAACATGAGGTAAATCAAGGTCTGAGCTCTCCAAGAGTTTTTTGAACTGTTAAGGCTGCCTCGCCTGGTTAGTAAATTGCAGTCCCAGTGCCTTCCCTCTGGTCTATTGCAACAGCAGGTTGCCAGGGATCTTAAAGCATGGGCAGCCTTAATTATACCTCCGGCTCCCATTCAGTTCTTGCAGACATTTTACTGTTTGTAACTTGCAGATCAAGGCTGAAGTTGGGAATAAAGCTGAGGCTGAGCCAGTGGATTCACATACAGCAGCCAATCAAAGATTTATCACCCAGCCGTTCAGCCTTCTGCCATCTGGAGAGCCACACCGTCTTTGTGCACTCCCAAGGAGGCACGCCATGATGGGACCCTTTCTATGTCAGGCGTATGTCTCACTGTCATTTTATCATTCTGCCTGGCTTTTACAGCTCATGACCTACTAGCTTATTAAACATCGTGGAGCAAAAGGTTTTCAATATCAATGAAATTAGTACATTTCTGTCACATGTACTTGGATGAAGGTATGTCACAAGGACACAATTTTATGTATTAAAAGAACTCATTTACTAAGAATGCCTTCAATTCGATCTATTAATAGCTTACAGTCTTGCTGCTGTTTGTGTCACATGACAGACTGAGACATGTAACTCTTAACTTCTGCACTAGTAAGATTTGAGATAAGGCAAGGGAAAACAAAGAACTGAAAACTGTAGGTGTGCACATACATATACAGACACAGAAACTCAACCACATAGACTCCTGAGGGATTCGGTTTGGCTGCCAAGCCTGCTCAAACATCATCTAAACAATCTAGATGTAATCAGAACCAAATGGTCTGGAGCTCAACAGACCATATGTGGCATTGCTGCATGCATTTTAGGGAGTCGCTTTTGATAAGCCAAAGTCTGCTACTGACTGCTGTTTCTCGGGATAGCTGCTAGTTCTCCCATCTGATCCATTCTGCGTCCATTTCTCATCACCATATGTTTAAAACAAGCTTTAAACCATTACACAAAGAACATTATGAGTATACAATAACAGGAGAAACTGAGATTCAGGACAGTGTGACGCGTTAAAACAAAACCACTGTCTGTATCCTGGATAAATCGTCCAGTAACATCCTATTACAAAAATGGAGCTGCGTTGTTGTGCCTAATATGACAGCTAAAAATAACTGCGGTGGAAATTATGCCAAAATGAACTTAAGGTGACCCCCTTTTAGCAGATGGAAAACACTTTTTGAACAACTTTGCGACAGCAGGGGAAGGTGATTCACGTCTTCACTAGGTTATTTTTTACTCTATATGTTCCGGGCCCATGGTCAAGTTACATTCCATATAGGAGCTCCAAATATGATAAATAATATAGTCTACTACACGAGCATTTAAAGTTACGTGACCTGCGTGACCGTGATGTAAGCAATACTGCAGGAGACCCTATGTGCCCTCTGTGCTATTTTGGGAGTTGGAAATAAAATAAAGTACCATAAAGTGGGAGCATGGCCATAAAAGTGTAGGCGATTATTCCCTGTCAGCATTATGGCTTCAGCTCTGCTTATGAAAATCTGAGTAGTACTGAGAGGTTTTACAGCCACAGTGTGAGGCTGAGCTCACTCCGAGTACACGTCACTCAAACTAGCCAACTTACACTATTCTGACAGCGGCAGACAGTGAGAAGGCAGATGGAGATATACTGACGGAAAGAGAACTAATGAGATGGTGATGTATACATCCAGAGTAAGAATAGGATAGGGTTTGGCAGGAAGACGTATAGAAAAGAAGTCATAGGAGGGTTACTCTGCCTCTGTCTATCTGTCTGACCGTCTTACTTCACTGCATATGGCACTTTGAGGCCACTGCTCCTCAGACTCACAGTCGACCTCGTTCAACACTAGAAGGACCTATGTCTTGCCTCTTATTCAAACCCCTTGTCACTATATGTCAAAATCCTAAGTGCTCATCATAATTAAAAAAACAGTAAAGTGACAATGGTGTAAAAACAAAGGAAGAAACTTGCATAAATTGTTGCACTGCCTCAATGTGCATAATGTCCTTTCATCTTTCTGTTCATCAATTTTTTGCTTTAAAACACACAAACGGCCCTTTTTAATGTTTTATATAACAATAGGTTTCAGTTGGATTTGAAAAGGTTTTAGTTGCATTTGAAAAGGGTTTTTACGGCCCCAAACGGACCCCCGTTTTTTTTGCACCGAATGGGGGGGGGTTTTCCCCCCCCCCCCCCCCCCGGCCCCCGCCTGCGGATTTGAAAAGGTTTTAGTTGGATTCAAACACATTTTAGTCGGATTTGAACAGATTTTAAATGGACTCAAACGGATTTTTGTTATATTTGAACAGGTTTTATTTGGATTTTAACATGTTTCAGTTGGCTTTGAACAGGTTTCAGTTGGATTTGAGCCAGTTTTAGTTTTGTTTAGTTTAATTTTTTTTTAGATTTGTCACAGTCTTTGGCCCCTGAAATGATTCTTATTTCCTATTGTGGCCCCTCACTGTTTTGAGCTTGACACCACTGCTTTAAAACATCCAATCTGTAAAATAATAGCCTCCATTTTTTATATATGGGCCTTGCCAGCAGTTACAGACATTCACAGAAAGACAGTCTAAAACCATTATCCGTCAGAGTATACTATACATGTTGAATCTTGACGTCAAGCATGTGCAAGTCCTGTTGTGAAAGTGCTACGTCAGTCCCAGACAAACGGATAAAACCACACTCTTTTTCCATGATTGCAGAGTTATCGCATATTGTGTTTGCCCCTCTAAGTGGTTATTATGCAGTATGTGTCGTCCTGCGGAGGTGTGATGATAGGCCAGGGTAATGAGCCACAGTGAGAGCAAGGTGGGGCTCAGTCAGCCGGAGCTGAAACATGTCTGCCAAGTCAAACAGAAAGGCAAACGTTTGTGTGGCTGGGAGACTGGCTCGCACACCTCCAGCGCTCTCTAACCTTCCTCTTTTCCTCAACCTCACCTCTTTCACTTCCTTGTTTTGTCCTAGATGGTCTCTGACACCAACTCCATATTTCCTCAGCTTTGATCATACTCGTGTCTCTCTCTGCCACCTTCACCGGACTGCCTTATAATACTTTCCAAACTGTCTTCATTTAAAGTGTTTTTGTCGTTTCCACCGCGCACAATGTCAAAGCCTTCTATGTTGAATGGGCCACATTTGTCAAACATCTGAGGTAGATTTGTCCCACCAATCTCCCTTCTGCAGGTGTCCCTCTACTGAAAATGGAGTAAGAAAGAAAAAGAGCGTTGCAATTTGAGCTTTTATAAATCATAATGGCATTTTGTAAGAAAGGAAGACTGTTTCTAGTGTGCATATTAGGTGCAGCGTCTTGTCTCCTGTCTCCTTGTACCCTCTTTTTGTTGTAGGAAAAGTGTTTCTTACTATTTAACTAAATGTAAAAGGTAAATGTAAACTATGTAAAATCACAGCAGGATAAATGAGGTTTGGATGATTGTCACTTCCTGCTTCTGGGCTAGACAAGACAGTATTATAATGACGACATGACTATGTGTTGGAAGAAGTGTGTGTGTTTTCACGTTTATCATTATGAAAATACAAGGCCAGCATGCACTATAAAGAAAACAGCGGCTTGTGCCATCTCACTCACCTAACCTAAATGGGACACATGGATGTTTGAGGTGGTATTATGGTGGGACAGCAGCCTACAAATATAAAGAGCCTAATAGTGGCCTCTGTTATGCTTTGTCTCTATCTGTCTTTGCAGAATGAGGAAGAAGCATCACTTGATTAACCTTCTTCCCTTTCTTATTCCTCCAGCCTGTGCCTATTGATGACTCGTTCTGTGGCCTGGACATTAATCAGCCACTTGGAGGATCCCAGTTAGTGACGGGACACACTCTTTACACCGAGACCAGGGACCGCATGACTTCTGTCACCTCATATGTCTACAATGGCTACTGTGTGGCCTTTGTTGGCACCAAGAGTGGACGCCTGAAGAAGGTAAGCACTATCTCCGTCCACTTTATCAAGGCTGCCCAGTGGTCCATGGGGCAGGTCTCTGTGGAGGGCCTCTATTTCCATGCACATGGATCATGGTCAAAGGGGAGCGTGTCTCCTTAATATTTAATGCCTGCTGTCAGCGTTGGGGAGGTGTACTGCCAGTGGCTAACTCACTGCAGAGGTCATTACCTAGTTCTTGTTAAATAATCTTCTGTTGCATTGTTGAATAATGTGCAGTTTGCCATTCATTTTAATAGGCACCTTTTTGCCCGTGGCCCACTGTGGGGAAAATGAGAGTGGGTTAGTGTTCTAGATGTGTGAAAACACAGTCACCATAAGGGTTAAAGGGCTGCTGGCCAGTTAATAATGATAGATTTCTCACCCCAGTCATAGGAAACAAGGTATTAGAAGAGATGGCTCGTTGACAGGATTGATGGCGAGGAAAGTGCTATCCTGTGAAAAAACCAAAGTGCGACTGTCAATCACAAGTGTTTGGCTAGTTAATGTGAAACAGCTGTTGCAACTGTTTTGGCACCAACACCAACGCAGGCAGCTGATGCTCATACTATATGCTGCATGGTAATATTATTCGTTTGCATTTAACAATAACTACTGTGCATTTTGAGACAGTGCTGATTTGCCTTGCATACTGATGTATCCTTTCTAGGCTGCATGTAGACAGCTGGTGGAAGGATTTGTCAGTAGTCACTGGGCTCCTCCTCCCATGGGGCTGCTTGTTTGAATGACAGCAGTAGTGTGTAACAGGGCTGTAACTGGCTTATGCACACAGCCCTCCCCCAATAACAACAGCTGCATGGAGCTCAGGAAAAGAATCTGAAAGCTGGTAAAGTCATTCTGATACCTGTTTAGGCGAAATCCTTAATTCAAGGTTGGCAACACAACACAAATGACCCTGGGTTATTCTGGTCTCCATCTATTCATAATTAAATCGATACTCCAATCAGGCAGTGCTATGGAGACTATTCATTCTGTGTAATCCTGTGTGCTGTTCAATAATGTAGCACTTTTTCAGCTTGGATTAAACAGATCACACAGAACAATATTTTTCTCACTTTGCAGCTGTTTTTTTTTTTTTTTTTTTTTAACCCTGCATCTGGCTTCCTTTATGTAGCTCCCATTTCAACATCTATGCAAAACAGCCATGCCTGCTGGCTTTGCTTCCTCATAGAGTCATGACTGTAACCACAGTAACACCAAAGTGGAGGAAGAATTTACCAGGATATGAGAAAACCACCTAGAGGGAACGTGCCATGCTTCACTGGCCAGAACAGAAAACTAAGCAAATAAATTAACCAAATACTGCACCAGAACAAGGTGACAGTGGTGACTGATGGTTCCAAGTTGGCTAGCATCCACACTTTGTATATTTATGTTATGTGCCCTACAACAGCCCTCAATTAATCTTGAATCATTCCAGTCTCCATGGGGGTTTGTGGGCTTTTATGGAGCTTGTCAGTTCAATTCACATTTCTGTAGCTCACAATAGTCTTCAAAGTATATGCTATAAGCTGCTATGTGTGTTGAAACAGTGGTGCTAGATGCTTGCAATACACACAACAGAAACTATGCTTTAAAGAAGTGGAGACCTAGACATTTCACTTACTCCAGCTCGCCTGTAGCAGGGTTGCTTCCAGATTTACTGAGGTTTGGCAGGTAACAGACATGTTTTCTTTAGTGACCCTCCTGGGCACCAAGGTCCCCGGTGGCAAAACTGTATTGCAGATTGTTGACACCACCTCCTACTGCATGTATTTGAATCTTGAGTGCAGTGGAAGAGTGCATAAGAAATATATTATATGCATAAGAAAAACTGTCCAAATTATGTAGATGCACCAAATATGATATATTAATGTATACGGGACTTAGAGTCACTACAATTAAGCCACTGTCTGCAGCATTGTGAAAGTGAAAATATTGCTTTTATAATGAAATATTCATGAGTTTCCACTGGGGTGTTATCCGCTCACTCCCTCAGGTGTCACAGGGAGGGCAGGGGGATAGGGTGACCTGATGAGCCATGGCTGCACCTCCTCTGCACAATGCAGATAAGCTGCTACAGAGGTGTGTGAGGCACATAGTGCACAGTACTGCCAGCTGCTCAAGATCTCAGTGTACCACAGCTATATGTTGGCAAGATTTGAGGCTTTAGTGGTGATATGGCCCTATACCTACTGTTTGCATGTAACACATAGAATCAGGTGAGGAAAGGAAGGATTTTATTACACGTGGATGGTTGGTGGGTGTTATTATGGGCCATGATAAGAAAGAAATGAAAGTAGCAGGAAGAGGCAGATGCTACTGGGGGAAGAAGCAAGGGGACTGTTGAAATGTGAATTTAGTTCTGCCAAAAGAACCAGGCCTGCACCGCTGCCTGTAATTGGATTGGCTCCCTTCCCAAAGAATTCCCCCTCCCCTTGCACACAATCTCCTGCATCCATGTTCAATCCAGTTCCTCCTCCCTCTTTTCCCATTCCACTTTTATCCCCGCGGACTACTTCCTACTGTATTCACCACTGTTTCCTGAGATTTGCTGGTGCATAGTGAAGCAGCAGGGATAGTATTGTCCGACACCAGGCTTTTCAGGGGATTTATTGAGGAAGAGGGGTTAAGAGGGTGGGCAGTAAGCAAGCACTAAAGGTGAGGACATACTTATACTAGGCCTCTCAACATGACTATAGAGTCACATCTATATTATATGAAGGGGAAATTGTGGAATGAGCTTAAAATAAAATTCATGCTATGACTGTTTTATTGTAGTCAAAAGGCTTTCAGAAATTGTCTGTGGATGTTTGGGTGGCACCAAGGAGGCAGTGATTGATTGTGGGGGGCAGTAGATGTTCACATCTGCAGAAAGCTGCTTGGGGGCAATCAATAGTTAGGTCCTCCACTGTTTTTCTGTAACTACAATGAAACCAATAATGATCTGAACTTTTTACTGTTTTAGCATTCATGTAGTAGTTTTCATTTAAATTTTAGACTTTACATTTAAAATGACAACAATGCATATTATACACATCTACATATCTTTTATCATAGACATATTATACACTGAGACTGAATATTCCCATCTTCTACCAATGCAGGAGAAAATTCAGCATTTTGTTTCCATTGCCATTTTCTGTGAAGTATGGAGCTACAAATACATCACCTCTTTTTGTCTGATGCCCATCTAAATGAGATCAATCATATAAAATACTTCATATTATATTTATGAGTACATGGTTACCACTTGCAAGTGGTCTTTGTACTGCAACCAAAAGCCTTCAACAAGGCTCTATGGGTCAAATTATAGAGATAGATGATCTGCTATGTATTTCTGAATAAACATTACTCAAAAATTGCATCATCTAAATTAGAATTGGCTGTGTGTGTGGCTCACTTTGCGCTGAAGCACATGAATATCCCACATGGGGACTGGGATTGGTGGGAAGCAACAATGGTATTAAGAAGAAGTGGAGCTGCACAGAGCATTGCCTTTGATATAGATAGAGATGGAGGGCACAGCTGCACATGTAAAATTGGATGTTGAAACACATCCCAGCACTAGATGAATGGAGAGCTTAAAGCAGGTTCAGTAGTAGCATATTAGGAATTCCCTTGTTAATCACTCTGAGTTCCCACATAGAGAGAAAGAATGTATTCCTTCTGCAGTGGATCAGATGAAGTTGTTGTTTGAAAGTCAAGAGTTGGTAGGCCTGGGGAAATTATCCTTTGAGCTTGAAAGTACTTCTGGTTGAGTTAATTGTCATCATGCTTTGATAAGTTATTATGAATTGGTTTGGACAAAGCCCTTGGCAACTACAGGGGGCAGCTTCAAAGGCTGGTTCAGGTGTTTAACTGTAAAAACGCTGCTCTTGAATGGGTTCATTTAGCAGACAGTGCACGGATTTCTCTCGGTGCCTGCTGGAGTGGCCGTAGTAGCAGCAGGGATCGTGTGTTCTGGCCAAACGCTAGTGGAGTGTGGCAGGGAATAGCAGCTGATACTACTGCTAAAAGTGTTAGGAACTTGAAAGACTTGTAACTGCAGGCAGCTGCTCGTACTGTGCCCCGATGGACAAGTGGTCAAGTTCCCTACCCCCACCTTCAGCTGGTCACCTGCTTCATGTCTAGCTTTTACCACATATTCCTTTTCCAGGCAAGGGCTTTTTATATGGAGGCGAAATAGTAGCTGAGTACATTTGTGGTCAGTCCAAACAATGAGTTCAACATTTGCTTTGACCCACCTGGATCGCCCCCCGGGTTACAAACAGAGAAAGTGGTGAAAGACACAACATAGGCATGAAAAATGGGGGGGACATTAAAGTGAAAGAAGTGATGACAGATAAACAGACAGGTGTGTTGAGGAACAGCTGCTAGGACACATTAGCCTATGGCAACAATGGGATGGGTGCTAATTCTGTCCCCCAAATGGAAACAAATGACTGTAAAAGCAGAAATATGGGGTCCTGCCATAGCATATAGTAAACACCATAAACACACATGAACAAACCATTTCTATTGGTAGAGCTGGATCTAAGGAGACACTGAGCAAACTTGAAAACATATACAATTACAAACAAAAAGCCCAGCAATAATTGCCATGAGATTGAATCAGTTTTAAATCACCAGTCTGCAAAATCCCAGATGAGCACACAATTTGTAACATGTCATTCAATAACTATCCTACACGTTTGTTTCAGATAGAATGGTCAAATCCAATTAAATTTAGACAGAACAAATAATTACAGCCCTTTTGTGTGACTTCTGTGGAATGAAATTAAATTCATATTGGATACACCTGTTGATAAAGCTCAGTCTGAAACGTAGCAAAACAATGAGATGACATTGGAGGCACTTTGTGAATGACAGCTGCCAGTGTGCATCTATTACACTCATCTTCAGGGCCGCCGCTTTGTAAATTGCCTGCCATCATTTTAATCATGCTAAACTGAGCAGTACAGCGTCAGTTTGCCTAATGGCAACAACACAGAGCGAAGCATATAGCCCGCAGAGATAGTGCCACTAATAGAGTTTTCTCTTGAGCGTGTTGGTAGAGTGAGAGAAAAATACTCCGCAGCAAAACGCACACTTTTTGGCATTTAGACTAATTCATTTTCAATTTAACACGTAACTTTCACATAGCATCCATGCTACTGTGACATTTAGGGATGTTTATTCAGAGACAAACGTGTTTACCTGCTGCCGACCGAGTTTTAGTTTCAAAACTGTTGGGTTTGTTGTAGTGTGGATGGACTTAGTTAATTTAATTCCAAATTTTTTTTAACTAAATTGTTGTTTAGCTACTGTAGATGGAGATTTAATGTATTTTACAGCACTTAAAAAACATTAAAGGATGGTGCATTCACGTGCATGTTCAGACAGATCAGTAGAATGCTACACGCTTGCTTTATACTTGATAATCACCTTTAAAGTCATCACAAATATACTTATTATTTATTTCTACTTTTACTGACATCCTGAATGCTTTCTCCAGTCTACTTACTCATTCATCAGGTATGTCTGTGCCATGGGCATTTGTGTCAACGTTGTCTTTTTCTTTCCGTCGAATTGCTATAAGCATCTTGCTAGTTAAGCTAATGAGAACTGTGTTCATTGAGTTGTGAACTAGCAGGATGTGTCGATGACCTTCATGAACCTGGCCTCCACTTGACCCCCTCCAGCTCAGCTCTTAACCCTGAGCCAGGATAAAGAGGCGGCAGCCCCCAGGCAGCAGCAGACTGGCTCTTTCATGGCTGTCTTTAGAGTACAAGCCTCTCTATCTGCCAGACCTCGACCACAGTTCTCTAAACACTTCACTGTTAAAAGGCCAGTGCAAGTCCGAAAAGCCCTGCTGTTTCATTCATACTACTTTTATACCTCTTCCCAATTTACCCTTATTCTTGATGCCCTTCTCCCTCTTTCCCATCCTCCCGGTTTCATTTTCAGCTTCAAATGTGCCCTCTCTGTCCACCTGTCTTTACCCTCTCACTTTATCAAATCTTTTCTCTTTCTTATTTGTCTTTTCCTGTCCCCTTCTCTGTTGCAGTTCCCCACTACTTCCCTCCGTCTTTCCAGCTAAGACTATTACAATGACACAGCCTTCCCCGCAGTGATCTCATTAATCACATTCAAACGTCTCACTGTTGCTTTCTCCCCTCCTAACTGTCTCCCACTCCATTCTCTGCCTCTAATTGCTTGCTCTTTTCTTTGCCAGAGTCTCGAAGGAAGCCTTTTTCATTATCTAACAACCAGAGACAAATGCTCATACTGCGCATACATTTTTACTACTACAGTTGGATTTTATACATAGAAGCTTCATTTAGCCTGTGGAAAGTTAAATCCCCAATGACACAAATACAGAATCACTCACGGCTGTGAAAATGTTGTGTACTTATTCATTATTTCATTTCCAAGATCACGGCTTCTTTGTGGTTTATTTGTTTCATTGTGTTATTAGCAGCGTCTTTTTTCTCTGTAAATGAATTACTCTGTTGAGTGCTCTCATAATTGGACTTTACTTCACAAGTGAGTTTAATTAAGGCATTGTTGTATGATGTATGTTTTTACCAAAGCTATTAATTCAGTTGTTTTTTACATTTGATTAACAGTATTATTATATACATAAATAACGTCTGTATATGCCTTTCTTTAAGCCCACACATCCTCACAGTCCAACAATTATGTGAAGTAAAACGCAAATACATCCAATGCATTATGCAAGTCCTACTTGAAGCCTATTAATATTCCACTTTAGTCTGTAGCCAATAGGCTCCATAGGGAGAACATTTGAAATTCATAGGAATTCTTATCTGTTGTTGCGTGGCTGTTATTGATCTGTAGCCGTGGTAACAATATAGGCATATGTCTTGTTATGTTTTTCTTGCTTAGAGGAAATTTCTCTTTCTGTCAAGAGAACTTAAAGTACTCAGAGGTTGACCTTTGACCTCCAGGTTGCCACAACTAGCACGACATTTGATTTTTTTCCTTCTGGAGTTTGCAACCATGACCTTGCGGAAGTAAAGGGACAGGCGCAGAAAGAGTAAACATCTTTAGGACAGAAAAACCCTGAAATAGATTAGAGGGCAACGTCTGTCAAAGTGGATGGCTGGCTCCGTGCCAGGATTTATTGATTCGCTTCACAAAGCACTTGAATGGGCCAGATAACTGTGATTAGCCAATTCATTACTGCGGCCTTGCAGAGTGGTCCAAAATTAGATAAAAGGGGGAAGAGGAAGGACAGAGGGGGTTGTGGCAAACTATTACTTTGTGAACTTGTACAGAAACTCCTACAGTGGCCCACAACAGAGGGTGTCTTTTTGAAGCTCTTTTTAATGGATTATGTGCATCACAATGATCTTCCTCATTAGAAGCTGTTACAAAAAAAAAAAAAAAAATCATTGTTTATGTAGCATGCATAATGATCTGAGATTACAAGAGAGCAAAACAGCAGTCTTCTCATCCTCTTTGCAAATGTGTGCTTCCAGTCGTAGTGTCTTTTCGAGTGTGTCGAGCATCAATAGATCTCATAAACGAGAGCTGTTTTGGCTTTGATGATACACTAAACTGTTGTCTGTTTGAAAGGCATACCAAGTGTGACAGCGACTAGTGTTTCTGTCTGATAGCGAGACAGCTTTACTGCTCCCCACTTCATACGAGACAGCCGCAGTTACCCCGGTCCTACAAGTTACGCTTGTCTGGGTGACACCATTGTTTAATGCACGTCTATGATCATCTAGTGTTTACACAAAGCTTTAACACAAATAATTTCATAGCTAAATTCACCTTCACTTTGAATTCTGTTTTATATTTGTACTTTTATCTGTTTTTCCATCTCTGCCTCATGGCGTAGGGCTGCCAAGAGGCCTTATTTGACTATTAGCCTAATGAGCAGTGATTTAGTTTTAACATCTTGTGATAATATCGAATGCACTTTAAATCTTAACTCACTTACCTGCTCATAAACATCATATCTTCACTGCACTTTAAGCGCCTCCTCATTTAGACAGCTGTATGTCAGATCGTGGCGTTGTGTTGTCATGAAGCAGAAGTGTCAGCTGAATCTCTCTGTTAATGGTGCAGCTATCTGGCAAAAGACATCTGTAGTCTTAATGGGATTGGACAGTCCATTACTCCTTCTGCATTGTAGCACAGTGTACAGACTTAGGCTTTAAATGAGTATAAAGAGCCGTGTATACAACGTTATAAAGAACAACGTTATAATAAAGAAAATATTTGAGGAATCACTGAAAACCTTGTTGCCCTGATGGTTTGCCACTGTGTAAATATGAATATGACGTACCATAAAGAAACCAAGCATCATTACCGGTAAAGAAGCACAAGGTCATGATTATATAAAGCACTTAAACACAGAAGATTTACTTATCTGGCTGAAAAGTGAAAGATTTGATGTAGGAAACACTATCAAGTATCAAAACACCGAGAATTTACGGCCGGTGTAAAATATTAAAGTGTCTGCATAGTAGGTGAGGCACATGGCATGCATTAGGAAAGATGTTAGGAGGACAACTGAAGGAGAGGGGTAATAGTGAGAGCATGCAGGCAATTGAGAAAAAACCCACCTGCATAACCACAGAACCCATGCCAGTCCACGGAGAGGGCATTAACGAGGTCATGATATCAAAGAACAGAGACAGAGCCCCAGGCCGCTGGAGCCACAGGTCAGCTCAAACACCGCTGTTATTCATTAAGCGCTAATGGTTAGCGGTTGGGAAAACATTATCTGGGCCTCTGGTAACTTGACTAAAAGTACAGGTCAGGGCCAGGGCCGGGGGGTGAGACATCGCCGTGCTCTGTGACAGGGGTGTGCTGTGTCCGATCGGATTATCAGTCAAACAGGGAGGTGGTGATTTGACGGAACTGTGGAACGGCAGTAGAGTATCAACATTCTTGCTTTTCGCTCTCTATAAAAGGGCAGTTTAAGTTTTCTGTGGGGAATAGAGTATTACCGTCTGTTATGGTTAATGTTTTGGTGCATTTGGCAGCGCCTGGAAGCAGCTGTTAGCTCAGTGGGGCGGATACAGGAATTGTGTCTCATATTTGTACTGTATGTGTGTCAGGAAAACAGACACCTCTAGCTTAGTGTTTGAATTCGGTGATCAGAGAGAAAGTCTACATGCCTTGTATGTTTTATGCCTTGTGCAGTGTGTCCCAATGCATTATAAATCTGTTTGATGTTCACAGAACGTGCACACGGAGTAGGGATAAAGGGTATGTACTGCGTCATTATTCAAATCTGTACATAATTGTTTTGAACATACAAATGTTAATATTTATTTGAGGGAGGTGTGAACAAACAGCCTTGATCATATATTTATAAGACTCTCGACATTTCACTCAGTTTCAAGAATGTTTCATCATTTCTGGGGAAAGGGGTTTGCCTCCTGAACTGATTAGAAGGCAAAAATATTAATGTCATGTGTTTTCAGCCTAATGAGGCCATATTGTGTGTGCAGGTATGAGGGGTTTTGGCTGTGGGCTTGACGGGAGGCTCAGAAGGTGTTATAGATCAAATGTCTGTGTCGGCTCGCTAGGATCTTTGCCTGAAATGGGATAGGGCCGTGTTTGGGTTATGCCACGCTGGGAGTGCTGTCCTCTTTAAATAAGACACACTTAAACAAAGTGCAGCTGATCAGATTAGTGTGGCTGATCAAGTTTCTCAGCGGGTTGTTGGCTCCCACTGTCTGAACAGCTTGACTAGCAAATAGTGTTTGGACTAAACACGTGTTAAACAAAGGGAGCTGAACAAAGCAAAAGGCAGTAATTTATATGGACACAGTCGATGAAAGAACATAGTGCGGCCAAGGCCTTCAACAAAGTAAAGGTGCATCCTTTGGTTCACTGCTTTTTTGCGTCTGTGAGCTTTCTCAAGGACTTTACTTTACTGAGAAAAATCCTCAAATAAAGTGGACCTTTGGGATTCAGTCGGAAACAATGGAAGCAGGATGAATTGAACCAATCAAGTTGTGTGGCGTTCTATTGTTACATTTGCTATTGTGTGACGAGTGGAAAATTGTTTCTACTCTCAGGCTCTGATGAATCTCTTCAGAGACCAGAGATCATTGAAACAATATCAGAGAGCAGAAAAACAAGAATATCTCCAGGAAGCAAGAATCTCTCTATCCTCTACAATCTTTGCTTGCATATCCACTTTTCAACGTCTTTGTGTTGTTTTTCTCCAAAGCCTTGCTCACATCTCTGTCCTTTTCCATTCCCCTTTCTCATTCTTCATGGCTTTTCATCCATGATCCATCCAGGCCAAGCCACAATCCCTTATAAGGCCGGTTGAAGCCCCCATCTGGCCTCTTATTTCCATATCAGATCTGCAGTAACAGACAGGGTTTATACCGGATCAAGCCTGGAATGCGAGTCTGCCCGAGTGCCACTAACCCCACTGTGCTCTCTGCTCCTGGGCACCAACCTGGTCGCACAACCCCATCTCCTGTGGCTCCATTATCAGCCCTCACTGTATTCTCAGATGGTTGCTGTAAAACTATGTTGTACAGCAATGCCACGACCAAACAAAAGACGAAGCCACATCTGAAGGCAACGGGAGAATAGGAACACTGTGGTTGACTCTTACACGTCCATTATTTTTTAAAAGCCCTCTTTCCTCGGTCATGATTACTATCGTCTGTCTTCCTGTCTCTTCCTTTCTGTCCCATATGGTCTCTCCGAGCCTGTTCCTCATTACAATTTGATGTTTCCACAGGCTTTTTTTTTTCTTTGTAAAGCTTTAATATGTAAAGTGTCGACTTTCCTGTGTGTGCGTGTGGTTTGGTTTGTTGTCGTACGGAGTCTGGTTCTGATTAGAGCCGCTCTCGCTAAGCTTTCCCTTCACTGCCACATTGGGGCCTGGCTTGGCAGTGGAACCTATAGAGTGAATCTCATCCAGGGGGTAATTGTTTTAAAAAGGTTGGCAGCCCCGACTTTCGCTTGGGCTCTGTTTTGTTGTGTCTTTCTACCGTTGCTGCTCTGTCAGCTTCTATTCCTTTTTCCTTTGTTCCCTTCTTGCTCTGAGGCGCTGACACAAATGGCGGGATGAAGAGATGAGAGGGGATCTCATATAGCCTATAATGTTCAGCTCCTCTGGGGCCTGCATAGCTCATTAACCCACGTTAGTCTCTGCATGCCTCCATTAAACAGAGACACCTGGCTCCCGAGGGTCCGAGAGGGAAATGACAAGTCCAGTCTCCTTTCCCCTCATCAGCATCTCAGGAAATGTATCGCACTTACAACAACGAAGAGCTACCTTCCTCCTGTAAACGCTCTCATGTTACCGTCTGTCTGTATTGTGGCTACAGTGGTTATCGATGTGTTGATTTCTCAGTCATGTTAACTTCTGTAGCTTTGACATGTATATTACGCGTTTTTTCATTTTTCATTTTATTTATTTGCTTATGACAATCTATACATGTTATGGAGCACAAACAAAGAAGAAAAAGACAGCAGAACAAAATCAAATCTTAAATCATCTAAACAAAGGAAGGACATGTTACTTTTGTATTATTGCATGAACATAATTAACTTAAACATACAGTAGATGGTTTCAGATAAATGATATTCATCCCTCAATCCATACACTTTCCAACACAAAGAGTACAGAATCTCATATTTCTGTCCGGTGATACCTACCAGTAACTTTTGGGATCCTTGTTTTATTCGTTCTAAGATTGCAGATGGCTTGCCTACATTCACTATTATCACATAACACATAGTTTTCTAATTTAAATTCCTGCTTAAATTAAGAGAAAAAGCATGTTGGGACTTGGGCCTATCCATTTCTTTGCATCTTAACTGCAAATGAACTACATTTTAGGCAGCAAAAAGTCCTGATGTGGTGTAACGTGGCCCTAATTTTTCCTAAATAGCCCCAGCACTTACCAGACGAGCAGAAAACACAGCTTCATATTCTGCGTGAATAAAGCCATTCCTATACTGTTTGAGTCCATGCGCCAGGTTTTGAAAGCTATTCTCATCTCTCTTAGTGCTCATGACAGGTAAAAGCCATTCTTACGTCCGTTAATGAACAAGCTTTATCCACTTGTTTAGATTTCTTTTGAAGCAGAGTCATGTTAAAGCTATGAAGGGGCTGGTGACGTCCTGAACATGTCCAAAATTGGATGTAAACTGTGGAATACAGGCAGACAGCCGAAGGTTTGCGCTCATCTTAATGTTACTATAGACGGCTGTGTGTATAAACTAGTGCCGGCAAAGGTTTAGCTTAGCAAAATATTGTTTATCGACATACTATGATGGATTTTCTGGGAACCTGTTCTCGGTCTCTCCATCCTCCATAGCTGTCATCATTTTCATGTTCGACGTTTTAACTCTTATCTGAAAGTTGGCTGACGGAGTATAATCATAAAATACCAACACAGAAGTTAATTTGCAGATTCATCTTCATAGTCTTCTTGTGGATCGTGGAATAAAAGAGATTTTCAAAGTATGAGGCATCGTTTCATTTTTGATGTGAATACTGCGTACCTTAAAGGTGTAGTGATAGCTGCTGCGCTTGAGGATGTTGCAATAGTTCGCCTTTGAACCAACCACTCACCGTTGAAGCACCAAGTCCAGCACAATAACATCCACGAGTGACAAATCAGTACACACCGTGATTTTAAGACTTTTAGAACAAGAGAAGAGGCACATGCAGCAGCTCTATTCGACTGGAAACACATTGTAAGCTTGTAGTACAGTGGCAAGCCTCAGATTATCCAAAGTCCTTTTCAAAGCCGGGGCAGCGTCATTCACATCCCGGGTTACGCACTGAAATGTATACTGTGAGTAATTGCCAGTGAAAAGCCTAAATCGTATTTGGGTGATGCATCCCGCTGTATTCTGGTCTCTTGGCTGGTTCTTGGTTAATCTGCTTGGTGTCAGCCCTTTTTGATGTTCCTTAGTCCACTTGGCAACACAGTGAAACCCAGATAAGC
Organism: Rhyacichthys aspro; assembly: GCA_036850595.1. Lineage (NCBI taxonomy): Eukaryota > Metazoa > Chordata > Actinopteri > Gobiiformes > Rhyacichthyidae > Rhyacichthys > Rhyacichthys aspro. Next base: position 10,476,661 of record CM072154.1, on the reverse strand, counting down.
ACAGCGTCCCACTTGGCCACACTATTTTTTATTATATTGAGAGATGCAGATTATTTTCACTATTTATCTTTAATTTTCAGATCCCTTTATCCCTTCCTTGTCTATCCTTTTTTAGCCTGTGAATCTTTCAGCCGTGCAGTTCTGCTGCTCGAGTGAAAAAGTCGAACTGCATCACTTTAATGTCAGATTCCATGTTTTCCACAACAATGACCTCTTTGTCTTGTGCTGCCTGCAGTTTCTATATCCTCCTCCTCTCTCTTCTCTTCTTTATTCCCCTTTCACCCAGCATGTTGTGTGTATTGTGAGTCTGTTTGCCAGACAACTGGATGTTAGAGAGTTACTACGACCTAGACAGGCTGTAGTGTCTTCTCTCCTCATCTTTGCCTCCACCTACACGCCGTTTAGTGTATTTTTCTTCTATTGCTGCCTTTCACTCTGCAGAAATATTAGCATATCATTGCCGTGAGGAGATTCAAACCTCGCAATTAATGGGATTTTAATAGTTCCCTTGGCCCCACCATAATGTGGCCAGGGCTTCTTAGCCTAATCCAGCGGGGACCATATGGGCAGCAGGCCGACTCCATACGCTGGACCCAGAGGTGCACTGAAACCAGCGGGTGAGGCACAGCCACAATGTATTTAAGGGCTTTACTGAGACCAAAGAGACATTTATTTGTTTGAGAGCCTTAGAGACTAGTAATATAAGGAGGCTTGGCTGCTTTTGCGAGACCTGGATTAGATGTTCAATTGGGCTTAAGGTGAGAAAATGTGGGTATGTGAGCTTAGGATATACTTGATAAAATCAATTTAAGGGCTCGGAATTGTAGGCTTTGACATGTCAGTCTCCTGTGATACACTGGGACGTATAAGATGATGTTCTTCAGCCAGAGCCAGGACCCCAGCTTCTCTCCCAGCAGGATTACCACACAGCACACAACTACTGAACTGTGACCTCCATGTTTGCTATAATGACACTGTGGGATATGGTCTAAAATACCCAAAATGATACTATCCACTGTCATTTATGTAATATTTAATATACAATGATTTGGGTGAAATCGGTCTACATTCAACATTGGAAAAGTAGGTTCCCATGATGTAGCTGCTGTCTCTCTAAATGCACAGTATGGTAAACTCTGCATAGGAAAGATTTACATTGTCCTTGCAAGGCCAGTTGTTACTCCTTATCCATGAAATTCATCATGTGTGTCACTGCCCACAGCCAGATAATTAGTCACTTAGGTAGATTTCCCGCTGGCCAGCCAAGTTTGTATGTCTTTTTTTACAGGACACAGACGAGATTTTGGCCTGAATCAGCAAACATGTTCTCGGCTGTCCTCTGCCCATTTATGACAAAACTTCCTGAGCTTTTGTCCTTGTTCACTCTTCAGTAAACTAACTGTGATCCAATTTGGAAATTCAATCCTTCCAGATGGACTTGAGAATAAATTACTAAAGGTCAAACTAACTGGCCAGGCGGCTAACAAGCCAGCAGACTCTGTTCAACACCTGAATGGAGAGCAGCCAGAAAGGCTCTTTACTCATTACAGATCCTGTCGATGGAAAGAAGATTAAAAACGACTAAAGACTATGTCTGCTGGCTGCATGCACTTTTTCCACAACATGATCCACTTAGGCCTTAAATGCTATGGCTGTGGTGTTACAGCATCTATAGAGTTCTCTTGTTCTCTTGCTCTGCCTTTCCAGTCTGTGGCTGTGTGTGTGTGAATGTCACAGAGCATAGTAAGTGCTGACGCAAGCTCGATGCGTCTCTGTCCAGGTAATGGCCTGTAGCAGTACTGCAGCCTGGGGCCAGCCAGAGGAGGAGTGACATTTACTGCCACCTTAACTAGCTCATTAGCCTGCTTCACAGTCTTCCTCTCTATTCTCTCCACACAGACCAGTGAGAATAACACAGTTTTACACTGCAGGTTGTTACTCTGCTCGTGCCTTTCAAAGCTATCAAGATGGAACACTCTGATTGTTTTGGGAAATGGCTTCTTGTTCTCTTGCACCGCACACCGTTTTAGCGTTTGAAAGTGCTGAATCTTTGCTTGTGCTTCATTGTATTCCTAGTCAGATATCACCGCTTCATACTACAGTGAGCTCATCTTTAATCAGGCTGATCCAGGAGACTGATTGGACTATTGTTCAGCACAGAGACCATTGAAATTCTGCTTTTTTTTTCCCCCCGTGTAGACAAACACCATCTATTTTTACACACACCTGCAAACACACACCTGTCTGCATCTTCATTATACCTCTTCTTTGGTTGATTGGAGGGTTGTTGTGATGATGGTGATGTGGGACACATTTTATCATTCTCCGTTGCTACTTGGCATTTCTCTGTTCTTCATTAGGGACATGGATAGAAGAAGAGAGGCATACAAGTAATGGAAATGACATGCAAATAGCAGAGATAATTAAAACATCAACATCAAGACTCGCAAACTAGGCCTCTTTTACTCTATAGTCTCAGTTCAGCTCTGCGCTTGTGTTGACTGACAAGAGTGTTTGTTTAGGAGGCGTGTGAGCACTGCAGTCATACAGTGGCACACTTACAGACACAAAGTGAAAAATCTGCACAACATGAGCAGTCTGGCTACTGGAATGTTCTTTCTTGCTCTCCTATAGGTTTTTTTTTCTCAAACAATTGCTAGAATTATGTACTACAGCAGGGTTTATGCCTAGATGCTTCTAGTTCAACACAACTGGAAGCTCCCTTTGGCGAATTGCTTGGCAAATAATAAAAAATTATACTGACATAAGTCACATGGATTAAAATGAAAAACTAACAATTTAGAGTTTTGCAATTGTATTTAAGCTTTGGGGGAGTACATTCTTGCACAATAGTTCATTCTGGTGTTGATAAATATATTTTTTTTTCAAATGTCAAATCATAATATAATCCCAAACACAGACAGACAAAAAACCTTAACTGAAAAAAGCTAATAAAACTTATTGGGATTTAAGTTATGTAGGGCAGATGAATTCTTAAATGTCTTGTGGCTAGTGTTATTGGATTGTCTCTGTTCCAGGTCATAGTCTAGTGTTTGTCTGAACAGTGAAAGCTAGCGGTTGAACTGTTGGTCAGCATTCCCAGTCTGACTAAAAACAGCCCTGGGCCTGTTCTTACAGTCTGATCCCCTTTTGTCTTCCTTTCACTAAATGATTGTGTGTGAATATGTGCGTGATATATAGATGTATATGTGTGTGTGTGTGCATATTACTCCACAACCGCTATATCCTGTGTTTACAGCTTTAATGTAATGGCTTAGACGGTAGACTGTCTGTGACTCATAATGACTTATTATACCTCTGCCAGAAGAGCCATTGGGAGCATGGCTGCGGGCGAAGCACAGAGGCCTCTGCGTGTCTGCACTCTTAACAGGTATCAGGCGGCATTACAGGTTCCCACAAGAACCAGATTAGACAGCACATACTCAGGTCCTCAAAGTAAACACGTCTCCCCTCTCCATTCATGTCAACATCAGTCCAGCGCGTTCCACTTCAGAATTTGGTGGAAGCCCCTGGGAAGAGGAAACCGCGTTTTATAACCTCATGCACTGTCACTTTAGTTTAAGACTTACTTCACTCTGTTCTGTTCTTTTGACCCTTGTGTGTAGTAAAGAATAATGAATCACTGTTAAATCTCTTGTTCTTAATGTTTAGTTGAAAAAAGTAATGAAGCATCACTAAAACCGTGTTCTGGCTTTGCATAAATAAAGATGTCTCAGCTTCACTTGCGGCATGAGCCTGTTTAAATAAGTGGTGCCAAATGAGGTGCCCATTTGGCCACTCGCTCCCCGTCTATTCTCTGCACCGCCCTTTGGAAAGGAAGTGTCCTCACTAAATAAGTATGCCAGCTGTGACCAATCACAAAGCTCCCTGTAGCTCTCGCTGAGCTCAACAACTTGATTTCACTTTAACTTGTGTTCTGGCTAGGAGACTGTCCTGCTGTCATTTTTATATAAACTTCTGATCAAAACACACATTACTGAACACATGGAGTAGCTTTAAACTGCGTTGTTAGCTCTGTTTGCCTGTCGTTCCAGCCAAGCAGTCAGGCCTAATGACAGCCTTACTTTGACGTTTACAGCTTGAAAGTTATTGTGGGAGCGTATGTTTGCTTGCAAGCATTCTCGTCTGAATTTGCAGATTTTTGTGGCTTGATATGACAAAGAGATTTATGTGGACTTCGGGGCCGTATTAAACCAAACCAGTGTATGTTAAGGCAACACGGTGCAGTACTATCGAAGTATAGTTAACGTGGAGGCCTCAGTCCTCAGGCGCACTCTGTCACCGATCTGTCAGGGCTCTGGGAGACCCCTCGCAGCGCCGCTCTCATCTGTCGACAAGCTGGAACCTCAGAGCCACAAGAACAAGGAGCAAGCATCTAAACATGTGCAGGCTTATGGCTGTAGATACAACCATACTGTACGGGCAGCCTTTAAACACACAATCAGTTACATATGGCAGTTGAAATGGCCTCAGGGAAGGGATCTGAAGTTTGTGTTTCATCATGTTGGACACTGGATACCCTTTTTATATAACAGCAAACAGATTGAAAATAAACCACATTTTGTCAGAATCAAACGCCAATGAAGCTGTCCAGAAATGTATTGTTACTCCAACTTGTGCAAGAGGTAGACATTTCTTGCATATGTTTAACATGTCGGTGATGTAATCCACTAAAATAACCAAACCTATTTAATTTTTGTATTTTTAGGGAGGAAAATATAAATAAAACACTGCGATAAGGGGTGCTGCCTACAAAGGTTTTGGAAACAACAACTTTAGCATCATTAGCTCTTTTAACAATGCAGGAATAAAATGCAATTGAATTCATGGCTATTTTCAACAGTTCTTGATCTTTTAACAATTTAATATGATATCGTTTCACTGACATCATGTGCCTTTCATCATGTTTCATGCTTCCTGGTTCTGGGAGATCAAAGAGAGATGAGAAAGACTGATCAGATCTAATTAGTTCATTCCTATTTGCTAGTGACTGCCTGCTGTCTGCTGTGTTAAATCTTCAGGTCTTATGACAACGTTAGAGGTTCCTCTTCCTCTATGAGCACTGTTTATGTAAGTTTGAGCCACAGCAAAAGGCTTTGTCCAGACAATGGCCAACATTGCATCGAAATGAATAGCCAAATGTGTTGTGTGATACCAGAATAAGCCTAGATAAGCTCTTAATGAAGTTATTGTTGTCACAGACTCCGATAAAGAAGCTTAACAATCGTAGATATACTGCAGAAGCTGACAGACAATGCTGCTTGTCACATGTTGTTATAATATTTTTAATCAATTTGAAATATGTGTTACCATAGGGATATAACAGGGACAGAAGGCTAGTGGGGAATGCAGTATTAAGGTCGTAAATTATAAGCATATGGATTCCAGAGGCCAATCAGCAGTCAGAGTGCATTATGAAGCCGTTGATTGATTTAACCAAAAGATGATCGATAGATGACCCCCGTCGAGATGTACTCCACTATCCACCCACTCTGTCTAGGTGTCTGTTTATGTGTAAATGTGAGTGGCTCTGTCCCTCTGATGGGTTGCAGGGCAAGTTGGCGGTCATAGCCTCTCAGTCATCCGGGAGGGGGGACTTCTGTGAGGCAGCTGCAGCCCTGCTCCCAGTGGGGGGTCTGACCGGGACGAGGTGGGCACGGGACGGACAGGAGCGAGGGGAGGGAGACAGACACGGGATCTCTGGCTGGCGGCTGGCTGTGGGCGGTGTGTCAGCTGGGCCTGTTCCCCAGAAACCCCCTCTTCTCAAACCCCCTATTCCCCATGCATCCCTCCAGGACCCCCCAATCAGTGATGGACGGATGGTTTAGAGGTGGAGGGGGAGGCACACGGCCAGTTAGTTCCGCCCCACAGCAGCCTGCTTTACTGGGGCTTCATTGGGGATTATTGTCATTGGATTATGAAGGGCCTCACTCTGAAGCAGGAAGTGAGGAGAGCAGGCCTTCACACGACTGCTCAAGTGGGACTCTGCGCTGACTCACATTGTTCTTTCTTTTCCTTGTAAATCTTTCTTTCGGTTCCGTACTTATCACACCATTGGATCCCTCACATGTGCTTGCAAACAGGTGGTATGGGAATGACTGTGTAGACCGCTGCACTCTGAGCTAATGGGCTCAGTAGCTCCCATTTATTCCCGTGCAAAAAGCATCACAAAACATCATGACTCACAGTGTTTTAAAGTCAAGGGACTCTACAAAGTGTGTTCTGATTGTGTTTTATGAAGTTTAATGGTACATCATAGTAGTTCCCACAGTTTTTTAACCCTTTAACCCTCAGCGTAAAATGGGAGTTTAATGTGTAAAGAAATGCTAATAAGAAGACAAAGGTAATAAGATTTCACTAAAACCAGATTATAAATGATATAGATCATTTAAATAGTTTAAATCATTCAAATAATTTCATTTATAGTACATTTTTGCACATATTGGCATTAAATCCATTTCTGGAATGTCTTGGGCACCATCCAACACTAGAGCCTCTTTCACACATGGTTCCCAGTAAATTACCGGGAACACATTACCAGCATCATCAGTAGTTTTCTCCGTTCACACATGCACCTTGTTTCCGGAACTTTACCGTGTCACCTCTTTTCACACTTCACCCAGCAACGTTGAGAATTCCAGTTCCAAAAACAACCTGTTGGGGGCAGTAATGCGATCAGAAGCACTAAACTGCCAAAGTCAACATGAAGAAGAAGGTAGAGCAAAGCCGGATGTGACGTACAGGACCGGTAAGAATAACATAATGGTGTCAGAGGAGTTGTTTTGGCACAGTCCCATTCCCTTAGCATTAATGGAGTATTAAGAGGACAATGGAGGCTGAGCTAGCTTTAAGAGGCGGATATGACTGAGGTGCTGGGTGCTACAAGCAACAGCGAGCAGCTTAGCCACTTTTTCTGTTTAAATGTGACTTCAATGAGAAGGTTTTGGAGAAGAGAAAGACACATGGAAAACTTCTGCCGGTAAAATGCAGGAACATTGCAGGGAAAGCATGTGTGAAAGGGGCTTAGGTCTGTTAACAGAACACATTAGACACACCAGACTTTGTGGGTTTCTATTTCAATCATGTTTTAGCCCCAAAAATAGTGTATACCTTTTACCATAGTCAACTTTGAAAGTTAATCTGACAGCATTTGGACTTTTTACCCACTCTCCTCTTTAATCTGATCAGTCCATGTTGCCATTCATGCCATTTGGATCCCTCACATCCTAAACACTCACTGGCACATGTGCAGCCATGCTAAGCCGTTCATATGGCAAAAATCTCCATTTACAGTCATGTGCCTCTTGGCTGGCATTACTCAAGCATTAAGTAACAGGCAGAATAAACCCGAGTGAGACTGACAGATGAGGTGCGTGAGGGGGGTCGTGTGAGGAGAGCTCGGGGCAGGAGGCTTCACCAGACTTTTCTTATCGGTGGCCGCCTGCAAACCTCTGTTGAACCCTGTCGGTGCCCGGAGGACGCCACATTCCACACACCCAGCCCTTACCCCGCCTCCTCCACTGTCTGGAGGGGTGTGCTCAGCGGAGGGGCACAGACCAGGAGACACCCAGGAGACTTGGAAACACTTATGCATGTATGAACGATTTGCCCCTGTGTACACGCAGAGACACACACGCCCACATCATCTGCTCAGCTCCAGCTCCTTGCCTAAGTAAGGAATTGAGATTATGATCCCCTATTGTGCTGCACCCAATGGATTACAGTAGGTGATCCTAGCTTTGCTGATGTCTGGGCCCTATACTGTAAGATTAGACTGTAATTTATATCGAATCACAGGATTGGTTGGTGTCATGCAACTATCATGGCTAGACACCAAACAATTCTTTACTTCAGCGTTGAGCCGATTACTGAAGGTAATCTGGTTAAAGGCACACTGTTGGTTAAATCTGTGGGATTAACTTTATCCAAGAGGAAATAGTTTATGATACTATAGGTTCTTCATTTATTTTTCCTCTTGACCCTTAAAGGCACTCTTTCACGTGAGACTGCTTATGTGAAGGGATTTGGTGACCTCTGACCTTAAGCAACCCCCTCTCGCCACTGGTTTTACACCTACATAAAGGGCCATGCGACATCTGCGGCGCTGCATTAACACTCCGGACTCTTGATACACACAAATGATCCTCTAGGGATTGCAGGAATTTAAATAGAAAAGGCATTTTTCTATTTGTAACCAGCAAATTGTTAACTTCGAACCTAATGTGATTTGTGAAGCACCGGGGGCTTGTTGTACCAAGGTCAAAGTGAACCTAACTTTGCAGATCTGACAGGAAACACAAAACGTTAAATCTCATTTTGAATGCGGCGTGACTCCCTCTTTTCTCTCGGAAGATGATTTTCATGTGTGTGTCTGTCTCAAGGGGGTATCCACTGTCTGCCCCCCTCCTACTCCAAAACAAGAGAAAACACCTCCCTGCCAAAAACTGTTAACCATCCCAGCAGCCCTTTCTCCTCCTCCTCCTCCTCCCTCGCTTTTTCCTTTCGCTGCACAGTCACGTCCCACATATGGACACAAAGTTTCATGTTCAACAAAGAAAGTAGCGTCCAAGTGAGTGGAGGACAAAGATGTATTATTGAACTTTGCCCACAATTCTTTAATGCTGCTCTCTTGAATTCAAAGACTGAAAACAAGCGGCTGGGACTGTGTTGGCCATAGTATTTATGTGGTTGTTACAGTATAAAGAACAAGACTGTGAGGCAGAGAGAAAAAAGCAAGAAGGAAGAATTTTTCCAGAGCTAGTTGTGGGATAACAGGAAGCCATAAAGTTATAGGGGGATCTGGACCGAGGTACCCAAACATGGAGCCGTCTGGCCGGAGTCTGTGGTCAGTGCATGAAAAAAAAAGCCAAAGGAGAAAGTGGTTTTAATTTTGTTCTTACAGCTTTGTTTTCACTGACAGTTTGAATCCAAAATGGACACTGTACCTTTATCTTAAACATAAATCCAAATGTGTTTTTTCTTCCTTTTGGTTCAACATTTTTAGTGAAACCAAACCCTCCACTGCTACCACTAGACATTACCTCACAAAAGCAGATTTATACAGAGGAAATAGCTAATCCCTCAGGTAATGTGTGGATGAATCAGTCAGGCCAGACTCTACACGCAGCGGAGATAGCAGTGCTGTATGGATGGAGCAGAGCTGTCACAAGCCTTTACACTTTTAGTCTCTGCAGCTCAAGGCTAGAGTGTAGCCTGTCTGAGTGTGAACAGAATAGAGGTGGGGGTAGTTGGTTAAATCCTTGTGGTTATGTGCTTGGTTTGATAAAAAAACATGCCAACATGCTATGCAGACAAGCTAAAGTGATGCAAAGATATTTATTAATACACCCCAAGGTGCTGGAGCTGATAAGTCACAGGCAGCATCTGGGTCCTGTCATTTTTTATTTTTTTTTGTGATGCTCAGAATATTTCCCAATCAAATTCAGCATTAGATTGCGTCTCCCACTCCTCGGGGTGTTGTTGCACGTTCCCCAATTTCTTCACAGCGCGCACACACACAAACTTGCTGGCTGCTGACCGGCACTAATGCCCTAATGGCGCTGTCCTACATACTTGGTACGCTACTGTCTGCTGGCATCCTCCTGAGCTGGAGGAGGGAATGCGCGAGAGAAGGAACAAGACGACGAGAAGAGGGCTGTCTGCAGGATGTCATACACCGCAAAGTGTTTTTTTACTCGACATGAGGCTACACAGATGTAAAACTGACATAATAGAGCTCATGGCATATTTTACCAGACATAAATGTTTCCCATTAATGGACGCAAGGAAAGGCTGCTGCAGATTGTATTTGGGTCACTACAAAATGTCAGAATTGAAGCAACTGTCGCAGTCATTAGAGGTTTAGTGCATTTATTAAATGTAGCTGAAGATTTTTTGATGAAGTCAGAATTGCTATTATAATAAGGAGCCTGGGTCAAGCTGGCATTCTGGAAATGTAAATGAAAGTTTGAGATAAAATGCAGTAGACGCTGCTTGAGTCAATCACTATTTTGTTGTCATGGAAACCTGCTTAAATAGACTGCTCTTTTTCATTTTCAGGTTCATGGCATTCATCATCTGGTCGGTATCATACTATCAAAATGCAGCACAACTTTGTAATAACTTAGATTTTTTATGTGAGTAAATGTTTGTCCATAGTTTAGAGTATAGTGTAGGCACAGCATTTGATTTGTAAATTGGGTCAGGAGTCGCTGTTAGGTATTTCCTGTGGTTGTTTTAACCCTTATTATTATTTCATTTAAAGCAAATGCCCAACACTCTTGGTTAAGCATGGCTAACCAAGCATGCACAGAGTATAAAGCAGATTTATAAGCACTCTACTATACTCTACTCTTATATTCAATCAGAACTAGATTTGTTCCATAGGTCCATGTACTAAAACCAGAGATCTACTTGTGTTTTGAATGAGATGATGTCACGCCGTCTGGAGGTCGACACTCTCCTCACTCCGAGTAAACTACGTGTTTACCCATAAATGCCTTCTACCCTCTGCTGCTCCCCTTCCTTTGCATAAATAAGAGTAGCGGATGCATGGGAGTGTGATGGAGGTGTATATTGACCCGGCGAGGCAATGAGGCTAGAATACTAATAGGGTTAATAGAATTAATGGTGCTGTCACTGTCGGTTTGGGAGAAGTGTCAGGCTTCTCTTTGCAGGCTGTAGCTACACTGATTGTGTATTTGTCTCTTCCATTGTCTAAACCTTTCTCAATCACTTCTCCACTTGCTGTTTTAAAAGCCGCTTTAATCATTAGTTGCAAATGTCCTTTGTTCGTTCAGTTATCGATTTTATAAAGTGCTTGTGATCTATAATTCTTTTTTTTTTTTTTTTTTTCTTGTGTCCTTTCTCGCAGGGCTCATTGTGTGTGTCGGAGTGTGCGAGTGTGTGTGTGTTTGTGATTCTGCGGCGGTCCTGAGGCGGGCGTAATAATGGAAGGTTGACATTTAAAGCAGTGTATTTAGTGCCACTGAATTAGCATACTTTAACTGGTCGGGCTATTCCTTCTGGAGAGGAGCGCGCATTAAATCCCGACGCAAGATTGGTGGGCAATTTTAAAGAGCTTTAGTGAAGATTCATAGACTACAAAATGTGCCAGCCTTACACGCAAACACGATGGTCGCACACACGCACCCCTCGCCGTCTCCGAGCTTCTTTTTCAACTTACTTTGACCGGCTGCTCCTCCATTCTGCGCACACAGCACTTTCCTGGGCCCGTTGAGTTACGAGCAGACGGGAGGATGGGAGTGTTTGCATGGATGTTTTTGTGTCTGAGGGATAAAGGAAGACACTCCGGTGCGAACACATGTTTCCACTGATGAGTATCTCTGATGTGTCGGTCCACAAGCTTGATTCTGTCATGTCAGAATGCATGCTCTGGATGCAGTCTCTATCACACACAGGCTCTTGTTTGATCGTGCTGCCTCTTGTGAATGCCATAAATATGCATATAACACAAGATCATACTCCATTTCTCTGTGTTTTCTAATTAGCAGACTAATGAATCAAGACCTTGTTTACCGCTCTGACACAGAACGGATACGCCTAAATGTCATTAGCTTGTTTTATATGCAGACAGTATTATATGTGCTGGCTAGGCCTTACTTTATAAAATGACAGAAATGCCATCTGTTGGTGTGTTGTGCTGTTTATTTAAAGCAAAGTAATTTCGTTTTTAACTGCTGCTGCTTTATTTTTTGAATGTTCATTGATTGATTGTTAGTTTAAGCACATGTACAGTACTGTGCAAACGTTTTCTGCAGGTATGGATATGAAAAGTAAACTATAAGGTATGTTTATTTTTATTAGTTCACAAATGCAAATTGAAAAAACAGAAGACAATTCTAAATCAAATCAATTGGTCATTTGGTGTGACTTTTCCTCAAAACAGACACACAGTCTCTGTTTTTGAAGGATCTAGGCAGGTTCTGTTCAAACATTTGGACAATCCCAGACAAAACCAGGCCAAACTGGACTAAACCAGACCATCAAATTTTTTGAAAGAACGTAGGTTGAACCAGACCATGTAACCCCAGCTAGAACCAGGCCAGACTCAGATTTACTAGTCCTGTTTGTCCTGGTTATGTCTGAGAGTTGCTGTTTTGTGGAAAAGTCACACCAAATATTGGTTTGATTTAATTCGTCTTCTGTTCTTTCACTTTGCATTTTGTAAACTAATAAAAACAAACATACTTTATGGTTCACTTTACTTTTAATACCTGCATTACACAATGCACAATACTGTATATAGGACAGAGAGGAGAAATCCTGCCCCCATCCTACCCAGTTTGGTGTGTGACATTAGAAGACAATCAGCTTTTTTGACAGAATGGAGCATAAACAGGGACAGGGACAGTGCAGCAAATGGTGTACATGCATGTCTGATACTGCTGAGAGAAATTCCTACTAACAGGAAGAATGAGTATAAAAAGAGTTGGGATATACAAGATAAAACTTGATAAAAGTGAGTATTTTTGAATACTATCTGAAAAGTGAATAGTTTGCAATTTCATGATTTAAAAATGGAAAGGAAAAGAGCCCACTTTGTGAACAAAACACATACTAGATTTGCAATTGAAATATGTGCACAATGCTAAGTCAACGATAAGTATATAGTAGTAAAGACACACTACATTATTTTTAATCACAAACAGAAACTACCCTACTTTATTTCAAGTAGAAAAAAACCCCAACAAAAACACATGTTCACAATTGCGGGGGTTTACCAAAAGCTGATAAATCTTCACTTGAGCCATGACCTGACATTTCCTGTTTTCAGTCTGAGAAGGTGTTTGTGCTGGAATGCTTGGTGAGCTAAAGTTACCACATTTTCCCACTGGGGAAAAAAAACCCAACCCTGAACAACAGCAACAAGCTCCTTCAAAAAAAAAAAAAAAAAAGGCTTAACGTGACACTCTCCCAGAAACAATAGCCATGACATAATCTTTTAATTAGACCCCCACACACAATGCACATATATTCACACTGACGCACACTTTCGGTTGATTCCCTGCTGATCTTGTGCCCGAGGGGAGAGGTGTTACCATGGCGACTCTTGTCCAGCTTTGGGCTTTTGGCGTGCTTCTCTTCGAACCATGCTGAATGAGGTCAGACAGTCCAACCCCCTCAACTCATCTCTACTGTCTCTCTTCAAAGCGCTGATTGGATAACCTCAGTCCCTCACAGTTCATCCTTCTTTTTTCCTCCTTCCCTCCCTCACCAGCCACCAGGGGTTAAGGGTCATCAAGATGGTGTCTGTCTTACCCATATCTCATTGTGGAGTCCAGCATGAGGAGCTCTAACGATCCCAGGGTTGGTGGGGACTTAGTGGGTGAGAGGTGAAAGGTTGATGATCTCATGGAGGATATCAGTCTCCTAAATGGGCCTTTTTAGTTTGGTAGACTGGTAGGCTGTTCACATTTATACAATTTGGAAGGAAACACCTCAGAGAGAAACTTCAGAGACAACATCAATGTTCTTTCTCTTCATTTGTGGTGACAGAATAAGATTGGGCTGCGGGGCAACTTCTCAAATATTGTATTGATCTCTGTGGTCTTTGTTCCCAAGCCACCATCACCTTAACAACGACCTTTCATCTAATCAATTGTTAGAGCTGTTATCAATCATCAAAAGAATCAAAGAGGCTACAGTTTATTTTCTGTGAGAAGATGCTCTCTGGGGTATACATTAAAAAGTTTTAATGGCCTATAGTTTGCTCATTGTTTCCCCTTTGAATAATAAATAAAATTAAAAAAAAACATTTGAGGAGCTACACTGCAGTGACATCACATTTATTGCTGAAAACTACCAGTAAACAGAATATTATGGTGTAAAATCATTTATGGACCTAACTGTTGTACTGCAAGTGGCCTCTAGGGCAATTGCAAAACCGCACAAAAGTTGTCATAATACATAAATAATACACTTAGTTTAGATTTTTTAGGATTGACTCTTCTTTTGCATAATTATTAGACTGCAAATGTTTCTCCCGTCCTAATTGAAATAATGAATACAAACAAATCACAATGTTGAATAAGAAAACATTGCAGTATTGGTGCAGCAGAGGAGTAACTAGGCCGTAACCTATTTGGAACACTTATACAGAAGAGGCTACTTTAGATCAAATATGCACCAATAACACAAACACAAGAAGCCTTACTTATTAGGCCTAGCATGACCTACTGACTGTAAAAATGTGAGTTTTGCAAACTACTTCCACACTTTCTCTAGCTGTCCTTTTAATATCTAATAGCATCTTCTTCTATTTTATAAATATTATCTCCTTCCTTTCCTTATTTCTAGTGCCTTCTCATGCTTATGCCTAATTACATGGCACATGCTCAGCTTTAATGGGTCCACCACATGTTGAGTATTTCTATATTAATGTGGCTTTGATGAAGGCAGTGTTTACTTTAATAATAAGGACATTAATAGTGTGCTGACTCTCAACCATCAGCCCCAGCCAGAAACATATAGGGGGCGACCTGTACTTACAGGTGTATGGGTGGGTTTGATTGAAGTGCTTTTATGTTCTCATTTGCAGTGCAGTTCCCGCTGGCTATAATTTGCTGGTATCTCACTTCTACCTGTCAATCTTGCCCCACATTTAAATCTCACAAATCCAGTGGGAGAAATTGAAACAATTTGAGTTAATTTGCCCCTCACCTGAACCTTCTGTGAGCTACTTTTTGATTCGCGTATCTTTGTGATCTACTTTGAAGAATGCCGAGGGAAGAAACAGAAGGTGTGATATTTCCATGTGGTTCAGACTATTTGACATTCTTGTAATAACTTTTGTCTAAGCATCAGTGCGTTGACTGTGTATACAGCTTGTACTGTGCTGGTTTGATTGCTTCGTCCCTTGCTTATTTACTCACATAAAATGAGGCCTTTCCTTTTCCCACTTTCAGTTTATCAGTTGTTGTCACCTCAGAAACATAATTTTCCCTGGAGATGAGGCACTGTTATTAGAAGACCAAGCTTTCTTAGAGGTTTTTGTTATATTATGTTCTGGCAACAGGAAATTGTGAAGCATGCGTGCATGAAGCATGTGTATGGACTTGTTTATGACAGCCAATATTGTGTTGTCTTTGTGAGGTCGCTAGCACGTGTAGTTGGGGACTGTATATATGTTAAAGCCCAGCGGGACACAGTTTCTGTCATCACAAGCGTAGAAGTGTGATTGCTGCTGCAGGAAGGCATCACTTTTGACATTTTTCATCAAAGCATCAATTTGATCCAGTACTATTGCTTTTACGTGTACAAGCTGGTCTCTAGCTATTGGAAAATTACAGTTGACTTACTATTTCTATATTCACTGTTATCAAACGCATCTCAAATGTGTGAATGAGTGAGGTGACATTTTTTACATCACCGCCTCATGACCGAGCACTGCCAGAGTTGTTCCAATGTTGATACCTCTGACAGTCTCTGTTACGCTGCATAGTTTTAATACAAACATCAATTGTCGCACAAGGTCGAGTTTATACCTCATCATTTTAGTCATAAAAGGACACAGACGTGTTTAGGGCTAAAGGTTGTTTAGGAGATTGTAGTCACCACGAAATACACTAAAAGCTTACTCCAGATCTTACCAGCTCTTGGCATTTTTATTAACAAAGCCATACCTTTAGCATACACCTGGAAAAGAAAGCTAATTTCATCTTGCCAGGCTTGCTCAGGTTAATAAACAAGATGTCTTTCCTTTCCATCATACTAAAGCGTAACATCCTGAACATGTAAAAATGGGATGTAGACAGTAAAATGGCGCCAGAGTGATGCACATCCATTGATAAATCCATAAGGGAACCGGTAAAACTAAAACCATCGCTATTTCGTTTTCCTATTTAAACCGCTTCTCTCAGCATTCCACTTCCAATTGAGTAAGAAACCGTGGCTTTTCTTTACTAGCGTACCCCGTTGTTGCGGGTTAAGCATGCAAGAAATCCCTTCATTTTTTCCCCCGTCTGAACCTCCTTGGCCTCGGTCCACCACCACCACTACACTGGCCCCAGTTCAGTATCTTAATGCGAGCTAAATATAGGCCTCACATTGTGCTGCTGTGCTTAATACGTGTGTTTGGGCTGATTAAAGTTGAAGCCTGATCTCATCCTACCGCAGACCCCTAATGCGTGCTGCAGTCTCTGGTTTCTATTTGGACCGAGGGGGCGAGCGAACGGAGGAAAGTGCTGATATAATCATGTTTGGAGAAACGTGGCCGCGAGGAATGGCGATATTACAGAGCGATGAATGAGTCCGGGATGGAGCCATTACAACGACGGACGCTGTTGTGGAATTGACTGTCGATTCTCGGGGGAAATAAGAATCCAATATTTGCTGACAATCAATATTAAATGACACTTTTCAATGGTTATAATGTGTCTTTGCTATGTGTACATTTCTGTGCATGTTAAAATGAGAAATGGAGTCGTAGAAGAGAGGGTTAACTGTTTTGTACACAGTGTGGAGAAGCAAATCAATAGGCTTTATGATGCCTGGCCAAAAATATGAAGTGATTGCCTCTTACATTGATGGAGGGTCCAGGTTGTTGGAGTTGATATAGTACCATCGATGCTAGATTTAGGAGGGAACCTTCCAGAATAGACTGAGATGACAATATCTGGGAAAAATATATTGCGATACAGGTAAGTTTGCAATATATCGTGCAGCCAAAGTAACTATTTGATGGTCTCTAACAGCAATCCCCAATTAGCAGAGCCAATCCCAATCTACACAATGAACGTAAAGCCAAATTAGGTGTGCTACCTCGTTGGATTTTGACCTTTTACCACACTGTACACTTGACCTCTGACATCACACTGTTTCCATCCCGCCGCTCTTTGTCCACTAGCTAAGCAAATATAACAAAAAGTGTCAAAGTGTGATACTGAACTGAACTGTCTGTCTTAAAGCAGTCTCAGTTAGCTCCTCCTAGGCTGAATGCAGGCAAAGAAATTCTCTGTCAAATAGTTTAGACATTTTTACATTGATTTTGTGGGAAAAAAATGTAGCCCTGCATCGATTTTGAAAAAAATGTAAAGATGCACTGTTTTTGCAAGACCTATCCTATATTAGGTTGTTTTTTGTTGTCGGTAATGCTGGTTATGTCAGTGTTTTGGTTTTAGTGATCAGCAATTAAAACATAGATAGATTTTTTCTGGCCCTTTGTGTTTCGAAAACTAATTGGGGACCCCTGATCAATAACATTCCCCTTTGTCTTTTCTGTACATAGTCTTTGTTTACCTAGTATTTCCTCATGCCTATCCCCTCTATAGTCTCCACTGGATATGTTCCTCTCCTCGCTGAGAGCCCTCTCCAGCCTCACTCTCCCCGATGGGAACTGACACTCAGCACATATAGGCTAGCAGGCTAACATATGCCTTATAGGAGCTTATATTGTACAACAGGACGGGGAACAAAAGAGGCGGCATGCTGGGCTAGCGGGCTCTACGGCACACACAGACACACATACACGGCAGATTTCTCCATGCGGCTTGCTACTGACACCAGAATTCTTCAGCCTGACACCGGTGATGGATTAGATGCGTTATCGAGGCGGAGAGAGGCTGTGTTTTTTTTCTTTTTTTTTTTCTCCCCAGCGCCGAGAAAAAGAAAGTGAGAGAAGAAGGAAGACACATACACACACACACATGCTGTAGACAACTGAATAGCCTGTACTCATTTCACCTGGAGTAAAGAAATACAATAGGAGCCTGCTACATTTCAAGTCATGTTTCCAGGACGGACGTGTGAATTGAGTTAGCGAGCTTGTTTGGTACGTCGTGTTCTGCCAACTGTCGATTTGCGGTTGATTTGTATCTGTATTCATGAACGGTACATATGAGGGTTTTGATTCTTTTATTGGACCGTGTATGTCTTGTCAAACAGAGAAGAAAATATGGAGAAGGCTGTATCTGACCGAGGTCTAGTGGGCTGGTAATGAATTCCCGCCTCAGTGTGACTCACAGCACCAGTCCACTCACCCCGGTACGCCTATAGGGACTGACTTCATCACCGGCTCAACATTATCCATCCATCTCCAGGGGCTTGACAACAGACCTGTCATCACACCTCATACTCTACTGTTAACCGTCTTTCACACTGCCACGTCTGCACTCCAATTAAACCCTTTTCATTTCTGACCCTACGCTTTGGGTTTTGCTCACAATATAAAACCCCTTCAGCTGTCTCACAAATCCTCTCAAATAATAGACGACAAGCTTCAGTGACTGTCAGTAGCTTTTCACCTGTCGTTTGGCCTAAAGTACCCACCAATCCCAACGTCAGATTAGAGGTCATCATTGAGTCAAGATTGAGATCAAATGGACTTGATTGGACAGGGTTTATCATGGTCAATCTCAGCTTGTTTGAGACATCTCGACATCTCCGACATCTTTTTCCTCAGCAAATACCCAGTGTGTCAAAAGAAAATGATGGTTCACTTTGTAGAACCTATTCCAGGATCAAACAGATAAATCCAAGAGTGGTGAAGTGGATTAGTAGACATATAGGAGATAATGTAGCTGTTGAAGTATTGCAACTGTTCATTCTGCCTCTATTACCATTACATATTATTGCCATGTGACTAAAATCAACAGGCGTTTTGCTATCTTGGGCCAAAGTGTGGGTGTAAGACCTACAATTTGACTAAATCCTATCTTCAGGTGTCAGTGCGGTGAGTGCTTTACGCTGTGGTTCGGTAAAGGTTGTCATACGTGGGCTACAGTCCGCTCTGCCAGATAAAATATGTTGGTTAGAAACGGAACAGCCTCAGTCGTCCCGTATTGGTGTTGGCAGCCACCTGTATGCATGCGCGTCCTTTTTCCAACCCCCCTCAAGGCTAAGGTTAGAAATAGCTTGTTCTCGAAAGCGAAAAGAAAGCAGCTTGCAGGTAATAGTTAACAGCTGTGGCCATTATAACAGAAACATTCGTCAAAGAAAGAGAGAAGCTAATGTTGAACAAATATGTGAAGACAAGCCGAGACAAATCACTCACTCTGCAAATTATCCCTCACAATGTTTTGCTTCTGTAAAGAGTTATTTCCTCTCTAAATAAAATTGATTATGCAGTTTCTACATCATTCATTTTGCAGTGGTGCAAAATGGTGTTGGTTGAGAAAAGTGTTGTGTAGTGCTGGCCTTTTCCTTCCAGCAGTAGGATCCACGGTGTATTGCACACTCATTGCATTGCTTCACTTATGCAGGATTTATTCAGCGGTTTTCACTCAGCACATTACCTTACACATACTCCATGGTTTGGGATTCAGAGTCTGGCACTGTATTCAAAACCAGGGAGACCGAGGGAATAGGAAAGAGGGAGAAGGGCAATTTGAATTGGAGTTTGGTCAATCTTCAAACGTTTTTCCCGGATGCTCACATGCTCTGATCAAAAGCACCCCATTGGCAAAGGCCCTTGTAGCCACAAGGGGAGGCCTCTGATGCTGCTGCCATGGCTCCCCTGCTGGCCAATCCCTCGCTTCCTGCTGACTTACTCTTGACAAGGTGGTGTCACATGGAGTCTGGCCATAAAGCTACGAAGAAACTATTGTAAAAGTTCGTTCACTTTAAACAGGGGCGTTCAGACTTGTTTCGCAGACAGGACTGACTCTTTTCCTGTTTGTGACCCTAAAGCATGGTGGCCTGGTGGGTGGCTCTGTTGCCTCAAAGAAGGCCTTCAGTAATTGACATAAAACCTTGCACATGGCTGGGGTAAAGGATAACTGATAGATGTTATCTAAAGTCTTTACTGTACTAAACTGCACTGTTTTGTGCACACCTGGCTTGTACCATTCAGGAAAACTGTCAATATTTGTAGGTATACTACAAATGTAAAACCTTGTGTTGTTTTTCACATCTATCAGGATACTATTCCACTATAAGGCCCACAATATCCCAGGGGTCCACGCACAATGTTTTTCCCCAGACTCATCTATCTTCATCTATCTGTTTTCCCTTCTGTACTTTACTCAGTTGCAGCTCCCAAGAAACTGGTGATAGAGAAGAGAGAGCTAATGGGTCTGGTGTTGAAAAGGGAGACCGGGTCAGACCATGCCAAGCCATGGACAGCTCTCCAAGGAACCAGAAGCTGTTAACTGGATGGACCCCTCTAAAAAAGAAAGTCTGTAATACTGTCAAATAGACCCGAGGGTACGAATCCAAACTGTTACCAGGCTTCTCACCCAGCTTGATAAATAATGCAGGGTCAAATGGGGCAGAGAGCACCAGGTTTAAGTACCATAGAGAACAGGATAAGGCTGGGGTAAGGTGAGGCTGAGGAAATGGATATTTTGGGCCCAGCAGTCATATACTTGGTGTGAGATACTGAGGCTCTGTACAACACTTGCGTAAGAGTCAGTTCGGAGCCTGCAAAAGAAACTGCTTCTGACATGATCATTTAGACCAAGTAAGGCAGTGTTTCTGTATTTATTTGCATATAGTCACTATACAAATACACTACAAATTCTGCCAAACATTTTGTGTGGGCACATTGTAGTTTGCATGTCAAAGTGTTACACAGTGTTACAAATGAATGTGGGTGATTCTGAGTTCAAAGCGGGTGTGAGTGCTTCTCTCACAAGTATTGTTACTCTATTTTGTCTGCACAAGCCATGTCTGGGCAAGAACATGCTGAAGAATAAACGCCATTGGCACTGAATATTGACGAGGAGTTGTTTCAATTCTGGTTTAGTTCAGTCAGGCCTTATAATCAAGCTCTGTCTATTATGGAGGCTCAGTTGATCCAATCTCACCTCACAAATGGCAAATCACTGTCTAGACTCTCTCTTTAAGATGCGTCACTCAGCTGAAGGTGCTATATACAGCAAGGTCCCAGAACAGAGCCACACTACAAAATATCTAGCAAATCTTGACGCTGAATGTGTCTCAACAACTTCTTTCACAAGTTTCTAATCTTAGAGTCTGTTGTTGTGCTGTAAGTTTTGTTCTGACCTGAAAGGCTTTCTTCTGGGTATACTGTACGTTAAAGTAGTTTTGACTCTGTCTTTTTCTAGCTAAATTCGAGTGTATGTCCCTGGACTGTGGAGAACTGATTCACTGATTCAGATCAACTGCAGCCGTACAAGGGGAAGGTCAGGTTATGTGCTGATCCCTAGTGGCAGCATCCTAGCACATATCACAGCATGACAGCTCCTTTGGGTGCACACATAAAGGCAAACATGACACCCACACTGACACAATGGTGAGCAGAACAGCGCTGGTCTGGCCGTGCGCCTACATGCTTTATGGATGAGCATATTTGCTGAGGTCTCGCTCCTCACGGCAGTGTCAGTTACCAGATGAAGACTGGCACGGCCCCCGCATCCTGTCTGTCTTCTCCCACATATGGTTTTCACATATGTCCTCGTCCTGATGTTTGGATTAGTCTGCCAAGGTCAGACGTAGGTCAGGCGAGGAAAGCTCAACCACTTTGAGCCATGCGCCTTAAATGTGCCGCCCGCTGTTGTGTACTCGACTAACCCGCAGGCTTTGAAAGCAAATCTCAGGGGGGTTTGTGAGAACTTACATTACATTTCCCCAAAGTGCCCATCCAAAAGTTTGACATATGAATGTTGGTCTGTGCGTGCACGTTTGCTCACGCCCCCTCCCATCTTCCCAGTAGATCCTTTTTGACAGACGTATGACCTTGACTTTCCTTTCTGTGATGTTTTATGGAGAGTCTGGCTGCTCTTTGGTGCTGTCACCATCTGAATACACAGATGAATGTTTGGGTGGAGGGATGCAGCCGGCGATGGACAGATGATAGAGCCATAAGCTTTGATGGGGGAGGAGGGCCTAGGGACATGCCATCACACAGGCATCTCCCACCCCCACAACATGTACCCTTTCCCAAGATTTACAGTCCTGCTTGTGGATTTGACCAAACCCATGTAATGGAAGCAGGAGAAGCAGTTCTAGCACTGGCCCATTTGGGTCAGAGAGGGTCATATAAGTCATTGCAATGTTTTTTTTTCCTTGCCTTTGCAGTTAGGTGGTCCTGGCCTCAACTTAAAAACATCGGAAATACATCATCCTCTAGGAGTAGAGGGAAAGAAAAACAGAGCTAAGGTTTCTAATAATATTCTCAGCAGTTGTTGTAACCCCTTCCTTTTATAGAATCACACTGAGTAAGGTTTATCTCATACCTGGTGTTAATAACACATGCCACACATTTGAAACACTTTTAGACAGCTCATTTGTCACCTCATGTTCAGTTCCAATTAGTCGCTTACTCTTACAGCAGTTTAAATGCTTTACTCCTGGCTCCAAATGGCTAATAATACATGCAAATATTAGAATTGTACTGCTGTTCCTGACTGGTGTCAGTCATCCTTGTCAATCATACATGCTCCGTGTTCCGATTCCTGTTGTGATACTGATATAAATAACAATCATTGATCTGTTTCTGTTACTTTTTTCAGATTCGTGTTGATGGCCCCCCACACGGTGGTGTTCAGTATGAAACTATATCGGTCATCAAAGATGGCAGCCCTATCCTGCGAGACATGGCCTTCTCTCTCGACCGCAACTACCTCTACGTCATGTCCGAGAGACAGGTTGGTGTCGTGCACGTTTGCTAATTATGTGCCAAAAAGGATTTCAAGTGAGTTCAACAAAGTGTGTGTGATCTCCAGCTGAGCCTTAGATGGCCCAGCTTTTACCATCAGATACACCGCCACCCAGTGTTGGCTATAAATAACCTGGATGGCTCAGCAGGGGACATGGTGACAGCATTTGATAATGAAGCAGAACAATGAGGGCAGGGAAAAGGGAAGGAATAGAGACAAGAAAATGGCTTGGTGCGGGTGAGACAGAGAAGATGAAGGGCACCGGCTGAAGCACAGAATGAGAGGATGAGTGATGAGGAAAAAGGGATGGCTGGACGAGTGCATGACACTGAGGAAAAAGATATACATAGTGCAAGGTCATCGTTCCACACCTCTAATGAAGTGACACAGCATTGTCACGGGACAACTGGGAAGGCAGCAGCCCCTTTTATCGTATCTTTTCTTTTTCAGCACTTCACCTTGCCCTCAAAAGCACCTTCCTAGGATGGGAGTATGATATTGTACTACCCTTATCCTGCAAATGGAGGTAGTAACAGAGGCTCGACAGAGGCAACACTACAAGACACCAAAAAACATATTTTATTAAAAATGTTTGTACAGTGGAACAAGAACTAAACATTATTAGTATGTTTGATGCCATGTTGGTGGTACTGCAGATTAGCCATGCACAGTCAGATTCAGATTTTACTGTGCACCTCTGTTAATACTTTTGCCCTGTTGTACAGCATATGTATCATTGCTCACAATCCAAAATGGCAGTACACTCAGTTAAAGCTCCCACTGGATTGCCTTTTTGCTCTCCTACTCCCTCCTGAAAAACAGAAAACAGATAAAGATAAAATAATGGTCTGCTAAACTACTGCTAATATCCCAGAGAGGAACTGAAATGAGCTAATGATCTGCAACTCAAAAAAGGTTCTGAAAAAGAATAGATGGTATCCCAAGGACAGGAAAGGGACATTGAGCTGAAAGAAATATAGTCAGATATAGCAAAGACATGAAAATAGAAGGAAATGCGAAGAGAAAAGGTGCAGCTGTGGCGCGGCAGCCCCAGAGACCGGCGACGTGCGAGGCTGTCAGCGCCGGGTGATAGATGGCCATCCTCTCTTCTTATCTCTGCTTTTAACACACTCAACAAGAGGCCGGCGAGAGCTCACAGGTGAGGATCTGCGGTGGGTGGATGCTGCTCGAAGGAGTTATTTAGACAATAGTGGCCATCGTTGACAGTAGAGAAGATGATGGTGGTGGAGAGATTTACAGCAGTCTCTCAGACACATCTTCTCTGGGCTTTTCAGAATGTTTTCCTCCTTCTCAGTTGTGACGTCTGGTCAATAGTCCATCCTGTCTTGAGAATGAAAGAATGAGTATGCGGGAGGCTAGGTTTTTTTTTGTTTTATGTCCAATCTAGGGTTATACACAGGATTGTAGAAATACTGAAGTCCAAAAAAGGGCAGGGAAATCGAGCCAAAAACACATTCTGCCAAACCATCTATATGTACATGTTTAAAACAACATTAAGTAAGTATTAATGAATAACCCTATTAGATGCAGTCCAACAATCCTTAAACTTAAGTCTACACTGTTAGATTACTCATATATAGACAATATATCATTAATATGTCCAGTCATATGCCCATTTTTGATACATCCAATCCTACTCTTTATCAAGAAGCTTATAAATCAAAGTCTGTGTCCGATCAAACGCTTGCAAAAATGACCCAGATGGGCACTATTATGGGTCATACAGTATTGCACACTGGGAATAACAATATGTTTTAAAGTTGTGTTCACTTCTCCCACATTTACCATCAGAACGTATTCATGCAACTCCTTCAACATGGTTGGTAACCGTGTTATGTAGTGACAACACAGCACCGTTCACAGGCTCCACTCAGATTCCACAGGTACAAACAAGTAAAGACTGACCCCAGTTTGTTTCTCTGTTCGGCAAAGGCTTTATTCCACACATGAAACGAGCTTTTGACGTGGAGCTCATAACTGTTAGTCATCTGAACGAGAAGTGATGCTGGTGAATATTATTAGCATGCAGCTTGTAGCCTCCTCTGTCTCTAGTTCTCAAGGGTTCGGTGAAGGATCGAAGCAGACGCAATAGGCCCATTTAACAGTCTTAAAATAGCCTCTCTCAGCCATAACTAGTTTTTAACTTTGGAGTATGTAAATTTGTGTTGTGTGTCTTCGGCTTAATTAGGACGTAGTGTATAAAAAAGGGAGCACTACTGTATATTTCAGAGAGTGTTAAATATTCAAACAAGGACATTTGCTCTTGCGTTCAAAGCAAAACATCTATTTGACCTTTGTCTCGTATTTAGCCTAAATGTTACCTCGGGCTACACTTGAAGTCCCGAACATCACAAGACCCGTCTTCCATCTTAGCACCCGTTGTTCCCATGTGCCTGACTGACGTCGTCTGAGGCCAAACGCGCGTTGATAGGAGTCGGCGAGAACAAAGGCGGGATGATATCAAACGGAAAGCGGGGCAGATTTGGCTCCAGCGTTGCGTTTTCTACTCTGAATAACAAAGAGGGCCTCTGTTGCTTGGCACAAGGGGCGATGGCGGAATACAGAGCAGAATGGGAAGAGCGCTGTAGTAGTATTTGCACAGTAAGGTCGCGCTCCAGAACGTGGGCTAGAGCTCCTCACTGCTCGGTTTTTTCACACCTGCCGCTCGTGTTGTGGCAAGACTGGGATCTGTAGGAAGTGTGAGACTCTTGTGAACTCAAACACACAGAGCACACAGCCTTTATTTGCATGCACTGAAAAAAAACCCAGAATGTAGACCAACAAGAAGTCACATGCTACGCTAAACATTTTCATCAACTGAAGTCTAGATGACGTCTTAAGGTGTAACTCCTTCCCAATTCATTCTTTTAACAATATATTAGTAGTTATTTAAATGTTTTTCCTGATTAAAACAAGAAAAGAGAAGTCAAACACTTTTTTTCTCCAAACTCAACGTGTAATTTCTGTTACAATGAACAACGCTGAGTGAATTCAGTGTATTTGTGTTCTTCATTCAAAGTGCTTTGCTTCAACAGCGGCTCAAATGCAGTTTTTACATATTTTTGCATTCACATGTTCACTTACACATGTCCCAGCCTCTCATTTAGTATTTAAATAGATTCTCTATAAGGCTTTTGGAGGCTTTCATCTAACCTTTTCTTTCAGCCACATATAGATAACACCTTCTGCATATGTATAGCTCCTCTTCGCTGTGACTCTCACACGTTCTGAGGAGTTCTGCCTAATTCTCCTTCTCATTAGCCTCTTTGCTCACGCTCCAAATGCCATCATTTACTCACCACCAAAAGATTTATAATCCCTCGCTGTTTCATATTCGATCCTGCTGTCTTAACAGCGCTGTTGTTTTGTAGATGTGAAGACACTGGCATCCACTGTATTAATGATGTGGTGAGATTGGTCCAACGCGAAGCAGCGCAGTGGAACTGATGAAAAGACCTGGCTCACTGACTCTCTCTTCCCTTCTATAGCTGTGTGTGTGTTCCTGTAGGGTACTGTATTATTACTGACGGTCCTGAAATGAATAACAGTGGGTTTTCATCTCAAGATCTGTGCTCTGACATCTGTGTCTATCCACCGCCGTGTCTCTGTTGAAAACCCTTTGAAAAACATGTTTGTTGCATCATGGTTGGATTTCCACAGAGCTTGCAAGAGGAGCTTTAGACTGGGCTTACCATTGTGCACATCCATTGTATGGATTTCTGCCAGATCACATGTTTGAGTCATGTTGCGTGAGCATGTGGGCGTGACTGCATCTATTTTTAGATAATCCAGATTTTGGGCTGAGTAGAAAAGCTAGAGGCAAACGTATGATGGAGAGGGAAAAGGTCATAGCAGTTTGGGATCTGCTTCAGAGACAAGTCTTGGATTTTTTTTTTCTCTTCCCCTTTCTTTTTTCTGTCTGTGGTATATGAGAAGAAGTGTCTTACACTCCTGCAACACCTCACTGGATTTAATATTGCATCAAAAGCTGTGGATTTCAAACTGAATCCTACATTCTCCACTACTGAACAAAACATGCACAGAAATGCACTGTATTAAATCTTACATCTCACAAGGAAGGCACTGGGGCTGAACCTTTATGTACAAGCCACACTTTGAGCTGCCACAGTGCATGGTGTATAGAGTCAGTGGCGTAATGTAATAATAATGATTCCCTGTGGACAGTATGAAAAACAAGAGCCAACATTTGTCTTGTATATGTTGTACAGGCTTTAGTTTTTACAACTGTTGCAAGTTTAATGTTCAACAATAATTACACAATTCACCTCAAAGACTCTTAGAATTTGGCCAATCATATTCACAAGGCTGTGTTTTTGTTTTGTTCTGACACCTGCAGCATTGTCTGCTAACTGCAGTGAACAACAAGGACATCCAGCTTGGTCCCAGAAAGTTATTGGCTGCTGGGTACACACAGACGGAAGAACAACAAACACAATATACAGTAGTTTGTGCTTCATGTTGAATATAGATCTACACTGAGGCTTCGGAGTTTACAAGCGCTGTTCCAGAAAATTCCAGCTTAAATGAGTTAAAGATTACATTTTTTGGATGTTTTTTGTCATCGACTAGTTTGTTTTTACATTTTTCCCTGTTTTTTCATAATTTTGTTCTTTTTGTGTCTTCCTCATGCAACCATACTGCTTACATTTACACCGCTGACTATACTCCCAGGCTGTAGTTAAACAGGTACAGAGAGTATTCATGTGTGACTGGCAGCTGGAGCAGAGCTAAAGCGCCGGTGCTGTCGCCACCTCATGCAAATTTCCTGTGTTGGATGTGTTTGGCCTGGCGTTGTCCCCGTCTACTGCAGCGACTCTCGACATGACACTTTGCTTTTTTTTTTTTTTTCTTCTCCAAAGCGAATGCAAACTCACCTGTAGGCAGTGGCCCCTCCTTCTGTCTGGTGTTTGCATATTCCGATGTGTCCTTTAAGCGTCTAGGAAGTGTACGACCTAAGGACATAGGGTATAAAGGCACGACGATGCTGTTTCCTCCACACAGCCCTAAGTGGTGCCAGCTCTCTTTGTTGTGGCTTTATCAACACAATGCAGCACACTGGGGATAAATGGTGAAAACTACTCCAGTATCGAATGAGGTCTTTCGGGGGGCTGGATTATCGACATTTTTATGAGGGCCTTTTCATTCCCTTTGTGGTGTATTGTGCTGTTATGGCCGCTGGCACCCAGCAGTAGGGCGCGCACTCATCACACACACCAGAGAATCAGTGACTGTATTATGCCGCTTTGCTTTGGTCAGTGGCCAGTTTGCAAAGCCCACACTGTAATGCATTATTCATGGAGAACAATCAAGATTTAACATCTGAAAGGGTTTTTGAAGTGATACCTGTGGCGTGGCTTTAGTTCTGCCTGAAAAGGTTTCGAAAACAATAAAAAACAGCACAACACAGAAAATCCAAGTGGAGCGTTTTATCATGTCATAATTGAAAAGCAAGAAAAGAGACAGGTGTTGACTTTGTAATGGAGCTCAGCGCTTGTGCAGTGTTTTATGGCTGTGTGTAATAGGTCTTAACAGAATAACAGTGTTCCTAGTGAAATAGTAGCTGTCTAATTGCCAGCGCTTTAAAGGCAAAGTGTGAAATTCTTTTTAGCTTGACCGACCGAGGGATACTGAGCTGCCTTGTAAAACACACTTGTCTTTCATGAGCAGTCCTGTCCCCATAGAGGCGTTCAGCCATGTGCCACTGTCACTTTAGCAAACATTAACTCCCCCAGTCTCCAGTCCCTTTACGCCTTCCTACCTCTGTTCCACAGCTCCATGTATGGAACTGCAACATTACAGCTCACAGATTATCACCAAATAAAAGAAACCCGTATTTTTTTTTTTTTCAAGCTTGGCAATTTCTTCCAGGTGCTCAGCTGTGAAATTTGAAATCCATGCATGGATTCTTTTTTTGAAGCGTTTTCTCTTCAACCTGTTCTTCCTCCCCCAGTTTTCTGGTCCTCCACCCTCCTTCTTCTTATCCCTCCCAGAACCTTTGTTTGGCTGGTGTAGTTAGATTGGGAGGAAATGGGTTCAGTGGTTATCACGTCTGGAGGAAATAGGATTCATTCACACTTCATCCATGCTTAGATTAGCTGACATGCGACCGGCTCATCATTATGCAGGACGTTGGTGTGTATGACACACTGATTTTATGTGTTAATGGCCATGAACATGTGATGGCTTATAGCCAGTCTATTTGCTGTGCAGTGGAGGTGTGTCGGCTCACTATCGGAGGTGTTCATGGGGACTCCTTTGTTCTTGGGTCTGTTGTTTCACAATAAAGAGACTGGGCTGGCACACATCCAGCATAAACATTCACACAAATACTGTCTGTTTCCCTCTAAACCTTTTATTGTATGCATTTTTTTTCAAAGCTTAGTGAAAAGTGCTTACAATCCTCTTGAATGCCAAAAGATATGGGAAGTAAATATAGACAGTGAAAGTATAGCTGACCATCAACGACTAGACTCATGATGAATGTGAGAAGCTGCAGACGTCAAATAGAGTTTTTGGAGTGAGCAGGTATTATTACTATTACTATTTATTCAGAAGCATTAAGCATCATTGTCTATTTAGACTATTTAACTATTTAGCCGCAATGTTTTCAGGGATTTTTAATGGTTAAGTGAACACATTGTGCCCAAATAGAGAATAGTCTTGTATTAATTCCTGGAAATGTACATCTTCATAAATATAATGATCCAAATTTCACAAAAGGTTCTGGAGCACTATTTCCACTTTGCCAGAAATATTAAACTGACTCACCCCATCCCTTTTGTTCTTTAGAGTCACCCTGGATACCAAAGGGGTGTCCACTGACTACTGCCACCTCAACAAGCCTCTGCCTTGTCATCCCTTGACCTCAGTGGCAGCCCCAGGGCAGTCCTGTTAGCTCGCAGCTGCCCAGATCGAACAAGACCAGGGCTTTGACCTTTGACCTCTGTCTCTGTGTTTTTCACTTTGCTGCCTGTCAGTGACACTTATACAAAGCTTCCCAATAATGTGACTTCCCACAGCAGCAGTCCCCGGGACCATCAGGAGGATCCTTTTGGGATGAAAGCACAGTGGAATGTGGTGAATTCAGTTAGTCTCCTAAATCTCCCAGTTTAGGTTCTCCCAAGTGTTTTCCCACAATGCAACTTCCTCTCCAGTGAAAATACACAAAATCAAAAGTTTGGGTAAGATTCTTTATTTTTGTTTCTAGTCATTTTAATCTGAGTTAAACGTCCTGCTGATATAAAACTTCAGCGCAGTTCAAATGAGTCTCTTGGTATAATTACTACCATACTGACATGCGATTGTTTATATTATGCAAAGTTGCCCAATTACAGTTGCTCAGTCATGCCAGAGATAAATGTGATGGTTGACAGTATCCGACCACACAGCTGCACACTGTCCCACCCACACTGGAGCCAATCACAAGACAGGAAGAGTGCAACTAAGAGCATCTGTTTGTTTAGTTTTTTCTCTAGACATCAACAACAGACAAACATCTCTGAGACAGGCCACTATTCGTCACATGGCAGACATTAGCTTGATAGATCAGCCGTCATGTTTTATCTGGGATGTGAGTGTGACAGCAGGGTCACTTCGACCGCCGTAGGGTTTAGGCCTTTCAAATCAATTGCATAGCTCTTCCTTAGCCAGGTGCTGTGTCTTCAGAGTGGACTGGAGCAGCAGCCGCTGTTTCCCAGACAGCCTCACTTGATATTGACACCAGGACAAATTAGGATAAATTCCCCTGTCAATAAGCACATCCAATGTTATTGATGAGACCATTTAGCTTTCATTCTCAAGACACCTCTTTGATCTCTGTCCTACTTCTGCTGCACTCCTAATCTGGAGTTTTCTGTCACAGATGAGACATTTTCCAATTGGACGTTTCACTTAATATATTGTCACAATTTACTAATACAATCTGTAGGTCTGTTTCCACTGGAGCATTACAGTACAGGTCAGTCAGTGTGAGTGTAAGTTTCCATAGTCAGAAGGGGGCTGATAAACAACCATATTAAAAAAAACACATTCATACTGCAGCAGATTATGGTTACACATCAAAAAGCACCCACACATGATTTTTCCTACCACTGTGCAGTGTCTGAAAGGTATGGAGTGTGTATTTTAGGCCTTGTGATTCTGTATCATATGACACTGCAGCTGTGAGCACTACATTTTGTGGTTTGAAATACTTGTTCAGAGCAAATTCATTGACCAAATTAAATTACTCCTGGTGGTATGTGAGGCCTGAGTCACATGAAACCTTTATGTGCTACATGTTGACACACATGCTCCGTGTGTGTTGCTTTATATCTGTTTACGCGCTGTCTCTCAGCACTGTGAGGCCAAAGGTTGCGGCAGGTTCAAGGGTTGACAGAGTATGTTCATCAAACCTAAAGGGTCAGTCTCCAGGTCAGTTAGAGGCGCCCCATCATTAAATCATGTTTTTTATGGCATCCATCTGCTTGATCCTAGCTACTCAGCTGTTTCTATCATGATGAATGATATGAGTGTTCTGCCCCTCTTTTAGCGATGTTGTAACATTGTTTTACAGGTCTGAATGTCGCACTGCATTTGCTCCCTTTGCTCCCTGTGCTTTAGCCCACCTAACAAAAGCACCTCATTTGCATGAGCCCCTGAACAGGCATTGTTAATTGACTTAAGCTAGGATTAGTGGTAATCAGGTTTTGTGCCCTGGAACCATTGGCCAATCCTAACCTCATTATTTGATAGCAGCACACGTCCTGTCAGCCCCCATCAAGCTGTTAATTAATAGAAATCTGCACACCCCAGTTTTAGTGTGACCCCCTCATCCCTCTTATTTCCCCATTCCCCCACTGAATCCCACCCCACAGCAGCCTGCTATTAGCCGAGGTCAGTCCACACTAACACACCATCATGTGGAGCAGCTCTGTGTAAGCAGTGTGTGCAGCTGTCAGTGTAGTCCGAGGACTCCTTTAGGTGTCTCCACATTGATAGTCTAGTATCAGTGGAGCCACGAGAGAGAGAGAGAGGCACTGTGGTGCGTTTGTGTCTGGCTTTGTGATCATGTGTTAGTCTACACTCAGTGAGTCTCCTGCTGCAGCACCACCCACTGTTTCTGACCAGTCTTTATCTGAGATAATGAGTGAACTTGATCCTTAGACTCCATGACACCTCTGTCTCACGGCCTCCACAGTTCACCATCAGCCAGCTGTCTAGATGAAACCTATTACTTGATGCTGATGGAAAAATTATACACAAAACAGAGTGAGGGACTATGGTAACCTACAAGAAATAATCATAGTAAACACTAAAGACTTTATGTTGCCAGTTACTGTGTTGCCATGACACCAAATTATACCCTATTTATTTATTCCTTCTGCTTTTTTGCTTCACAAATACAGGTGTAGGTGATGTACACTACAGGTCGCATAGTAGGTCTGTGTGCACTTTGTGAATGTGAGCCGTCCTGCCAGAATAATCAGCTCGATAATTAAGAGCTGGGACTATGTCAACTGCCATCGTATATACCCCCTCAACACCCCACTGGCTTTTTTTTTTCTTTCACTGACTGCCTGCATCTTTAATGAAGCTGCATTTGTGTGTTTCCCTCTCCTACCGCTCCTATACACAGCGCTCCTCATGACATTTATTGTGAAACTAATGGCAGTGCTTCGCTCCTCCTAATTGTAGGCTTTAATTGCAATAATTATTTACAAGCCCAATTAGAGACTAGAGAGTGTCAGTGAGAAATGCTGGCTGGCTGTTGGTTGAAGGGATCGCGACAGGGTTTGTCAGGAGACAGGCAAAGTGGAACGTGAATAGATTGACAGTATTTGGTCGGTAATTGGGGGGAGGCCATGTCTGTAAGTTTTACTGTTACACTTCTTCTTATTTTCTCAATCACCTTTTTTGTCTTTTTGTGTTTGTCAAAGCTTTAGTGGCAGTGGGTTTTGAAGCTCACAAAGGCAAAAGATAGTATTTCTTTGTGAGCCAAGCAGTCACCTCAATATAACACTCTTTGCATTTGTTTACCTTGAACAAAATAGACACACAAAGCTCTATAGAACCAAGTGAAGTTGGAAGATGCCATTTTGATTCACTTCTCTTCCTACAACTGCCTAAAGCTGACAAACTGAACACATAAATCAAAACTTTTTCATAACCTAAACAAAACCACATCTTTCTCTTTTACCTTAAACAAAAACTCTTAAGTTAACCAATGTAGGAATCAAGTATCAACACAATCCTGGGTCTCCCACACAAAATTCCTGGATTATGTGTCTGTTGGTGTGTGTCCCGGGAAATCCTGGAAACAAAATTCTTGAAGATTCGGTTGCACAAGAGAAGTGTTTTTCAAGATCCCAGGCAGACTGTCGACTGATTTTTCCTGTTTACAAGAAGCTGAGTGTTTTCTTCTCAACACCACCAGCTGGCACAAAGTCAGTCTGTCACCCTGCCTTATTAATGTACATTTGATGCGTGTGTTCTAACCAGGGCCTTGGTCTATTTGTCTCAGTTTGGCAAAGCCACAGGAGCCCATTTGTGTGTGTCCGTGTGTGTGTCTGTGTTTTACTGGGATGTGGTCTCGCTGCCAAGGCTGCAATTTGCTCCTTGTCCGTCCTTCAGAAGGCCAGTGTCAGTATACAGGCTCCAGCAGGAGAGCTGATGGCCGGCCCTCAGCCCTTTCTTCTCAGGACTAAAGAACACACAGCTCTCCCTTTGACTCTTTCTTTCTCTGTTTTCACTCTTTTTTCTACCCTTTTTCCTGTCATCCAATCGGAAAAGTCAGGCCTGTAATGCTTGGCTGTAGAACTGAACCCAGTTGGTCTGCAATGTATATGATGTGTATTTAAGGTGAGCATGCATATTTCTCATTATTGCAATAATTTCATTTTATGATTAAGATTCTAACCTGCCAGTGAAGAAGAAAGCAGAACAAAGCAAGATCTGTGTTTATTCTAGTGCTTCTTTTTTGAAAATCCCATTGAATGTTGCGAGGTGTGAGAGAAATTTTGGTTTATTCAACTTTATTTAACCAACAAACAATAAAATACAGACAAATACAGAAATACAGACAATTCAAATGCATACAAGACCTGAAATACTAAAACAGAGATCAGTGATCGTCACAAGACTAATAAGTTCTGTCTTTTTTCACATATACGACTCCTCTCGGTAAAATGCTTGCCGTCTGCTGGAAAGAAAATAGAAAATTATAGCTAATTAATGAAAACAACAGTATATTTAAACACAAAGCACTCCAAAGGGGAAAATAGGGAAAAACTAGTTTGCCGCTCCCCTTGACTTCCATTCAGTTTTGATGTAATTTCATTGTGTTTTTTTTAATGATTGTGGCTTTTTTTTTAAATATACATGTGTTTCCTGCAAATACTGTGACAAATGAACAAGTTTACGTGAATTATAATTATACATTTGGTATTGCTTTACTTTTGGGCCAGCTATTTTTGTCATGACCATGGCTTACAAGCGTTATCACTGGACAGACAAAGACAGTAGGTTTTAAAACACAGTTAACTTAAAGCTTTAAATGCAAACAACAAATGAAACAAGGTTAATAATTAGAATGAGAAAATCTTTATGAGTCCCACAGTGGGGAAACTACATTTTGCAACAGCAGAGGAACAGTAAGAGCAGAATAAGTATCACACAGATCAAAGTGAAAAATTAAAACTATTCTAAGACAAGATAAACTAAAATATACTATACATATGTAAGTTAAAAAGTATGCTAAAAACAAATTAAACTAAAATAGACTACACAATATATGGATTTAAATAAATGAGTCAGTAAATAGTAAAAAAAAAAACCCAGGAAATTGCAGATTTTACAAAAGTATAAAAGGTCAGTTCTTGTTTTCTGCAGTTCTGGAAGTGGCCACTGTAACTGATGGCACGATTAAGCTGCTCTTGTAATACATCTGTGGACAGAGCACATGCAGACACATGTTTGGTCCAAAGTTGAAGATGAATGTTCCTGAATGGAGAACCTATCTCTAATGCAATATGTGAGAAAAATATTAAAAAAGCAACAGAGTAGATAAGGCTAGTGATTTAAGCAGAGCACCGACCGAATCCCGCTGAAATATTACTCTTCTTGCTGACTTGTAAATCGGATATTTGGAGCCAGGAGGATCACATGGAGGTAATAGATAGAGCTACAGAGTGATGGATAAGGCTGTGTGAAGGATTTGGTGTGGGGAAAAAAACCCGCACAAGACATCTCCGTTCTGCAGTGTTGCCTCAGAGTTCAGATGCACAAACAGAAAAAATACACCGTGCACCTTAGAGACAATGCACTTATTTATTTCACACGTTCCAAAAGCAACTGGGGAGCAGTTAATTTGTCTGCACGAGAGCAGCTGTCTGCGAGTGGTGGGATGAGAGGAGTAGAGACGAAGAGCGGGAGACACAAAGGCAGTTTGGGCTCATTATGTTGATTTTTTTCTCCCTCTTCTGCCAAACAAAGACACCCAGGCACTTTTTAGACACACCACCGCAGATCAGTCACCGCTTTCTTTCTCCTCCTCACCCCACAGAGTTACGGCGTTGGCAAATCGAATCATTTTCTCTTTTACTGCAGCGGGAGAGTGTTTGCCCATTGCCTTTGTCTTTATGTCTTTGTCACAAAATCAAATTGGATTAATCATATTACAGTGAGTGAGCAGGCTTTCAGCTTCAGTGAGATTCTTAGGCAGTAGTTAACCCTCCACAACCCGGATACAATTAACATGCTGACATACTGTATTTGTACCGTGGCTCCTGTTGTATGGCAGACATCCATATTTTCCATCTTTCATATTTTGTTCTTTCCTTCTCATACGTATGTTTCTTACTTTTCTTTTATAGTAGTCGTAATAAGCCCTCATTTTATTGCTGCACTGCAAAAGAAAACATAGGTTCATTGATATCTCTGGGCCCTAACATTCCCCAGGAGGTAAGGTGAAGGAGGATGTTGTGTCTTCAATCGTCCTTGTTTCTTGCACTTTACTTGACAGTTTCCACCTGAAGCTGCAGACAGATTGAAGGAAAGATTGTACACATATGCATTCATTTATTCCTCCGATAATGGTGCACGTGTATATTCACACACATTTAATTTGGAATTGAACGATGCATCCTCACCACCTGAGCCTAGTTATCAAGCCCCGCCTCCTTTCTCATCTCGCGGCAAACACTCACGCGCTTACGCTCGAGCAACGACCCCGGCAGCAGCGGGGTGTAACCCAAGCCTTCATTTGTATGTGCATCGTGTAAGACGGGGAAAGACTCCGAGACAAAGAGAACCAACATGTGCACACTCGCAACATACAAAAATACACTGCGGAGTCCCTCGGAGGATCAGAATTCATCTCTGCCTGCCCTCCCCTTTCGAATCGATACCCCCTTTGGTCCGCAGACAGCCGTACGTGTGCCAGGGAGGCTCCCCGGCGTAACACGCACACATGCCTGTTGGTGTGTGATGGCCTTTGCTGCTTCCTTATTAACTCCTCACATGCTGACTGAAGCATGGACCTCATTACTGGCTGCATTGACAGTCTGGGATCCCACTGAGAGACATACAGATACATTGGACTTAAGCAGAGCGTATACAAAGAGACAAAAGAGACACAAAAAGCAAGGTAAAACAGCAGTTAGATAGTTATACGGGTTGAATAAACAGTAGCAGGCAGACAGTGAGAATAATAATGTAGGATTGATGAGTGTTTTAGCACCTTGAGTAAAATGTTTAATGGAAAACTATTGAACCTCTTCGCAGCTGTTCAAAATGAGAATATGACTAAATTTAAACCAGGGAGCCCAAACTTTTTCCTTGGAGGGCCAAAACGGAATGAAAAAAGAAATACTCTTCCTCCCAGGTTTGTTTAAAATGCCTTTTATTTGTTTGCCTCTGTCATCTATTTTGTTCTGATGAGGGTAGCGCCTAACTGGCAGCCTGTGAACTTAAGCTGTTTGACCCAGACTTTTAAAAAAACACCAAAATAGGACAAACCTACCTGAACTGTCTTATAGTTAATAGTTAAAAGTTCATGTGAGCACCCCGAGTGAGGGCAGTAGGCTGTTTCTAGAGTGTATATCTGCACGTTGCCTCCTCGTCATTGGAAAAGGCTATTGCTAATGGCTAAGTATGCATTGCTAGTTTGTTATCGCTGGAGTGTTCATTTTCTCTGACTTATTCTTCATTAGGGGCAATTTAGAGTTCACCTACCCATGCATTTCTTTGGACAGTGGGAGGACGTGCAGACTCTACACAGAAGGTTGTGGGATCTTACCCTCAAGGTCCATGTTAAGGCAGCAGTTTGATTTTTAAGTGTAGTCGGTCACACTGTGTCAATTCTTAAGGTCATTTTAAGGATCTTAATACACCCACAACACACTTGCAAATTGTATTCATCGTGGCCTCATCGGCAAACCTTCAGAAAGGTGTTAAGAAATAACAGGTTGTTGCAAGTTTGATTACCACCTCATTTATCTAATTCCACTTCTCTATATACGTGTCATGTCGTTTCCTAACAGGGGTTAATCATACACAGCTTTAACTTTTTACCGGAGATGTTCTATGCATTCGCTAAAGTGGCTCCTCAATTGTCTACCATTAGAGTTTGTTATGGTGTATAGTAGTGTTTAAGTGGAGAGCAGTTGCAGGTAGAAAAGCGTATTCTAATTAGACAGTATATCGGTTCATTAGTGTCAAGTGCTGTAGCTCTATGTGTTTATGCATTTCATTTAAAAAGCAATGCTCTTATGGAGAAATGAATGAACACCCTCGAGTCAACTCGGTTGTCCCATAATGCTCCTGAACACACCGGTGCACACTGACAAACACTTCCCGCCTCACTCTTCCCATCTCTTAAATGTCAGCGCGGGCCTTTAAAGCAGTTGCCAGTGAGCGAGTCGAGCAGAGGGGGCCGCGAGTTCAAAGTGGTCAGGCAGCATGGATGTAATTTCCTCCTTTTAGCCTCCTGACTGAATTACCGAGCGAAGAGGCCACCGCGACTGGGAACCGGCGAGGAGAGCGAAACGCAAGAGTGTGGGTTCACTAGAAACAAAAAGGGTACGGGGGATAGATGCGGAGATAAGACAAAGTGAAAGGCGAGAAAGGGCCACAGAAAAAGCCAGGGACCTTCAGATCATATCACCAGTATCAATCCTAACATCTTCAGCTCGGGAAAGAGGAAGTACATGGGATCTAAAGAGCTCGGAGAGTAGCACTAGCGGTCGTACTTACAGCGTTCTTCTTAAATTTTATTAAAAAATATCCAGACTTATTGACGGACGAGGAGCGGGAAGAGAAGCTGCAAATCAGATATGAGATGCGCCTTTGTATATATTGAACTGCATTTGAAAGCTGCTGGTAGCCAAGGGGGTAGCGGACTGTAACATGCACAAAGTTGAACAAATACACACTCGCAAATAAACCCAGTCTAACCTATTCTTGTCTGCCCCTCTCCCAAAAACAGGATTGGAGCCATACATAATTGATAAACTCCTAGCTCTATCGACTGGTTGTATTTTTCATCCTCTTCTCTGGTCGATTTTCTTACTCCATTATTTCTACGCTGGCGCTCCCTGTGCTGCCTCGCGGCCTCCTTTGACTCCTCCCCCTCGTCTGCAAATGCCTGCACACACACAAACACAACAGCAGACCCACAACGGCAGTGTGGGTCAGGAGACAGGCCCAACACCCTCCTTCACCCTCCCCACTGCCCACTGACACTTTTTTCAGTAATGCATGCAGTTGATCATCAGTCTAGACACATATAGTGAAATTCAACGCCTTCTTATTTGTGCAAATGTGTGTGTGAGAGTGTAGGGTTCATCTCACAAAGGCACTGTATGTCCAAATGTATTCACATCTGTGTTTGTTATAACAGAAATGCAACAGGAATAAGAATAATATTTTAAGTTTTCTTACTTATCCATCTGTCTGTGACTGACTTGAGATGCTATAGAGACTCTTTAGTGTTCTATCTTGGCTACGAAGGAAGATATGTCAAAATATATTGTGTATTTTAACAAGCACAGCAAAACAAACTGCAAAATATGATTAAAAGTTTCAGACTGAAAGCAAAACACAACTTTGCATCCTGCTTTGTTACATTAACACTACGTAACTGACACAAAAAAGAACAAATAATCTCTTGGACATAGACACAGTGCTGGCTCAAGTCAATATACAAAGTGTTATAGGGCAATGTAGAGTGTTATAGGCAGTGAAGAGAATACCTCTGGTGTTGGGTCAAAAAGCCGGTCTCTGGTGTGATCGTCACTCCTTTCCTTGCTGTCACTTCAATGTAGAGTTTATAGGAACACTAGGGGTTAAGATGAGCAGAAAGTGCCTGTGGGACATGGCCGTGGTTGTATCAGCACAGCCGCAGAGATGACAAGATGTCATAAAACCAACACTGAACTGTATTGTTAGTGTTTTAAGTACATGGTTATGGTCCCCAGGTCAGCCCTAACACGTCTTAACGTTTTTTTCCGAGTTCACACAGCGGTCAGAAGGCGCACGGCTGACCTGTTCCTCCCCTTCTCTCCTGCCTGGCAGTTCATCTCCGACCAGTCTGTTACTCCTGACAAGGTGCCAGCGACCAAGCCTGTTTGGGACAGAGGGGTACAGTCGGGGGGGCTGAAACCATAGTAGTGTAGTTCTAGTGTACAGCTGTCAGTGGTGTTTTTGTGTGCGGACCATCATGATACCCTTTTATTTGGTCTTTCAGCTCAGTTTTGTGTTGCTCTGCCTTGGTGTTTCCAATTGACCCAAATCTTAAATGTGAAGGCCAAATCCAATAAAGAAAATGAATGCTTGTCTGCTTTGTCTTTAAATGCATAAAAGAATTATGGTGTTAGAGCGATGTAGTTAAATGCTGCCGTTTTCTCATTTACCTTTTTTTTCGGAAATGGGGAGAGGATACATCATTTCATTTTACCTTTTCTCACTTCCAGGTCCAACCTTTAAAAAAATCAATACCCACACTGTATGGTATCTCATCGGCTAGTCCAC
The DNA here is from genome assembly GCA_036850595.1 of Rhyacichthys aspro. Lineage (NCBI taxonomy): Eukaryota > Metazoa > Chordata > Actinopteri > Gobiiformes > Rhyacichthyidae > Rhyacichthys > Rhyacichthys aspro. Next base: position 10,437,011 of record CM072154.1, on the reverse strand, counting down.
AAGGCTCTGACCTTCATAAAAACACCCTAATGCACAATTGTACGGCGTCTCGTCCTGAATTCAACTAACTTCCATTTATCCTCAACTGATCTGTCATTAGCGCCGTGGACAGTTCTTTAATAAATGTTCCAGGATCAATACCGTACATCTCAACATAAAAACATGCTTCTGGGGAATTTACCAAACAGGTCACTGACATCTGCAACAAGAACAACAACCCAAACAAGCTCCTCTAAAAGCAGCTCTTTCCAGCGAGCCGAGCGGCAAACTGCAACCCAATATCTCGAGGGGTTTGAAGGTTGTAGTTTTTTACGTGCGCGATGAAGAGTGGTTTTTATGTGCGGCCATTACGGAGCACATGCGGCGGTGTATAATTACTTTTACACATTCGATCTCGGAAGTTTTAAGCCGCCGTCAAAACCCCAGCTGTTAGTTGCGTCTTAAGGGATCAGCACTCTGCGTTCAGCCCACAACTTTGGTGCGTAATCAAGCCCAGTGTAATTGGTAGGTCTTGGGGTCTGATTATCGTTGTACCAGCCACAACATTTCAACAGAACCCCTTCACCTTTCTTCTTGAGGTCACTCGAACCTCAGATGGATATTGATGCTTGCGCTGAACTTGATGGTGACCTCTGTCTAAAGCTTCACTCAGAAAGTAATTTATTTTGGGTTTTTTTTTTTTCTGCTCGGGAAAAGCCTGTAATAAAAAGTAGCGCAAGTCTTGTTTTCAGTGAGTTTGAATGCATTCTTTGGGATAAAATGGGATAAGTTTTGCCAAGACACCGCAGGGCAGATTCGTTTGGCTCTTTGAAAGCACTGTAAATGGATTTTGTGAGCGGAAGAAAAGGGGGGTAACGGAGAAGAAAGAAAGAGTGCAGGTAAAAGGCCACGGTGATATGGTCAGTGTCCTTAGGAAGAAGCTCAGCGGTAATAGAGGAGCAGATTAAAGAGTGACCGGTCAGAGGAAAGGCTGGGGCAGGCTTACGAGGCTGGTTTGGAGTCAGGGACCCGCTGGATGCGTGGTGACAATGGGCAAAGGTGCAGAGGTTACTTTTTTTAAAATTACTAACATTAATTTTTGAGTTTAAACACATTGAAATATGGTTGAATCAGTGTCTGCAGTGGTTAAATGGTAAAACTGAAAAACATATTCAAGACAAATGACTCACCTAGAAAAAAAACAAAACAAGTATGGGGGTATACACAAGGGCTCCATACTGTAAATGCTATATGTTAATTGGATCATACAGTTACAGTAATTTCAACGTTGTCCAACATTTTTCTGCATTTTTGACGAAAAAGTGTTCTGTGCTCATTTGTCTTTGTTTTGGCTTATTTCTTGTTTTGCGGGATATTTTCATCCTAGCCTGACCAGCCTGACCTGTTCGCTTAATTAAAGTGAAGTGGGTCTGGAACCCGTCCTATTTAAACCAATTTCCAATGAGCACAATCCTACCTGGTTATAAGCCTTAATCCAAAATGGGGCAATGCTTTGTTTCTCAAATTGGTTGTTTATTCTGAGGCAGCTCAATCTGTGCACATATGAAAATCAAACTCAAATCGACATGGACCAGGCTAATTCTGTATAGAGTAGAAAAAGAAATGGGATGTCTGGCCAGGCTATTGTCTTTTGTAGACGTTGCGATCCTAAAAGGTGGAGTGAAATTTTTCAGTTTTCATTCCACAACGGAAGCGCCACAGAGACGAGACAGAGCGATACTGTCCTAGCCTAAAAGACACCTCAGCATTATGGGAAATTGATGCCATATTCAATGTATGTGCAGCAGTATAGGTTGAAATAGTGTGTTTAGTAAATCCTACTTTCTGGAATTGGAAATAACAGCCAGACTTGTTATTAGGCTCTATTCTTCAAGGATTAAATCAAAAGTACCTTAGTAAAGTACTGTCCTAAATGTTGCTAAAGTTTGAGATGACTCCTGCTTCCACTGGAGTTAATCCATTTTAAAGCAACAGAACTTTTTTTTACTCTACCCATCTCTAACTACGGCACTGGGGGACTTTTCATTCATTCTTCATTCATTCAGCGGCCAGTATTTGCTTTGCTTTTGTGCCTTTTGTCATTAAGCCCCGCTCTCGCACACATACACGCCGTTACACCCTCCCTTTCGTTCCCTTCTTTCGTCGCTGGAATGGGTATTGTGTTGGTGATCGATGTACCTCATTCCAGTGACGTGGTAGCCCGGCCAACTCTCATTAAAAATGGATGGGCTGTAGGGGAGCCGCCAGTGTGCGCCTCCAAAAAGGAGGTGTAGGTGGCAGGAAGTCCCAGAGGTGCCAGCTGTTTACCGTGCGCCGCTAAGGGTTTGGAAGGTTGTGGAAGGGAGCAGTATCACCGGATGGGGGGGTGTTCCCGAGGTCAGGGCCTGGTTGCCATGGTAACAGCTTGCAAAATAGCTTTCTCTGCATTACTGGCGACGCTGGTATTTTTTCCCCCATCTTTTTCTTTTTTTATGTTTTGCGTTTGGCTCAGCGTGGCGAGGCACATCTGGCACCGCGTAGACGAAGACTTATCAGAACGCAGCGGCCACTTCTACTCCTTCGGTTCCCGCTTATTTTTCTCTCTTAAAGCTCTGCCCCTTTGCTCCCATCCATCACAGAGGAGCAGCAAGCATGGCTGGCTCTCAGAGCAAAGAGGTACGGGGATGAGATGGAGCCACTATTCATCCGGAGCAAGAGAAAACAGATGAAAGTGTTCCTCTGACTCTCTAATGCACATACGTTGTAGCTACTTTTGGGTGTCAGCAAAATCATTCTGTCGTCAGTCTTGCTCTTTTTTCACTTAAAACTAAGTAAGAGAATAGATCAAGCGTATTCACACGAGGAATTTTACGCTCTTCATTTTTTTTTATCCGTAGATACTGCCAAGATCGTTGTGTAACCGAGGTCTTTGAATTCAAAAATCAAAAGATGTCTTGAAAAAAGTAGATATGGCCATTTCTTCTGGTAGTATCTTGTGATATTGCATCAACACATTACTATTCAGCCTAACAGCATCAAGATCACAGCAAAAGATGCAAATGCTGAAATAAATATACAGTGACACATAAAATAAACTCCCAGAGGCCTAAAACTGTTTGAACATCAAAATCAATGAGCTACTCTTTGCAAAACATTAGCACACATCCTCCATCTATTGTCCATCATTCATATATTGTAAGTGAAAATTACTCTTTGATCCTTTACAATTGTTTTAAAGGTGCAGTTTGGTATTTTCTGAATGTGATTTTTCATTCCCTCCGATAAATAGTTTGGAGAAGCAGACAGGAGCAGTGCCACTAAACTAACATGACTGGCCAGATGTTAGGGCTGGGAGGGCTTCTAAAGAGAGACTTTGCAAAGGAGCTACTTTCAGGAGAATACCTTGAAGATAATTGGGTGAACCACATGGAAGTGATCGTTTATCACAAGGTCACTTTATCCAATCAGAGGTCGCTTCATTACCAAACCTAAAACATGCTCATAACTCCCAGTATGGTCACATTATTGGTCTAAACTTGAGGGAGACAGCTTTGAGAAGGATAAGATAGATTTCTGTGACGTTTAAACACCAAAGTAATAAAAGATTAATGGAAATATGGTCAAAATTTTAGTTCAGACTGCTACATTGTGCTTGTGCTAATAATGCTTTTGGAGCAGAATGAAAAGCATCTATGCATTAGCAGCTACTGAACACATTATCTGTTTCTCATAAACTCTCTTTCACAAAATACCGGTGTATAACTTCTTTAGTCACTTATTTAGGGCAAAAAAAACATGAAGCTGTGTCATTTGCTGACTGGCAGTAGCATTGCTAGCTCTGATCTATGAAGCTTGTCCCACAGTCAAAACACTGCAAGCTCTTTGATTTCGAGGCTTGTTGTTCTTGAGTCACAACTGCACCAAAATAAACACAATCTATTATTTAAGTTCCAATGTGTAAAGCCCCCCAAAGACAGTAAAATGTTGCAAGATGAATTTCGACAACTTTATTGAACCAACAAATCACGCTGGCTTGGTATGTAATGTTTTCGAGACCACACTTGTGTTTTTCTTTCACATTACAGCTATTCATTATACAGTTGTAAATCCACAGTTCTAGGTTACACCCCCTGCAATCATGACTCAGTGTCTCGAGGATGCTGTTGTTCTAACCCTCGGCCGTCAGTCACATCCCGAGTTCCTTCGGCCAGTTGTACAGTCCCTTTGCTTGAATAACCCCCCCGCTTAGGTCATCTCCAGCAGGAATTTTATTAGCATTCGTTTAGCAGCGCCATTCAGTCATTGCCGATGTGTAATTTGGCTCAAGTCCGGACGAACGTATAGGAAACGGACACAAGAGAACGTTGGAGGCTTTGGGACATCACATGCGGCGCGTCTTTGTTTTTGTCCCAGAAAAAACGCCGGATCAGAAATGTGCACATCCGTTACGGCGCTGAGAGTGTATGGCTCGGTGGTACACACACATGCACACGCAGTGGGAGAGGGGGCTTTGTTGTGCAGGCCTGCTGTGTTGAGTGACTGTAGCGTGTGCTGGGCAACAGCTGCTGTGCCCCCCTCCCATAACCCCTCCAAGTCTGGCCGTCCTAACCTCAACTACTGGCCAGCGCTTACAACTTTAAAGTGCATATACTACACACTTTCATTCATAATTATTTCTTTTTTTATCTTTTTAGTTGTCTGCCTGCTTTTTTTGCTGCAGTGTGTGGGCTGTCTGTCTGTCTGTAGACTCCACAAGGGACCCCCCCTCCCCACTCTTGGACTATCCCCCCACTGACAGCTGTCTCCACACTGTAACCCTTTCATGGCGCTCTGCCCACTGTAAAAGTTACACTATAAAGTTTCACTAAGCCCTGCACATGGTTTGGTGGAATGTTTTCTGGCAGGTTTGTGGACTGTAGCTTATGTTCTTATGTTGTTTTGACATTGGAAGCCCCATCGTTGATTGAATAAAACAGGAAGCAGGATGATTTGGTTTGAGACGGTTTTATTCACAGTTGCTCTATTTTATTCATAAGTGTTTAGTCTTTATACTGCAAAGAGAGGTAGTAACAAAAGAGGCATCAAGATGAGCATAAATGGCACAGCTTATTGTTACAGGAAATAAATTATGTATCAGGAGTTCGCCATGCGGTAGATGCACAAAAAAAACAAAAAAGCATGTGTATAAGAGGCTTGCTTTTTGTTATTATTTATGCAAATATGCCTTATGCTTTTTGATTTTGCATAGCACTCTTTGTGGAGTTGATTACTTAAGAGCTTGAAGAGAAGAAGGCAGCATAAAGGGGACAGTGTTGTGTACTATTTTTGCATGAAGCATAAATAGTACACAAGACGAGATACTGGTGAAAGCAATTACCACCAACGTAACAGGAAGGAGAGTCTAATGATTAGTTTCTGTGTTGCTCCTGACATCACTAGCATTAAGACTTATTTCCCTTGAATATTTCCCTAAGATATTTTATGAATCGTCCACATCTTCCTGTTACTCACTACTGTTTCAAACGTACCCCTTCAAGAAGGATGCTGAAAGTCTACTCTCAGACTGAGTTCTCCTTGCCAAGACTCTTTCCTGGTGGGCTTGTTTGTCATCAGTTACAGCTTCTGCTGCTGATGTGACCCCGTCTGCAGCTCATTACAGCATGCCACCTGTTTGTCCCGGAGCAAGACAACACACACACAAACCCACACATGGAGTTTGTTGAAGTGACAGGGGGTTAATCTAACAGGAGTGTCCATAGTGGAGCTGCCACACAGTACAGGGACTGTCAGCGTCCCACTGTGTCAATGGCTGCCTTTGTCCCCGCGGCTCGTTGTTTCTGTAGCCGCAGGCCTCGGGAGCAGGCAGACAGGTGGAGGCTTAGTGAGCGCTCGAGGAGCACAGGCCACAACAGAGGTTTTAAGAGTTCTACTTTAGTGCCAGCTCACAGTTTTAAAACTTTAATAGGCCATGCAATAGTGTGCAAATGTTACAAATGTTGCTGTCAGCTGTTTTTCTAATTTTATACATGGTAATAAGAAAATCTTTGACCGACACTTATCTCTCTCGGGCTGGCAGTTAATTCTAGCTCATGGTACCAGCCGCAATTAATACCAGCCAGCGGTGTCAGATATTCTCAGCTTTTAAAAAAAAAAACACAAAAAGGTGTTATTTGCACCCTTCATTCACTCACCCACTTTACACAGGCGCCACCTATTAAGCATCGATCTGTGCTGAGTTTTGGTGCTGCATTGAGCAGACGCACTGTCACAGCCTGCTGTCATTATCCAACCAGGCAATTGTCCAGGAAATTGAGACAGACTGACTAAAAAAATTAATCTTTCAGCTTTCGCTTTTCTTTTGTTCACGTCGTGCGCAGTGGTGCCCCGTTGTCCGCCCGAGTCCGTGTGTTTACTCCCGCTGACACGCCGAGATGCAGGTGCGATTGTTATAGTCCGGTGGGACACTTAAAAGACAGACACCCACTGAGCGGCGGACACTGAGGACCTGTCTGCTGCACAAACAGACTGGAGGCCATGTGGTGGAGCACAACCCTGTCTGGCACTCACTCATTTCCCCGTTTATAACAGCCAACTGAGTGAAGAGAGCATTAATGTAGGCGCTGAAACAGGCACAGCATGCAAATCACACATTAGAATTTATTTCCATCACCACCTTAGGTCTTCTGGGACAAGGTGGCAGGTCCGTCTGGTTTTACTGTTGTATGGAATGAGTGCTTTTCAATCAATATGGAGACAAGAGTTAATAACACATGAATTATGTCCCTGTAAACCACTTTATGATTAGGCAGTGAGATGCCTCTAACCCAGTGGTTCTCAAATCTCACTGCGGTGGTACTTGAGAATCTAACGCTACAACTATACTCTATGAGACACTTTACTATTCTACTAAATTTTGGGATTCAAAGTGTGATTTCAAAGAAGCAGCACAGCAAACAAAATTCACTTCATAACATTCACACAGGTAGATAGGTATCTTTAAATGGCATAGATCTGTATCGACATAAAGGTGGTACTTGGAAAGACAAAGAGGTGGAGGAGTTTGAGAACCACTGAAGTAACCCACCATGTTCTAAAAAACATCGTCACATAAGACACACGTGTTTCAACAATGTTTAAAAACAATCTGACTTAGTCATTTAAGACTTAAACTTACTCTAATCTCCATCACTGATTTCTGACCTCCTTTTCATTTCTGTTTCTGTTCAGTGTAGATTCTGAAAATGCAACTTTAGACTCTCTGTAGTTTAGTCAGATAATGTGTGTGACTGTAGAGCGGGTGGTGCCCATCTATGTAAATACTAAGTGTATATTTGTACAAGTTTGACAAACGTTACACGAGAACAAGGATGTTGGTTCATCAGTCAACTGACAGTAGCCCTGTCCTGTGTGTGTTGTTCTGGAGGTGGGGCATGTTTGCTTTGTTCTTCAAGTACTTATTCAAATTCATCACCGAGGACACTTTCAGCACATTTGGCATTGAAATTCCATTAAAACTACTCATTTGCACTCTTAAAAACACCACACTAAAATAATAACTTTCCACTTCTGCTGTAGTCATCACTTGCTGATCTTTTTAAAAGCTTCCGGGAAAGAATTTGCAGTAATATTTGCACTTTTTCCTCACTGTGTTATTAATCCCCAGCTTGTACTCAATTATAACAGGCACACTTCATTTCGGGGTCATCTGAAAGTGTGCAGACGCTGTTGAGAAATCTGTCTGTCACTGCTGCTCGATGTGTAGGTGTGTTTGTTCAGGCTGGACACAGGTGGACACATGCCCTGCTTCACAAAAACCCATTGATGGCACAGACACACGTCCCTCTGGCCAACTGACCCCAGCTGCTCACTGTGCAACAGATGCTGTGCAGTTGACATTGACACGATTCAGAGACATGTCATAATACATATAGATTCTTCAGTAAATTCCACTTTACAGAGAGTGCATTGTCTGTTTTCATCGTATAATTCATGCTGGTCTTTTTGGTGTGTGCCTCAAGAAGCGTAACTAAACAAAAAGGTGGAATAAGCACATACTGCAAATATACTTTAGATTGAAATGCATGTGCTAATGTTTTTCTTTCATGTCTTGTTTTTTCAGGTGACCCAAGTTCCCATTGAGTCATGCGAGCAGTACGGGACGTGTGGAGAGTGCCTCAGCTCCGGTGACCCCCACTGCGGCTGGTGTGTCCTGCACAACATGTGAGTAGCCCTCCATCATCATCTCTTCACTACACGACATGCAGATGTGGGCAGAAATGGCCTCGCGATCTCCTTTCCAGACGGAAGTAGAGCAGATTTAGCTGAAATTTAATATAGTCTGACTTTTAAAGGGGTTTTTACTTCATTGTTGAACTGCTTGTTTACTGCAGTCTCGAGGAGAACTAAAGCACGAGCTGAATATTCAAACTGTAGGTGAAAGTTTATACTAACTAATGGCTTCTTCAAATAACCTAAGGGGTCTTTTGGTTCCACTCCAGACTTCACTCAAAACAGAGCATAGAAGCAGTGAGTGACACCTGCTGGAGCTCAAATGTCACTGCAAATCTATTCACTCAGAAGAACCAGACACAATAAAAAAAAAAAAAAAGACAGACAGAAAATAAAAATGTTACTGTCATTATGTTGTCGTAAAGTGTAGTATTCATCACAGGACGAAACTAAAGATGCATTGAGAGGATGTATAGGGGAAATGGGCAACATCGGGTGCAAAGAGCTGCCATCTAAAGAAATTGACCCATCCTTTGCTTTGCCTCGTCTTTGTATCTCAATCACTCGCATACCCTCATCACCGCGCTGTTTTTCTTAGCGTCTGTGTCTCGAACTCTGCACTTACAGCCCCTCTTTGAGCGCGGACCCTCTCTCTATAGGTATAGCTGAATATTTGTGTGTGTCAGAGCGCCGGCGCAATCATCATTATCGTGATGGCGGCCCCTGCAAAGTGCACTTAAAGTAATTTACATCACTCCAAAGCTGGGACAGGACAAATAATTGCCTAGCGACAAGGTAATTCAGCATGTGGCCGTGGAGCAATGGGAGGGGCAGACTAAAGCTCAGTATTCTCTGCAGTCGACATGTCTTCACACAGGGATCATTTACCACAGCAGCCGCCATGCTAGGCTCTTAATCATATGCTTTTGTGTAGGCGGGCAAGGCAATGGAAAAAAAACAAAACAAAAAAAAAACAAAACGCAGGTCTGGTTGGAATTCTAGTACATATGTCAGGGGTTGCCGTGCTAGAAGGTAAGTGGAGCTGTTTTGGCTAAAGAGGAAACAGCTGCGTGGGGGAATAGCCGTCGTGTCGGGATGTGTGGGTACACGGCCGTTGCATTTCTGCCGACATGCACCAAACACTTCCTGAGCGGCGTACTGTACGACGAGGAGAAAAAGGTCAGCTCCCCGATTCACGTCAGAGAGGCCATCTGTTCGCCCGACTTCCAAGGAGCCTCGCGCCACCTGCCTCTGATCCTAATCCCCCTTTCTCCGTCCTGACCCCACCGGGAATGTGGCAAGACCTCTGTCAGAACTCACCGAGGAGAAGTTACTACAACAGGGAAGGGTTACAGGCTAGAACTGTTCAAAAGTAAAAGTATTCATTCATTCAGGCCGCTTATGGCACTTACAGACATACACCCTTCACACAAGGGCTTTCTACATTCACCAGTATATGTATGTGTTTAGACAGGCTAGAACTGCTCCACAGAACATAGCGTTTGCAAAAGGGCAGGTTCTTTAAATGAATACCTGGAGGTGATTGGATTTATTATATATATTTTATCCAATCTGAGCAGTTGTTTAGGTTTGTAGCGGTAAAACAGGCGTCTTCGAACCTAAAACCCACCAATACCAGTCAGTACTGCCACATGATTGGTCACAAGAGGCCGGTAAGTACAACATGGATTTGCATGAGTCTGGAAACAACCAAAACTCACGAGAATCCAGCTGAAACGTAAGGTTAACAGCAACAAAGAATGTAAGATAAAGGTTAAAAACAGCAATGGGAATCTACCTGCAGAAGTACAAGCAAAAGTTTTGCTGTGTTTTCTTTCTCTGTGAGCTGTGATTGGCTGAGAGTGACACACCTTGGCATTGTGAGGGAGCTAATTTAACGTCCTATTAAAAATCCTGCATGTATAAAGCATAGATGTACTCAGTTGATGCCACTTTCCTGCTTTGTCTGCAGAGTGGATTCAGTCACCTTGCCTTGACATTGACATTGTTGATCAAATCTATACATATTTCCTCAGCTTTGAAGGCAAAATGTTCACTTGTTGCCTAATATATTGTATCTCAACCACTGATAGCTGCCATGATAACAATATAATCAATATGACGCCTGTTAATTGTCGGATGTCATAATGATATGGCTGATTGGAGTTTTGATCTCTTATGTCACTTTTTAAGGGAAGATTAAAAAAAATACTCCCAAACAAAAAAAACATTGCTTTAATATATCTGCATGACTAAACCTATTATGTAAGTCATAATTACAATTACTCAGGTTACAGCACTGGTTATAGAGATTACATACTAAGAAATGTATACCAATGGGCCGTTAAAATGAATAGTTGTTACTGTCAGAAAATCCCGGAGAAAAGGAGCTACTAAAGAGTCTTATTCATCCCACACAGTTACATTTCATGCCAGCTCCGATGCCACTCACAGCTGTGATTACCACCGCTTCTTTTGGACCTCCATTTCCCAAATTTTCATCATTCCCTGAGCCAGTGTTGATTCTTATCACATTATCTTCTGTGTGTGTTTCTCCTGTTTGCGTGTACACCTCCCTCACTTCCCTCTGAGCACCGCCAAGCATCTAAGCTGTGCCACTCATCTCATCTGATCTCATCTCCGCTCGGCAGCTCTCGCTCAGCGGCTCACTGCTGTGCCGACTCCCATTTCCACTTTCTCCCTTCTGGAATCGGCGCGCGCACACTCCAGAGATGGCTGGGTTGCCACACATAAACACCCCTCACTTTGATCAATCCCCTCCCTTCTTCCACAGCTGCCAACCACAATATCCATCCTCTCTTCTCTCCCTTCCAAACACACACCCCCTACCTTTTATTCTTTACGTTTGCACGCTCATTGAAGTGCTGCATTCTAAGCTGGGTAATTAGGTACATGGGAGGACATTAGCTTCATTGGTGATGATGTGGAGGGACGTGCGGGAGGTAGAGTGAATGGTCCAGGAGTGGCGTTTCTGTCGTCCCTGTCTTTCTTCCCTCTTTCTTCTCTCTGGGATTTTGTTTGGCGTGAGACTCTAAAGTCCTTTAATTACCAGCAGCTGCTAGGCATCCACTGAAAGCATGAGGAATGAGAGGAGAAGAAGAAAAAAAACAACAAAAAAAAAACGAGTGGATAAGAATGAGGCAAGCAGAGAGCGTTTGATGCTGCGCACTCATCGGCCCGCTACAACCGAGCTGCATTTTGATTACAGCTCAAAGGGAGCTCATCATCTCGAGCGCTCTTCACTTGCAGTCCTGTGAATGGCGAGTTCAGCCTTTGCCTGACCACGGTCCAAAAACACCAAGCTGTAGTAATGCCTTCCCTTCCCCGCGTCTCATCGCTGTTAGATTAGCTCTCTAATCAGCCCCCAAAGAGGCTTTTCCTCCTCAAAATACCCACATCGCTCCATTCTCCTTCCATCCTCTTTCCACATTCCAGCACACGACAATGGCTTCTAGTGAGATTTGTTAGGATTAGTCGCAGGTCTGATTCTGGTCCAAGTGCTCGGATTAGACGAGTGATCTAGCGCCAAGGTCAGCGGGCATTCGGTGTAGAGTTTAGATGTTTGGTATTGGCTTGAAGTTACGTAAAAATCTTTGGAGTCGTAGATGACAGCTCGCGTCTTTTGGTGGAGAATGGGCCCCAGCAGAGAGTGAGTCAGCGTTTCAGAACTGATCAAAACAGTGCAATGTATCACTATCCTACAATGTGATACTGTATTGTATTGTACAGTACTGTGTGCTGTGGCTGAACAGCTGGGTGAAGTTTTAGTTTCACTCCACATGATACCCTGAATGGTGCAGCTGTCCCTTTCAGCGGACAAGTGTAAAATTGTCACCATTTTGGACTTGGAATTGTTAAGTAGTCGGTTTTTAATGTTTGGGAGGATTGAGAGGGGTTAATTGTCATCTTAGTAAACCAACACTTCCTGGATGCATCTTGTGTCTTTGCTTCCATCGTTATTTTGGGGGAAATTTGTGCAAAAATGAGTCACACTAAAAGACAGACTGGAAACACTCAAAAAAGTTAGAGTTTGAGAAAGACGACCAAATATTCTCAAACAATTGGTATGTTAATTCTTGTTATTGAGTAATAGCGGTCTTTTGTGACAGGTTTACTGTGGAAAAGACACATGCCCATTTTAAAGTTGCTATTCAAAGGTCAACTTACTTTGCACATTACAAATTTTGTTCACTTTGGAGGAATTCACCTTTGTTATAGTGTTTTAGCAAAAGAAAACTTGTCAAAGGAGACTGGTAAAAGATGGCTCTGATTCTGCAAGTCAAATATAAACATAATTACGTTTATGAGCATCTAAACTGTTGAGGTTTAATCTAACACTGTTAAACCAAACGTTAAACGAGTGTGTTGGTAACTACATTTAAAAACTGTCTCTTTTTTCCAGGACGCTGGGTTTACTGCCTTTTACTTTTTTTGTTTTAATTGCTGATGTAGCGTTGAGATCGAGGAGGTGGACTATTTGTTCTCGTGGCATGTTTGTCACTAAATACCCACCCAATACGCTCTGCAAATGCACGGCCATAAAATCCCCTCTAATTTACCTATGGCTACAACAATTAGCCCCGCGTTGGAAATGGCTGCTTCAGCTCATTCTCAGCGTCGTCCTGTGCAGCTAATGGGCGACTCATCAGCCGCCGCCACAGCTCGTAGTCCGGGCTGAGCCGCATCCATCTTCCCAATTGTGCCTAATGAGATATCGACCACGTACACACTGCTCTATCAATATTTCCATAGATTCTCAGCACAGACTTAGTGCATGTTATACGACGACTGAAATACTGCGTACGGCACAGTGTAAGTGGAGAAGCTACATATTACAGTTAATAATCGTAAAAATCAGTTTGGATCTCTTGTACGCTCATTCATATTCCGTTGGGATTGTTCCATCTCTCACTGCCTTTTCCTGCCTTTTTCTAAACCCACACAAGTAAAGATTTAGCGCCGGGCATTGGTCTTTTTTGTAAATCTTTTTCCTTTTTATCTCTCAAGTCCAGTATCTTCCACAAAGAATGGCTCACTCCCTTTTTTAAATCATATACCCGATGTATGGATCTGTTTTTCATTCTAGTCGGCTCAGTTTACAACATCTACATCCTCTGAGCGCTGTACAGCGGAGGTATTGCCTGTTGCCATGGGAGCTGAAGTGTTTGGTCCGACCCCTGACATAAACTTTGGGTTTCAAACTTGTCAGCATCAGCTCACACGGCAACTCGAGCCGGCCAAGTTTACACACACTGCGGCTGAAATGGAAAACCCTAGTTTATTTTATCCCTTCAACAAGTCTCTTTTTTTATACCCCCTGTGGTCTGCGCCGAAATGGATGTTCTCACACGTTAAGGATGCAGAAGCCAAAAAAAAACCAAAAAACAAATGGCCTGAATCACTAAAACAGAAGGGGAGAGTCGGCATCCAGGCTTAGCACGGCGCAAGCATCATTTCTTCTTTTCATGTTGGAAGTCCCAGCGCAGACAGACTTCATACATGTGTATATTAAAACACACGTCTCTGCAGAGCTCCTCCAGGCCTAGGGTTACTCTCTGAATCAAATCCTACCCATGATTCTCAAACGTAATTGGCAAGCACTCTCGACTAAAAGCATGGTTAAGCCCTATCAAATATTCAACATATACATTCTGTCCACATGTTCCACTCCCAACACCATGCATCAACAAGATATCAACCCCTCTTGTAAAAATAATGATCTTTTGCATGGTACTTTCAAAAGTGCTTGACAGGCAGCAATAAAAATCAACAAAAAAGTCTTGAAAAAAAAAATCACTCTACTCTCTCCTTCCATGTTTTCAAGAAGCTAGATTTGTTGATGAAATAAAAGCATATTAAACCACTCTCTGTGTGGTTAAAAATTCAAATTTTAGCATGATTTCTAAGAGGCTAATCATTTGCCTTCATTTGTGGTTCGACCGGAGTTAAAGCACACAGTCAGAGAGACCTTCACACTTCACACTGAAGTCCTTAGATGTGGCAGAGGAAGGGGAGGTGTGATAGAAAACACAGCCCTTCCCGTGTCGCCTGCCTCCTGTGCTCCGCCGTCAAGGCCACGATATGTAAAGTCTGCGTGTGCTGTGTTATGAGCGCGGTACATTATGTATCGATGCACATCCGTCGAGATGTTCGAGTGCTCTGTTTGTCTATTTATGTTCTCGTCTGAATGCATGTCGCTCCACGCTGAAGTGCATGTGTCTGATTGGGTGTCTTTGGAACTTGGCACCACTCAGACTGCTGGGTAATTGCCTGTCTCGAGCCAAGGAATAAGAGGCAGGCTTTAATGGAATGAACTCTGTGGTATGGACTCAAAAGGTTTGGTTTCTGTTGCCGTTCTCACTCTGTTTCGCTCCAAGATGCCATGTTCTGCATCTACACTCTGCTGTACATGCCCTGACTTTAATTGTGCCGCCCACACTGTAGAAAATAATATGCTAATGTTTGCATGTGTATGTTATGTATTCCACTGGAGGAAAACAGCAGTAAAACACTTTGAATATTTTTTATTTAATTATTATAGAAGTGTCAATACTAACAATGGACAGTTGTAGTCTGTATTGTGATTGATTTCATACTATATAATGCAACACTATAAAACTCAAGCATATTGTATACATATCTGATATATCCTGCTAGAATCCATCTCATCAATGCAAAATTACATCGCAACTTGAATATTGCAAATAATGTAAGAGTCCTATTTAAGTTTTCAGCAGTATTTGTCTCCTTTGCATCTTTATTGTATACATCCTTTAAATTTAGTGCTGCTTTTAGTAGCAACTTTCATTTGGACTGGTGCTAATATGTTAAATGCAAAATGTAGTAAATTTATTTTTGGTTGTAGTACTGTGCTCACATTAAACAACAGCGAAGACTAGAATGTATGACAAAAGTGGTCTTAATGCATATTCATTATTTAGTATACATTTTGAATATGAATATAAAGTTTTTGTAAAATAGATTAAGTTTTTTTTCCATTTAGTACAAATCCGCAAGCCACCAAAAATAGATACAACTTAAGTCTTTAAGATACAGCATGTCATATGATCCATAATGCGCTAGTTTATGGTCTGTCAGCGCTCATGTTTATTTTGCACGTCAGTATAAGTACATATGACTGACACACACATCCCACTGAGAGAAATAATGATGGAAGTGCGAGTGGCTCCTTCAGCACCATGGACAGGGCTCAGAAAGCAGAGCTGCCTTTAGCTTCAGCCTCGGGTAAAGTCTCCGCCAGCCACTTATTTCCAGAATGAACGCCATCTCACCTCGAGCCTATGCATACACACCCACATATGTGAACATGCCTGTTTGTATGCGTCGCTTTAGCCCAGCCTTCATCATAAAATTTCATTGAAAGCAATCAGCGCTTCATTTTTATCACCGCGGAGAAGGGCTTTAGCGACGTGAGTGACAGGAGACAGAGCACGAGCGGGGATTCTGACTGACAGGAGGAGAAAGGGGGGCGTTGGGGGATCGGGCTGAGGGAGTATGAGAAAGGTGGGATTCTAGACAACACTCTGTGGCATGCACTTCAGCTAATGAGAGAGGCAAGGGGTCAGCGTCTAACTACACACAGATAATGGCCATCTCCCGAAACCATGGCAACAGCAGCCGTCGTGTGCACCCACAACCCCCTTGCCGCTCTCTCATCTTCCTTCGCCCCACGCCGGAATGATTTTTTTCGTTAAATAACACACACAGAGCAAAATCAATGCGGGGCTTTTTTGTGATTTAATGACCACCTGGATTTTTACATTTCTTTTTTTTTTCTTGTGTTTATTTGCGGCGTCTTGAAGCGAGACATGCATAAAACATCACATCTGCGGCTCACACCCGAAAAGACATTAAGTATCATTTTCTCCTGCCATTGTGTTCCTTTAAAAAAAAGAGTAATTGAGGCAGAAGTTAGAAAAAAATTCAAACTAAGTGGAGCTGATACAAAGAAGACAATGAGGCTAAGTGGCAGCCATTGAGAATGTTAAGAGATACTTGTAAGAACAGCATTTTTTGTAAAGTTGCACAACAGACTTCCCCCAAAAAATGATATTCCACTGAACCTTTCACAGTTTTTCACTTTTCCCACTGGGGCATTCTCCGCACTACTGTACTGTTTCCACACTCTCCCGCTCCCTCAAATCCCCGGGGAGCTCTACAAGTGTTTGCAAGCCTGCTGCGCTTGTGCCTGCTCATGTGAGTCTTGTGGATACATCTTGAACCTCGTGACAACATAATTACACTCGGAGGCTGAGGATGAAGATGTAGCTGGGAGTTAGGATGTGGTTAGGAAGCATGATACGGGCTCTCCTTCCACCCCTCCTCCCCTCCACACACGCTCGGGTTTCAGGGATGAGCAGACAGGGCTTGTAATGGCACATCGGCACCACGGACAGCGGCTGACCAATTAGAGCCGCGGTGACCAGACAGCCGGTTAGCCAGCAGACACTTCGGGTCGGACGAGGATAGAGTGCCTGTGGGGTAATGGGCTGGACAGAACACGGGCTTTTAATGAGAAGGAGGGGGGCGGCTCACTTTTAATGAGAGATGGGAGTGTCGAGGGGTGCTCCGTGCACTCTGCGGCCATTAAGGTCTCTTAGAAGTAAGCACTTTGCAATTTGCACCGGTTAGGTCTCCAAAGTTTTGCGGTGATTGAATGATATAATTTACTTGTGCAGCGCTCAGTGATTTTTACATGGTAGGTCTTATTAATGTCTTATTAATGTGTAAACTTGTTGCTGTAGTAGGCTTTCCTGCTTCTTTTAATTACAAAATAGTTGAATCAGACCAATTTTTCACCACAAAATACTAATACATTGCATTAAATTGAAGTTTAATGTTGTAGACTGTAATGATCCTGTGATTATCTCCTTGTTAAACATGGTGTCGAAGCATTGCCAACATTTATCCACGTTTCATTTGCTGCCCGTTTCTCTTTTTTGAGCTGTCTTGATGTAAAATATGGCACATTTTGCAATGGAATCACCAATTTCCTTGGTTTATTTCCTTGATCCATCAGTGTCAACCAATGGGAGCACTCCTTTTCACCAGAAGCGAGCTGTGATTGGCCAAAATCTGACTGAGAACAGTGGGCTGATCATTCTCATTTATTAAAATTCTTAAAGCCTAGGTCACATCTTAAGGTCTAATTTTTTAGCTGTTGGGTGATTAAACTGTCAAACTAAAAAAAAAAAAAAAATCAGGTGATGGACTGTTAAACATTGCTTAAATGCATTGCAAATATTATATATAATATTTTTCTGCTTCCCTTTTGTCCATTTTTTTTTTTGTTTTGCGCTGTCATTCCAAGCAGACGTATCCTGTGCTGGAATAGACATTTTTTGTATTATCAGTAGCTACTGTCCAATGGGAATGTCCACAATGCAGCAACTCTGACTATGCAGGAATGAGATTGGCCAAAGTTTCAAGTATGCCGTCTAAGTAGACCTTAAGACCTGATAAAGAGAAGAAGGTCTTGTTCTTTCATGGATGATTCCAATTACAATATGCTATTAGACTGTTTTTCATTAAACTGTTTTTCTCAAAAACAAGAAACAATGTGTACTTTACTCTAAAATTGGCCTTCAAAATAACAAAACTGTGCAATTTGCAGGAACATATTCTACTAAATCAACATTTGGTTTCCCTTGGATTCAGCACAGTTTGGACTAAAATTAGAATGTTCTCCCTAGAAGCATGTTTAGGTGAATTTCTGACTGTATTTTTTGTTTTCCATGAAGTACATAGGATCTCTAACATCTTAAATACATTCTCTGTCTGGATTAAATCTGACCCGTATCTCTTAGAATTGGTCCATCTCTCCCTCAAAAACTAGGGAAACAGTTGAGTAATGAGTATTCTTGAGTAATGATGGCAATGGCTGTTTCAGTATTGCACCATCCTATTAATTATCAGTGCCTGTCTTAGCATCATTTTGAGAGCGCTTCAGAATAGCATTATTGTTCATCTTACAGCACAGTTGTTAATGGTGTTCTGATTCATTTCACCAGATTGTTTATAGTTTCATTTCTGGAGCAATGTTTACTTTTAGTGTTGTGGATATTTTAATCTTGTGTTGTTCGATGGAGATTTTATTGCTGCCAGAACATGAGCAATTTGTCTTTCTTAAGCACAAGCTGAATTATAATATTGCTTTCATTGCAAACATTTATTCATCTTCACAGCAATATTTTATTTTTTTTTCAGAAACGTTGCTCTTTCATGGCTCGATCCACATTAAACTTTTGCTTTGTGGCAGAATTTTTGATGTGATTTGTTACTTTAGCGCGTTTGGTAATTGGAAAATGCATTAATGTGGACATAGCCTTTAGCTAAAACCTCTTTACACGCTTTTATCTCTCAATAACTCATTCTTCTGTGTTTTTTTTCTCTCTCCAGCTGCTCCCAGAGAAACCGGTGTGAGCGTGCAGACGAGCCCTATCGCTTTGCCGCTTCCCTCAACCAGTGTGTGAAGGCCACCGTTTACCCAGATAGCATCGCCGTATCAGAGCCCAGCGTACCTGTAAGTCCACTCTCCAATGTTCCGAACGCATACGGCAGCAAAAGCCCCAATTACGGAAAAAAAAAAAAAAGCTCTCATGTATCTCCTTACTTCCGCCCACACACAGACGGCACATTTCGAAATGATCCCACATCGCAGTTTGTCTACATTTGATTGTGGTGATGCATAAACATTAGACGGTGGAGGTTGAGAGGAGCCTGCGCACGTGGGCGTTTCAGTGTGCATATGCTCACTTACCCAGCAAGTAAATATGTGTGCCAAGACGTTTGTGTGGGCCGCAGTGTGGGTGTTAAAGTTGTCAGGGTGCAGCCGACTACACCGCAGCGTTTCCACATGGGCAGAGGGGCATCAGAGAGAGACACAATTTCACACAACGTTGCACATGTGGACATGCAGTTTGGTAAATATCCACTAAAAGGAGTGTTTTTGGAAAGGAGGCTTATGCAGTGAAATGGTTTGCTTTTTCTTAGATCTAGAAATATTTAAAAGTGTTTTCAGTGGTGGTTCTTGGCACTTTTTGAGTGACGGACCCCTTCGACTTCCTTTGTAGTAAAAACTGGTCTGTTCCCTCCTTTTATACACACCTGTACTTAGAAAATAATGTGTGAAATTTTCATCCTTATATTCTAGACCAGTGTTTCTCAAAGTACCACCACAGAAAATATTTGCCTTTTCAAGTACCACCTTTATGCCGATACTGAAGTTTTATATAAACACTACCTATCTACCTATTTGAATGTTATGAAATTAATTTTGTTTGCTGTGCTGCTTCTTTTAAAGGACATTTTGAATCCCACAGCTTTTAAAGAATCCAAACATTTAGTACTATAATAAAGTGTATTATTGAAAAAGCTAGAAATCAAGAATCCTACATTTTGTAGTATCGCCACAGAGATCCAGAGTACCACCAGTGGTCCCTGTACCACAGTTTGAGAACCACTGCTCTGTAACTTTAATAACATTAAATCAACATCATCAATATCACCTGAACACTATAAAGTACTATATTTTTGCAATGAACAATAAAGAATTACTTCTAATCCATCTACAAATATGGTGGGAGTCATTTTTAAATTTGTATCTAGCCCTCTTGGACTACACAAAGCCCCTAACTTTGCTAAATGAAAATCCATATTTGATAACTGAGTCTAATCCCCAAGTGAGACGTAGCCTATTGTCCAGATTTCTCAAGGCTAATGCTGAGATGTTTCCATGTCAGCCCGACCAGCAGCGGGGTCATCCTACCTCCTCATTTACAAAGCACGCTCCATTCACACATTCCAAACCAGCAGACACTGATCTCCATGACAACACAGACTCTTCACGTGGGCGCATGGAAGAGATAGGAAAGGGTAACAAACAGCCAGATCACCTTTATTAAAAATCTACCACCAATTAAACAGGCTGTCAGTGCTAAGCTCCCAAAAACAGCCAGCAGCGCTATCATCAGGGAGGAGGGGAACACACAGAGCAAAGGCGGAACGCTTTCGACAAGCCTTACTTTGTGTGTTTGTTGTTTGTGCAAGTTGCAAGGGTTCGTCTGAACATGTGTCTGTGGCAGAACGATGAGAGCTAATTAATGTGAGAGGTTACTCAGAGACATGTGCTTTGAACAAAGGACAGTGATTGCTGTGATTGCTGTAATCAAGCATCTCTCTACCACACCTCACGGTAAAGCAACACAAACACGACAGACGTAAAACAGGAAGAAGACAAGAGGTCCTCAGCGCAGAAAAAAGGAATCGTGGTCTCAATGAGCAGTGAGTTAGGCGGCTAACAAGGGAGGCAGCGCAGTCAGCTACAGTCGGCATCGTGTTGAAAGGCCTGCAGTTAAGCTGCTCAGCTGCCTCAGTGTCCCAGTAGCCCCGCGGTGTTTAGCGAGAGGCAGATAAAACAAAGAGAAACTTCAAACGCTATAGCCCAAAAATAACAGCTAATGGGAGAAGGCTGAGAAATGCCATGGTGATAATTATCCAGGCTGCATCTCTTGGCTGGAGAGCCCGATCACACCCTGCACAGAATGCATGTATTTATAGGCAGAGCAGCTGAACGCTCCAGTCTTTAGTGTCACTGCTCTCCAGAGGATGGCTTCAAACACTCTGAGTGTGTCACATGTGTGTGGTGTATCCACACAGTGTCTAATTTAGAGGATATACATATGTACTGCACTTCCTGTATGTTTGCAGGAGGATTTTTCCCTTTTCCTTAACGTATTCATATCTTTATATTAGTACATTAAAAAGCAAAGAAAATGTATTACATGCACTTCTTTAAAAGGTAAATAGTTGCCATGTCATTACTTACATTATTTCAATCTCTACCACTCAAAATGACAGTACAAAGTACAGTTATAATGCAGTGATAGCTACAATATGTCATACTGCCATAAGTGTTTTGCTGCTGTTTGATTTGTGTTGTGAAATGAGACATACTGTCAGTTTAGCAGCTTACTTTATGTCTACCTATAAATAACTTTCCCACATAATAAAAAAACCTGTTGTTCTGCTTCTCTGTGGCATATTTACAGCTCCTGGTGAAGGTGAGTGATGTCCCAGACCTCTCAGCAGGCATCACCTGCTCCTTTGGCAACCTGACTGAGGTAGAGGGCCAGGTCAACAGCAACCAGATCCTCTGTGTGTCTCCTGCAGCCAAAGATGTCCCTCTCATCCCTACTGACCAAGGTTACCTCAAAACACAGCTCATCATCCATTTCCAAGCAGCACAACAGCTCCAAACATCTTTATTGATCTGCTACTGCTCTTTACACCATTCATATAACCATCTCCCACTGACCCCAGATCAGTGGAGTGTGCGATACAAAAGACCAGGCCCCATTAGAGCAGCTGGGTAATAAGACTGAGGTCTTGTGGCCTCAGGCTGAGCTGCAGACCACCATCACTGCCCTTGGACTGTGCTAATAGGCAACATGAAGGTTCAGTCAGGCAGATGGGACATGAAGGGATCACAGAGACTTTGAGATGAGGAATTAGGCCATGGGAATGAAGCATCTTATGTCACAATGTGGTTTTAGCACACCAAATCTTATCAAGTAGAAAACATAGTTCAATATTTAATATATGTTTAACATAATGCATTTCTCCAGTGTCAGTTCTCTAAATAAGTTTTGCATCATATTCATGTTATACTGTTTTTGGGGAAAAAATCAAATTGCACAACTTATTTTGTAGAAGATATTGAACAAATAAAATCTCTTTTATTACTTTTTTCATACAATTTATAATTTAAATATTTTTTCTCTTGCTATCTATCCTAAAAAAGCAATTTAAAAACAGTTTTAGTTTATGTTTTTATGCTTAATTCAAACGAATAGCAAAAGCATTACCAGTCAAAGTGTATGACTTTCATTCTATAAACAAAGTAGTTTAGGTTTAAGTTTTCCAGGTCTGTTTTACCCATAAAGATGCAAAAAGCACTACTAAAATATAATCTCGTAGTTAGCAAAACAGACATTTTGCTCGTGCCCATAAACAGACAGTAAATACATCCACATAAAAGAGATCATTTTAAGGCTGAAGAAAAAATATGATAATGCCTCATAATATACCTGGCAGAGAAATATCATGACCTTTTCTGATATTCCCCGTGCACATTTCCATAAATTCACCACTGTGACTCTGCCAGCCATTTATTTGCAAACATATATATCATTATGAATACTAACACCTGTTGTTTGACCATAAATACCTGTTGTTTGCGAGCCAAGATGGCTTCAGGGTGACAATACCAAACAGCCTGAATAATATATGATTTGCAGTGTGTGTTTTGGGGGCCTTGGTAATCCTGCTTCTGGTGAGTAAATGACAGTCCTGTTTGCCCAGAGCTCCCATGGGGGGTTCTGCATCAGCCACTAATATGAATGTTCTCCCCCAGGTAAATGTCAGCCAATCTCCCCCTCGTAAGCCCTTCCTCCATCCATCTCTCCATCCACCTCTCCGTCCACCCGTCCTTCCATTACTCCCAATATCGTCTCTGCTTTCGACCAGATGTTTATACGTGTGCTTTTACCCCTCGTCCGTTCCCTGGGGCTATCCCCTCCCCTCCTCGCTATCCCACTCTCCAATCTCCAGTCCCCTTTGCAGCCGCTGTCTATCTGTTGCACATGAACATCGATTGTGCTTTGGCGATGACCTGAGGATAGTGGGAAATTCGATCAGAGGTGGACATTAAGGATAACAAGATGGAGGACAAATCAAAAGCGAAAGGAAGTAGGAGGGAAAATGACTCCGCTGATGTACTTGAAATTAACACGGACTTTCTCCTCAAGAATGAAAATCCTCATGGGGAGATTTGAACAAAAAAGAGACTCCTAACCATTTTTGCGAGCTCCTTGGAGATAAACGTTCAGTAATACAAGTCGGTTAAGAGGCTGGTTTGACTGCTGCATAGACGTATGTGAAACAGAGCTTGATTCCCAACAGGTGCTGTGGAGAGAACAGGGCGCAGAGGGTCATTCTAGCCTCCCACACAGTGAATGTCATCTGAAATCCAGGCGGCGGTGCACATATACCAGCGCACACTCATGCATATACACAAACACTTATTTATGGAGTCGGAATTCTCGTGGGAGGGATGAGAGGCTGTTTTTGCAGAGAGCTGTAGCGAAGCCCGAGCTCTGTTGGGCTAAAGCAAAAAATCAAATACGGTCATATCAGACTCTGTGGCGGATGAAAATGTTTACTGTACTGCCACTGACCCATATACAAGTAAATAAGGTTTGTTTACAGTGATCAGATGCTGAAAGTTTGCGTGTGTGTGTGTATACCCAGGAATTAAGATGGTGTAGTACTTCAAGCCCAATCAAAACATTATGAAGTTTAGAATTACACTGGTGATTATACCGCATCTATGTAAACCAACCCCTTGTGGCCATACCTGGTACTGCAATGACAAAAGCTTCAAAATAGTTCAATATTTGATGTCTGAATGTAAACATTTTTA
Organism: Rhyacichthys aspro; assembly: GCA_036850595.1. Classification (NCBI taxonomy): domain Eukaryota; kingdom Metazoa; phylum Chordata; class Actinopteri; order Gobiiformes; family Rhyacichthyidae; genus Rhyacichthys; species Rhyacichthys aspro. Next base: position 10,413,280 of record CM072154.1, on the reverse strand, counting down.
TACGCTGCATTGTTTATGGTGCCTTGCTGCCAGGGTCACACATTTGTTTAATGTCATCCCATTCATCCCATTCATTCATAGGGTTTTTATAGTGGACAGATCGCTTAACAATTCAAACTAGACGACTTGGGAGTGATGTCTTGTGCTTGCGTTGCACTCTACATCACACACTGCACGACCTTTCACCCTGAGTGGTCCGTCGAGCCTCCAAAATCACAAAAATGCATGTAATTAGTAGGACGCATAATGACATAATCCCTGTGACTGTCAAAAACTCGTTTCTGGGTTTGAAAAAGATGAACAGCAAACTAATAAATGTAGGTCATGACAGAGTGAATTGTGCACTGCAAAAAGACCTGTTCAAATAATTATTTTTCCACCTTTACCCCAACCCATGTCCTGCACTGTCCCTGGCTGAAGCTTGTCAGTGACTGGCGCAGATATTTAGCCTGGTAGATAGGAATAGTCAACAACTTGGAGTGCGTGTTCACAGCACATTATTCGTGAGTTCCCTTATGGCGACTGCTCATTGTTGAGGCTGGTTTCAGAATGCACTTAGTAAAATTATTATAATATCAAATGGAAGGGTAGAAGAGAAAAACAGCAAGACTCCATCTGGGTAGATGTCTTATTTTTGTGAACAAATTGTGTACTAATTTGTAGGGCTGTGCAATTAATCAAATTTTTAATTTCAATTTCGGCTCGCAACGACCACAAAACCTATGTAATCAAGAATAAACACTTATTTACTACTTGTTTTCCATTAGATTGTGGAAGTGCACTACATTGTTGATCTTATTTATTTATCTTAATTATTGTTTCTGTTAATTTAAGCTATTTATTTATACGGTTGAATATATTATTTATTGTACGGAGAATTCACTGTTTTGTTCAGTGAATTTGTGTAAAATGATCGTGATTTCAGTAAAATAATTGAGCAGCCCTACTAACTTGTTCTTCTATCTTCTTTCAGATTGGTCCGGGGTGGAGCTACGACTCAACTCTAAAGAGACTGGACAGATGCTCATCAGCACTGAGGTCAAGTTTTACAACTGCAGCGTCCACCAACTGTAAGCATCTCCCTTTCCCTGCACAGAAACAACACACTCATTCATTTCATTTCGAAAAAAAAAAAACAGCCCTCCTCCCAAAACCACTCAATCGATTCTCGGGAATTAGTTACAACTTGTCCTCAACCTTAGACGCCCTAAGTTTCCTAAAAATATCTTCATGTAACGTGACCGCTGGTTGCTTCCTGAACATCGTAACAGTAAGATTCACTCCTGTTGTCCCTAATAAGACCTCAGCTGCTATCTGGTTAACACATGCTCTGTAGGGAGTTCATGCCCTGCTTCATGCCATGTCTGCCTCTGACTGAGTGATGTGCAATTGGAGATCTCTCTTTGTCAGTGCTTTTCCAATCGCTCGCTCCATTCCCGGTGTGGCAGATTCTGTGTGTGAGAGATCTAAAGGCCTTACTGACTTGGGAGTATGACCAAATGAAGAACATGGGAGTAGAATATCACAGCAGTGAAGCTAGCAGGGGTTTTGGAATCACAGCATCTTCTAATATCCTTGACTATGCCCCTGACATTAAACCAAATGTTGTAGCCACTGTCTCCTTTGTGAGATAAAAGCTTTCTGCTCCTTGCCCTATAGCTTCATATGGCTGACTGCTGTGAAGCCTGTCTGAGCAACACAAAAAGCAATTACCATCTCTGTCATCAGCTTATATAATCGACACGGACTAACATACATGTGCACACACGCGTTCACAAAGACACTTGAAAAGGGCAGAGGCTCACACTTGCATATCTCTTCCATTTTGCACACACACTGTACTCCGTAGCCTGAAGGTGAATCGACTCTCCTCTCCAGAGTTACTTCCTTTGCCAGAGATCCTTTCCCATGCTTTTGCGCCGATGAATATTTCACAATAAGAGGCCATGCATAACTCAAAGCGATGAAAGAATGAAAAGAGCCAAGGAGAGCTGCAGAACATAGTGTTGTAAATGCCAACACTTTCCGTCGCTAATTTCAAGTGCGTTGTCTTTACATGAAAACATACAGCGAAGAGTAAGAGCCTGTCACTTATTGTTTTCTCTGAGTGTCTTTCTATATTATGCAGGACATGTCTTTATGAACCTGGCGAATCCAATCCATGTATATTTAGAGATTGCTATGAAAGCCACACTATGTACGTTTTTACCACAAGACACGTAGCCTCAAAGTGTTTTTGATGGTGCTCTAACGTAAACATGAACAAAAGAATAAACCCTCTTCTGTAGATACAGTGCAACAAGTTCAACATATTCTAGGGCACACTATCTATATAAAAAAATACATATTAAGATATGTGAGGTACATAAGTAATAGTCCCAAGAAGAGTTGTAGGCTCCAAAAAGCTACAATATCCAACCAAAACTGTTTTATTTCCAAAAATGTTATTTAAAGCTGAGAACTGTTTAGCCACTGTTGTGAATATTAGAATTGAGCCGTTTTAAAAAATACAGCTAAAGCACCAGAAAAGTAACTGAAATTTTTGATCTTGATATAGGAACCCCTGAATGTATCGATGGTTTCTGGAGACGTCATACCGTTTCATTTTTTCATTATTTTTATTTAAATAATGTCGTTATTTTACATATACAGTATACACTGAATTTACATATGCATTTACATATTATACATGAAAGAGCCTTGCACATACACCTAACAGCTATAATTACTCCCTACTTGAACAATGCAGGGCTAATGGTAATTGCAGGAGCAAGCTGCGCCAATGTCTATTTGTCCTCATCACTCAGCATTTGAACACACAGTCTCTCCTCTTTGTCCTTCTCTTTCCTTCACCATCTGATTCCAGTCACGAGGGCTCATGCACACACACATACATGCACACACACATATGACACGCTGCATTAATATATAGCAGTAGTAAATTTATGCAGGGAGAACTGGGCCCAGCAGCTATTAGGTTCAGTGCCAACCACAAGGGCACAACAACAGCAGGTGCCCACTTGGGATCTGAACTCATTTCCTTTGTGGCACTTCCCCCACTTTGGCAAACTCTGTGCCCCCCGTTTACTGCACTCACTCTGCATATGTGTGTGTGTGTGTGTCTACGCAGGTGTCTGTCGTGTGTGAACAGTGCCTTCCGATGCCACTGGTGCAAGTACCGCAACTTGTGTACCCATGACCCGTCCAGCTGCTCTTTCCAGGAGGGACGAGTCAACGCCTCTGAGGTCGGTCCAACACACGAGTTCTCCAAACACAACTTTTCTTTTCATTTTTCCCTCGTTTGACTCCAGTTTTGTTTCCTTCTGTCTGTTTCCCGCTCCGTGTTCCAACTCTTTACCAGCCTCAGGGCATGTCTACAGACAAGCCATCTAAGCTCTTCTATTTCCGAATTGCTGTTTCACATTCAGAGCTTTTGTTCTTTGCTGTAGCAATTAGCACTCTATTATCTGCCAAGTTTAAAGTGTCTTAACACGATCACTCTGACCCGGGCAATCTCATTGTCTCAGATGCAAATAGCTGCTTTTTTAAAACATTTCACACAATGTCACTTTGAATTTGGTCAAACCGCAAAGCTTTTCAAGGTCGTACATCCTAACTCAAAGTGATTTTCTTTCAAACTTTCTCTCAAAACATCACACTCCTTTATTGACTTTGCCACTGAGCTGGTGAAACATGTCGTTCGGTTGGTCAGCTCTGCAGGTAATGACTTACATGATTGCTGTTCCACCAGGACTGTCCCCAGCTGGTGCGCTCTGAAGAGATACTGATCCCAGCGGGGGAGGTCAAGCCTATCACGTTAAAGGCCAAGAACCTGCCACAGCCTCAGTCTGGCCAGCGAGGTTACGAATGTGTCCTACACATCCAGGGGGTCAGCCACCGAGTCACGGCCCTCCGCTTCAACAGCTCCAGCGTGCAGTGCCAGAACAGCTCGGTATGCACACAGATACATACACTTGACTTTTTTGTCAGTGATTGTTTCTATACACCGTAAAACCATTGAACAAGTGCATACAAGACACAAACAAAGTCTCCTGTCTAGTATCTAGAATAAATGTGCTGTAGGAATCAATATATTACCTGTTGTAGGTTTCTTTTTGCTGGCCAGGCTCAGAGAAGCACTGTACAGATGTGTGCGAGCAGATGTGTGGTATCAGGGAAAATCTACGCTACATACAGCATTTTTACAGTACATTATTTTAACATGAAATAGCTGAGTACTACAGTTCTTTCCACAGCAGTATTTCTCCACACAGCAGACCAGAGCCAAAGATTCCTTCATCAATCACTTGAGTGAGCCGCTCAGAAGCTGCTATTGAAGAACAATGCCGTAGAATGCATGATAGTACCTTAAAGAACAGCTTTCTAATGCCACACATTTGCTGTTGTTTAAAGCAACCGTGTGTAAAATGTCACCTCAAATTGAGCCTGAGTTTTAGCTCATGTTGATGTTTAGCTGATGTTTTTTTTTTTTTACATTAGCAGGGAGAGCAACCCCCAAAACATGCCTGGTTTTCTCACATCTTCCGTAAATAATTCAGGGTGATAGACTGTCCTACCATCTCGTGACAATGCATCACATCAAATCAAAGTTACATAACAACTTGTATTTATAATTTATCTTTAGAGAGGTAACAGTCTCAAGGTACCTTTACAGCAGCATGTTTCTCATTTCGTTTCAAATGATTTCAAATGCACGTTTTCCCCCGACTCCACCGAGCGTTCTTGTTCACTGCGCCCATGACACTGGCCAGTTCTCAAGACTACACACTAACAGATATCTACCCCAGATAATACAACATACCACATATAACCCTTATTATAAAATCCAAGGATATCACTTTCTAAGATCACTAGTTTTGGTTCTCTTAATTTGAACGAATGCAAATGCACTGGTTGGATTCTAGGCATGAATATACACAAGATGGCAAGAAAAAGAACTGAAAGAATATGAAACGAACAGCAGCAACACAATGGCAATTATAACTGGATGTGAAAATTGTATATGTCATTTTCACAGGATGATTCAGCTTTGTATGATCCTGCCCTCCAGTCAAGTATGAACTCACTCCTGCACTATATTCCCCGTGGAGTTATGTATACGCATTATATCCCTGGCTCTAAGGAAAGAATTAAGGGCATAGGAGGCACTTCAGGACAACTTGTATAAAGGCCAAAGTGAAGCTGAAACATCTGCCCACTTGCCCCATTTCTTGAGCGTTCTCACTTGAGATGATGTAACTTTGGGGTAACATTGAAAAGACATTGTAGTTCTTGCAAGGACCCATGAGAGTTGCCCGTTTCCAAAGCTCTCGCTGAAATTGTCTCGCTTTTTTTTATATATTCCTCTTCTGCCCCGTCTCCTCGCACATCCCTCCTTATCTCTTCTGTCTGTCTTTATGCCTCGCAGTATTTGTACGAGGGCATGAAAATCAGCGAGCTGCCGGTGGATTTCTCAGTGGTGTGGAATGGCAACTTCATCATCGACAACCCCGACAACATCCAAGGTAAGAAGGGAAGCAGTTCAAGAAATTAGTCAGAGAGAGATCCTAGCATAAACCAATAAAAATACTTATTTATTTATTTGCTGCTGGTGATCTATTAATGTTACTATATGTGGTGTATCTAGAAGTATATACGTATTAGTTTACAAGGACATTATAAAAATCTAACTGTAGGAAGTGATCACAATGAAAGAATTAAAATTAGATTAGACTAGACGAGAATAGAATAGAATAGACAAATCTAGAATAGAATAGACAAATATAGAATAGAATAGAATAAAATAAAATAGAATAGAATAGACAAATGTAGAATAGAATAGAATAGAATAGAATAGACAACTGTAGAATAGAATAGAATAGAATAGAATAGAATAGAATAGACAAATCTAGAATAGAATAGAATAGAATAGACAACTGTAGAATAGAATA
>CM072154.1:5264998-5522640 GCA_036850595.1 Rhyacichthys aspro | reverse complement strand
CAACAAGAGAAGTCTAAGACTAGACCCTCGTATTAAGAAACAGACCGCAGTGACAAGATGCATTCGTTCTTGCTTATTGTGTAGCGTAAGCAGGCACTTTGCTGGAAAGTGTACCATGATATCAATGAGCAGAGACTGAATCAGCTGAGTGGTCTCTGGGCTGGATGTAAATCAGTGTTCGGAGCTCGCGTCTGCAATGCTGCCAGAAATGAAATCAATGCTACGAATTGTGTTCTTCTGTAACAATTATAAGCTCATGCTATGAAGGACAGCCAGTGACAAAGAGCACTATAACATACATGGTAAATATGAGAAGATTTAACTAATATTAGTCAAATTAGCACTCAAATAAAACATTGGGTGCTATTGTTTAGTAAAATGCAATGTTATTCCTTGGCTGTGTAGTTGAGGATGTGTATTCCATGACTCCCTGTCTGTTATGATTGTCACATTACATCATCATCAGAGTGTTCATTTTGTGGACGATTCTTTGTCCAAAACTAAATAAAAAGTAATTAATTAGAACGAAAACTCTGACTTAATGTATCAATACTTTCTTCATAGAATAAAAACGAAATGAAAATGAACAGACAGAGATGAAATTTTGAGCGATGATGTCAGTTGCAAACATTTGTTAGAGCCGCAGGAAGGACGACAGGCAATGAAAAAGAAAGACTTTTAAATATCAAACCATGTCAATGCTTGGGACCTCAGTATCATGCTATAACAGGTTAGTAGTCAGGTAGAAATGATTACTTCAGAAAAGAAAAAAAAAAAACATTACAAAATGCATCAACCTTTATATTTTAGTGACTAAATATATTTAGATATAGTCCACTTTTTTTTTTTTATATATTCAGTCGACTAAAACTAGACTAAAACTAATAAGGATTAGATGACTGAATTATGTCTAAAACGAAATCGCATTTTCGTCAAAAGACTAAGACTAAAACTACACTCAATCACTCATTTTCGGATTTGCACAAATGCGATTATATGGTCTGAGTGTCACTCAGGCTGTTTACATTGACTCTTGGAACTCTGACCCACATGCCGTGACATTTAATCCACGAGCCAGTCACACTGACGGTAAACGAGGCCATGAGACCTGCGGGACCTCTGACCCGGCCATCGGACATCATGCACCGCGACATATGACTTTCTGTCTGGAATCATACTCTCCCCCTACGGACCTTTAGCAACAGAGATAGAAGGAACACTGCTAGTTGAAAGAGAAATATTGCACCAGTGAACCTTCATACAGTGTGAGCAGCAGATTCATAAATACAAACCTGATAGCTGGCACGTTTTGCAACATATACAATGCCAATATTTGTGTCCTAGTTAAAATTTTTTAGTTCCTTTAGGCAACACTTTTATAATAATGTTGCTAATCTAAATAAGCATATTTTACTATGGTGATTCTGACTGTCCGTACAGCATATGCAGTGGATTTAGAACCAGAAATGTGATTTGCCATAAGTCTTGGCCTAGTTTCTTTACACATGGAAATAATAATAAATCATTGGTTGGGAAAGTGGGAAATTAAAACTTTAAAAACAAATGGTAGAATTGTCACACAATACTTGTATTAAACCTAAACTCTGCAGGAGAAAATTTTACAAATGAGTCTTTTTAGGCATGTACTTTTTTAGACATTTTAAATGATGCTGAACCCAGTTACATATTCTTCTGAGGTAAAGATAGAACTCTTGAATATATTTTAGTTTGGACTGTGCTCTATGCAGACATCATAGAAATGCCACACACTTGAGAAATGAAGTGAAGAATGAAGAAGTGAGTAAATCCACCTTTGTAGTGGTGTGAGAGGTTAAAGATATAGCTGTATATTCCTCCAGTAAACAGCAGAATAAGATTATGTCTGGTTTATTTCCGTCTTTTGTGACATTCATTTCAGAAAGCAACACTTTTTTCTACATTTTTTGGGATTCACGCTTCGGTTTCATGCAGTGTTTTGAATCCACAAAGCAAGAGCTATTAGAAGCTAAAACAGCTATTGCTAATGAAGGTTAATTTTCTTTTCAAACAAAGTACAGCATTTAGAAATCATTCTTTTTCACAAGAACAAGGCCAGTTTTGCTTGAAAAATCATTGGTGTTCTGTTGGTTTTTGGGGGTTTTTTTGTCACTGTTGAAACCAAAAGGTGTTAAAATTGTCAGAAAAGCTTGTACTTTTTTTTTTTTTAAACATCTCTTAAAGCATGTGATACTAACCCGACTCTCTCCTCATGGCTTTTGCATGTTTATGTTGAACTTCTGTAGGCCAACTGTTTTGGAGCTAGTTTTCAAATACCCATTGGTTGTAATATGCCAGGCTAAATTAATTCAAACGTTAAGGAAACAATGTAATTTCCATCTTCTTTTGGCAGCGCACTGATTTAGTTCTGATGCAAAAACTGAACTATAACCTGCGCCGCATTTAAACGAAAAACTTCCTCTCAGTCACACAAAAGCCCCTACGTTCAAACACGCTTCAGCAGTTGCATGAATTCCACTCTTTATCAAAAGTTTTCGAAGTTGGCAGGTCTTCTATCCCTCTGCTGTGCACAAGAGGAAGAAGACCGGTGATGAACAGACTGATAGACGAGGCTGGGGAGAGAAAGAGGGGGGGAGATTAGTGACGAGAGGGCTCTCCACATCCTGCGGTATGGATCCAAACAGCCAACCACACCGGCCAAGAGCCTCTCTCTGCGGTGCTGTGCCTGCCGTCCACATGCTGCCAGACAGATGACACAATGTGGAGAGAAGGATTAGAGCCGAGGACGCAGAGGGATAACCGACTCTTGGACAGCAGGCTGGTGTTAACTTTAGGACTGGCTTCTTTGCACAGGCTTACGGCTGTGTGGAAGAATGGATGGTGCTATAAACATCTTAGGTACACTTCGTCACTCGGAATGTTGACAAGTGATTATACGGTTGTTCTATACTCCAAAAAAGGGGTTTTCAGAATACGCATCTGCAAGGAGGTGATACCTGTAGCTGGTTTGATAATAATATGGTCAGATGGAAGTGTGTTACTGTTTTAACCTTATGCCATTTTGCATCATGTAGCATATACTTGTTTCCTAGCCTCAGGTAGCCATTTTTTCTTCAGATATATATGGAACCTGTGCTGTTCCATTTCCACACTCCTTCATGTTTTTTTAATGGGGAGAAGTCAGTTGTCTTGTTTTGTCCATCATGATTCATTTAACATGGTCCCCATTTGCGTTTTTCATCGTTCAAGTGCCATATTTTTAACTGTCCAAACTGGGACGATGCATCGATATCTCCAAAATACACGTGACTTTTTACATTGTATGTGACAATGTGAAAATACAAAGATATAATTTTTTATTTGGGAATATTACTTTTAAGATGAGAAAGTGTGTAATTTCTGCTGGAAAATAACATTTGGTCACACTGGTCTTAACTTAAGGAACATTTACTGAGGTTTAACAGGTTTAAAATACCATTTCCATGACAACTGTGTGATTGACATTCTATAGACAAATAATTTAAACACAGTAATAATAAATAATAATAATATAAATAATATATACATAATAATAAATAATAAAAATAGTGCACTTAAAAATCGGTTTTTCAGTGATACAGAGTACACTTCAGTTGTGTTTTTCTTTATTATCCTACAAGTTAACATGAGTTTTATGATTTGTGTGTTTTATTGTGATCATTTATGCTTGCACGCAACAACTCATTTTCTACTGCTTATTCTTGAGAAGGGCTGCAATGCAATCTACTATGGTTATGAGTGAATCTTAGGCAGTTGTTGCACCTACAAACATCTACACGCACCAATAAACATTGACATATAGACTCCACGATGGCTGGTACTTTGAGGCAGAAGTGCTAACCCCCCCCCATGCACACCTTTCTAAATTTTACTCAATGTAAACCCTTTGAAATAGTTGCCTGCAAGAAGAGCAAATTGTAAAAGTGACAAGTGCACTGACATGGCCTTTGGACTTCAACATAATGAAAGAAAAGTGAGTGGGACACGAGACAGACATGTAAAATGGCCCTTACATTTAGGTAATGGTGCATGTCTAATGAGGGCTCTTATGTCAATCGGAGCTGTAGCATAAATGCGTCACATGATTGGACTTAATGAACCTCACCGACGCCACGAATCGCAGCCTCTTTCTGTAGCATACAACTGCATAGGCTGTGTATTTCAGCTTTAAATATTTAGTAAAGGTTGAAAACAATGTGTAAACATAAAGGATAGAAGTAGACTTTTTGCATTGTTGCTATTTATCTTCATTGTTTCATAATGTTGGGTGGTAAACCGCAGGAACACAGACGAAATGTTGTTTTGACTACTTGCATCAAGCAGAATGGGAGCCCATGGGGGACAGCAGTGTGTTTATATGTATGGTTTTTATTCTCCCTTTTTATTGTTTATTTGGATTGAAGCAGCAATCTGCAGTGTTGCTCCCCAGCCAGTCATTGGGAGTTGTTTATTCCTGCAAAGCGCCGTGTGAAAGACTTTAAATCGTCGTGCAGCCTCGGGCCAGGCACTGGGTTCAAAAGGCAAAGAGCGAGCGTTTTGGAGCTGGGAACTGCGAGGGGAAAGGTCAAACAAGAGGAAGTTTAATAAAGACAGAAAGAAGAGGGCGGGTTAGGACGGGGGGTGGCTGATAGATGGTTTCCTGTCACTGTGCCACTGTGGGCTCGTTACTACATAGCTTGTGTCAAATAAAGGAGTCAACAACTGTAATAATGTGAGTAAAAATGGAAAAAAAACTACAATAAAAATGGACGGAAACAAATGGATCCTTTCAGAAGTTATGTCATGTATGAGTGTGCAAAATAATAACATCAACATGAAATAGAAACTAGGAAAATAGTTGTTGTCGTATGTGTGAGGCAGTTTTACTAATGGACTATATTATATGGACCATATTGTTGGTTACCATTGCATCTTTGTGTCTTGCCTGGGCAGATCTCAGTTTAACAGTCTTTAATGTCCTAAAAAAAATGTTGTAACTCCGGGTACTTTATGTGGTGTTATTCAGCATTTGCTAAGTCAAGTGTAACACTGAATTAAGCATCCAGTGACTTATGGCTTGCAGCTTGTAACTGATGCACACATTTATAGCGTAGCAAAAATCAAGTCGATCTAACTAATGTTCTTTAATCATTCACTGAAAGGAAAAAACAGGGTCAGTCAGTTGGAGTTTGACAGATTATTCTTGTGTTATTTTGGGATTTCTGAAAGCGAATTCACCTGTGTCTGTTGAATGTGTATTACGGTATCTTCTTAAATGGAGCTGACTGCAAAACATTTTTTTTGGAGACTGTACAAATTAAAAGTAAAAGTTAATTAAAGTAAAAATAAAATGGGATGAACTTTAAAACGCAATCAAAATAATAGAAAATGTACCATTAAAAACAATCTCAGACTCAAAAGACTGCTTGGTTAAGTGGTTACCGAGTTGCATAGTAGCAGTGACGATTGTGACTATTTTTTTTTGCAATTTTTATTCCACCCTACAATGAAAGAAATCAGTCATGTAGCCGGAATCAATCAAATAAACTGAATTAGAACACAGCTAAACAAAAACATTTAGGCAGGGCCTTTTGCTCAATATAGCAATTTTCAAAATAAGGCACCACATTAGGTCCATTACTTGAATATTGTACATTATTCAAAATGGCATTCCCTTCCAAAGCATTTAATGTCAATTCCATATTTATCTTTGGGAATTATGTCATAAATGGGAGCATTTTCTCATGGCAGATGGCCAAAAGTTAAACTATTCAATTTGGAATGCCATAATGGTTTCCTGTTGACCTTAAAAAATAAATATAAATAAAATCACATCCATTTTGCCATCTCCTGCAGGACCCTGTGTGAATGTGGCATTACATTCACTGTATTTCTCTCTCATTTGTGTTGTGTATTTTGGGTTATCGCAGGCTCATCTTGTCATGGAGTAACACTGCTATTCATCCCATCCCTTTGTTTAACTTTCTTTTTAGAAGAAATCTACTGGAAGTCTTTTCTGGCATCACTAGTCTGATCTTATATACACACCCCAGTCTCCTACAATGCACGAAAGAATAGAACAAAAAGACAAAACATTTAATTAGCCACAACTCCACAGACGAAATGACAAAGCTAAATCCACAAGCTCAAGGAGGAAGAAGGGAGTGAAAACAATGAGATGAGCGCTCTGTCTTGTTTGCAGCGGGGAGCGTTTTCTTTTTGAAGGCTTTCCGCCGAGTGAAGTGATGACAGTTTATCGGATTAGGGATCGCTGGATAATAAATACCCTTGTTTGATTTCTCCTCCCATACTCCTTAAACATGATTACTGCTTACTGTTACCGCCAACACCACATTACGGCGCGTGGCACGGTGGGCATTTGCATAATGTTTGCAGAGACGCTAAGGAGTGATGGCTGCTGAGGAGACGGAGAGGAATACATCGGGCCGTCAGCGTTATTCCATCGTCATTCCGTTTTATCAGTTCTGACGTCGTTCTCTTGACCTTGTCAGTGCTTTATATGGAAACATGAGCCTCTGTGATGACCTCTTCATGCAAATTTGTGCTAAATGTCGGCTGTGCTACTTGAGCACGTCAGGTCCTGTTGCTAAATATGATACTTACTCATGTTTGTTTGCGGAGAATCTTCAAAAGACTTGAATTAGTGGCACTCTAAGCATTATACAGTTGACCTCAGTGTTATTTTCAGAAAGCATGATAATAATTTTGAATTATCCTTTACATTTATATTGGCATTTATAAAGGTTTTTAATGTATAATCTTGATCAGCCTCTTAAGTCTAAAAGGTGTCCCACAAGACACTATTTTGGGCACATTTTTGCTTGGAGTTATCATCAAAAATAAACACAATTAAGCAGATTTCCCACAAAATGCTGGTTGTTAAAGGTTTATCTCTGCATAGGTAACCTTTTCTCTCCAGTAGGTAGTCGTCAGCACAGCCCCAATTTGGAGCAATGACTCTAAAATGTCAAAAAGACAGATCAGTGCAAGAGTGTTTTATTACTCATTTATGACATCTTCAGTTTTAATCTGCCTGGGCCATTTTCATAAACCTGATACAGTTAATAGGGTGCATGGTTGCAAAGTAGTTAGTTCTGGTTTACAAAGGTAAGAAAGTCACAGGATGCACACCGATCTCCTGCCAGTAATCTTTCTGTGTGATTACTGTGGGTCCTCACATCATCCAAAGACATGAATGTAAATTGCAATAGAGTTTCCTGGATCACTTTCACACCAGCTCAAATGAACTGCACTTGAGTTTGTTTGGGTTTTTTTTTGTTTTTTTTATCAAACTAAATGCTTGAAGTGTGAATGCATCTTTACACTACCTACATGGTTCTTCTCCTGCAAACACAAAATATAATGTAATGTACTGCACTACTTTATCACACTGAGCTACTTAAAGTTGAAGTACACGATTTTGTTTTTGCTTCCTTGCTTCACTATTCACCCCTAACAGCACCTTTCCGGCTTCTTTTATTTAAGAAAGGGAAAATTTTTCATTAAAAAAATACTAATGCATTACATTAAATCAAAGTTTAGAGTTAACCTGAAACCTTTAGCTTCTGAGTTTACCGTTGTAGACTGTAGTGATCCTGTAATTATCTCCGCCTCGTTAAACATTGCACTGAAGCATTGCCAACATTTATCCATGTTTCATTTGCTGCCTGTTTCTCTGTTTTTATCTTTTTTGAGCTGTTCCGCTGTAAAATAAGTTGTATTTTGCAACAGAATAACCCATTTCGTTTATTTATTTCCTTGGTTCTCCGTTGTTGACTTTATTGTCGACAAATGGGAGCGCTCCTTTTTACAGGAAGCGAGCTGTGATTGGCCAAAATTTCACTGTTGGCTGATCATTCTCAATCCTTAATGATAAATCCTAGATCATCTGTAAAGGTCTTATTTTTTTATAGATTATTCCTGTTACAATAAACTGTTAAACTGTCAAACTAAATACAACAGTAAAAAAATAAGGTAATGGACTTTAAATTTGATCTAACAACCTTTACTGGTTACAAAATATGTCTTTTTTTAATTGAATGGCTCTTTTATTCATACTAAAAAAAGTATGGCCCAAGAACCACTAAGCCCCATCAAAACATATTTGAATATAGTTGCCCTTTGTATGTTTGCGTGGCCACTGTCCACAGCAAGTTATCAGTGTTGATGCAGCATTAGCACTGACCAGATACACTAACTATCTGCGTGCGCTGAATGTATACTATCAGTGTGGGAATGTGCATACGTGGACATTACATGTTGGTGCAGTATGTTCACCGGACCTCTCTCTGAACTCGTGGCCTCACTGTGAACCATCCTCTCTTCATTCAGCAAACAGCAAAGCACGTGCGAGCGGAGTTAGCTAGTTACGAATGGGACGAGCCACTGTGCACTTGCACGAGCGTACACCCCCGGCGTGGCTCAAAGGCAAAGCCGTCTAGACATCGCTCTATCTTTGGAGGAACAGTAACTCGACTGTTGGATTCTTTTGTGTGGAGATATTTGTCGTCCAAATCGAAGCCGTGGCCCAGTTTTGTCTCTCTTTTTTTTAAACCGAAAAGTATCCGAGACACAAAAACACAGCATCAGTAGAAATGACAGAAGGATAAATGGAGAGAACTAAAGCAGATGCAGACGATGAGACAGCGAGAAACTATGTGCACTTGTCAGAGTCGTCTCCAGGGGGACAAAGGTCTCCATTGTAATTCTGCCGTTGTACTCGATTTTGTTTTGATGTTCCCTGTTTTGGGCTCGTTGCCTGTGCCATATGCCATAAAATGTCTGTGAATGTGTGTGTGCTTTTGTAGAAGTCCACACACACACACAGAGAGAACTCGTCCCGGACGGCTGTCACAGACTTTCTTTTCGACTGTGGCTTTTGCAGTAAATTAGCTGTAAGAGACAGATGTGCTTTTTTAAGATAATTATCATATTAGTTTGCGGTGCTGGGTGGCATGCTGTCACACTCTTTTTCTGTCAAGTTTGCATGTACTCTTTTAGATTTTCCTCCACTTCTGGTTTCTCTTACCAACCAAAACATGTACAATATGTCCCCTTATAATAATAATAATAATAATAATAATAATAATAATAATAATAGTTGTTGGATACATGCTAATTTATTTTTGTATTTTTTCCCTTGCTCTAAACAAACAAATAAATTAATTAATAAATAGAGTAATAAAGTAATAAAGTAATAAATAAATATATTCACTCTCTGCATTTGTCTGTCTTGCAAAAAAATTTAAAATAAAAATACCGTAAAGAATAAGCGTCAAGTAAAGTGTAATTTACCACTTTACTTGACACAAACAACTCTGATTATTTCAATATTTCACTACATCATTTCACTATATATTGTATCTAAGAAACACTCAAAGTACTTTTCTCCTCTTTGGAAATAATTGTTCTGTCTTTGAACCAGGAAAAACAACATTTACTCTTCAGGCACATCTGAGAAATCCAATGTATTGGACGGTTAGCTCTACAAAGTGCTACGTGTGACAGACATCTCTCAAGTGAAACACATTGTCTATTCATTTATCGACTCTTTCGGACACACTTCCCTTATTCGCCATGTTTCTCAGCGCCTCCACAGCTCCATGCGTCAATGGACATTGTTAAAGTCTAAGCCATGGTGCACTGAGTTCACTTGACGTATTAGAATTCAATATGGTGGACGCTGGCTGACAGCATCAGAAGTATTGGAGGAGTCGACAGCGGCAATGAATGTGAATGCACGTTGTGTAATGGGGGAAACATTAATCATAATTCTTGTTGAAACAAATGATGACACATTTCGAGAATCAAAGACAGTGCTTACAGGTGCATTGTGGTAATTTAGAAGTATACATGGAACAATTTGTTTAGTTTAGTGCATTCGGCCTCCAAATTACAGTTGAACTTTAATAAAACTCAGTAAAGAAGCCGTTCATTCTCTTACTTCCTGTTTCTACAGATGCCTAGAGAGGACAAACTGAGCACAGCAGGAAAAGAAGCACATGCATGTTTCTTTATAAACACACTATCTTGCATGAAGGCTTAGGACATGTATGACCCAAACTGATCTTATGTTGAAGGGTTTACTCATGAACTCATCATTATTTCCATTATGTTGGTTTCTACAGAAAGTCATGTCCCTGCAGGGCTACCGTAGGTGCTCACAGTCTCTAGAAATAAGGGATCAAGGGTGGGGAATTCCAAACTGAATTTTTCCATCAAATTTTCATGCTTTCATCCACTTCTTTAAGCTTAAATTCCTTTAAACTAGTGTTCATTTTGTTGAGAAATAATTTTCTTCAGTTATCATCAACGACAAATCTTTGTAGCTGAAAATGAAACAAAAACTAAATAAAAACTAATTAATGAGAAAACTCTGACAAAATTGATCAACACTTTTGCCAATGAATAAAAACGAAACGAAGAAATCCAATCAGAACTCACATTTTTGAGCGTCGCGGCATTTGTTACCTGTGATAAGACGACAATAGAAATGATTACTTAAAAAAAAAAAAAAAAAAAAAAAAAACATTGAAAATGCATTACCCTTTATATTTTAGTGACTAAATCTATTGTAGATGTAGAATTAGGATTAGATGACTAAATTATGACTAAAACTAAATTGCATTTTAGTCAAAAGACTAAGACTAAAATTAAACTAAAATTTGCTCTCAAAATTAACACTGCATCAAACACTCCTTTTACTTAAATGTAATTGATTAAAATGTCTCTGAACATTTCCTATTAAATTCCATTAGCAGAAGTTTGGATGAGATAACAGGGGAAAAGGGCTGAGTGGAAGTGTTTTTGTGTTGGCGGACGTGAACACGACCCTGTCACTAACAAAATGACCCTCCAGCCATGTGGCCTAGAACAGACGAGGCTATAGGCCACGGCGCCTGTTACTCACAGTGCGCTGGCTTGGAGACCCCGGCAGAAACAGACAGCACCAAAATATCACCGGGGGCTTCCCATGTCAACACTCACAGATGCAAGATTAATTCAGTCAGCCGAGAAAGCCACCAAACCGGGTGGAAGGACGTATGTGTTTGTTTTTTATCTGAAGCCTGATTTTGTTGATGATAGTTATTGAAATAATTTACTTAACTGGACAAACAACACTTTCAGAAATGTATTGACTCTCTTTATTTAGATACCGTTGGTGCACACTGTTTTTTTTTGGCTTGCATGAGCATCATCAATCCAAGCAGGACTCTGTCACTGTGCACCCTGTTCAAGTCAAAAGCACACAGTTACATACATAAATCCACCTGTTCTAAATCAGTGCAATGAATACATAACAGTAATGAACAAAACTTACAAGATATGACCTTTGACATTATCTGGAATCAGTCTAGATCATTTGTCAAAACTGAAATTAGGCTTCCAGATTAATATATCTTATTTATGCTAGTGTTACTCAAACAGAAGATGTGTAATTACCAACACATTTAGATGAAAAATTAGACGCTGAAAACTCATTTATATATAACTGTAGGAACATTTGTTGTTTAAGACTAAAACATTAATAACAATGGGCCTTTTATTATTATTATTAGCTGTGTGAGTAACTCCATGCTGCTTGCTCCTCATTAACGTAGAAAAATAAAATTGCATTAACACATGGAACGCCCTACCACCTACCGGGCCATATCCATGTACATTTTCATGATTTTTAAGTAATAGTTTTACTTTATATGAATAGAGTTTGATAAGATACAGAATGACAGGTTGATTTATTATATTCATCTTGTTACATCAACTTTTCTTGATTTTGTAGTTAAATGGAACTTAATTCATCCTTTTAAAATAATTTAAGTTCTCACACTTTTTAAAAACCCCTCCACTGGTTGGTTGAGAGCATTGCCCATTGATGTAAATGTGGAATTTAACAACGAAAAAAGGGTTTACTCCAACTACATCTGCATTAGACGGCAGGTTTATCTATTTGCGATGCGCACTCATCTTTTATGTAACATCATACTTTCCAGAGACAATAACAAACACATAAAAACCCTCAGAAGTAGAAACAGACATCAGTGTTTGTCTCTTTTATGTAAAGCCAAAAACAAATCCGGCGAGACTGCTTATCACTGAAGATATGGAGCCTAAATAAAAGCCGGGGAACACATCATCTCTCCATTTCATCTCTTTATCTCGCTGGCGTTTCCTTTCTCTCCGTCTCGGCGGAATCTAAAACAGATTTCATATTAGCGGCGGGAGTATCGGATGGCCCGTGAAATGAAATACAGGTGGGTTTTGTGTTTGTCTGCTTAACGTGCCAAGTGACTGGGAGTCGGAAACAGCCCAAACACGGCGTCAGGTGACATTTGCGTAGAGCATTGTGGAGAGAAATGCTTAGCTTGTTTGACATTTCTAGCAACGGGCGCGGTGCGATTTGTAGATGTGTTTAAAGGCTGTTGTGGAAATGTATGACTTTGAGAAGGCTGCAAACTCCGTCGAAGCGCACTGCACGCTGCGTCGTCTAATCCCTCCTCATCCTTTTGGTGTCATTCGTGGTGAGAAGTGCTGCACAGTGCAATCTGGCTGACATTAAGCATATCGTGCCATTCAGCGTTCCCTTCCTTCTTTACCTCCTCCACTCGTCGCTTACTGTGACACAATCTGGCTTCTGCATGCTTTAAGAAAAACATCCAGGGAGTGTTTGCTGAGCACACATGTTCACGTAGGACTTGGGTTTTCACAGTTATGTTTAGGCGAAAACTGGTGACTAAGTAATGTGGGTCAAGTTAGAGTCCCACTGAGGGGCAGTTAGGGGGTCACGGCTTGGTTAAGTTTAAGGCTTGGTCAAAGGGTAGAGGTTGTTAGGAATGCTAATTTACAAAATGTAAATTGTGTGCCTTAGGTGCACTTCACTTTGGGGACTTTTGTTGCTCATTTTGCTCCATTTTGGCCTTTAGACCTTCATCAGATCTTAACAGTTGGCATAAAGCATTGCACATTGGCACTTAGTCATCTGGTAAATGTTGAGAACTGCGATTAGTGTTAAGAAATTACATTAAACAGGAATAAAACAAGACAGATTTTAAACAAAGGTACTGTACAACAAACTCAGTCAAGTCCATTTACTTCAACTACAAAGGCTCCACAACAGCTCTGCATATTCCATCACTCCAAGGCTGTAAGGAGGCTGCTGCTACTACAATTTCTACTGCTGTCTTGCATTAACTGGTGCCCAGCCGTTATGCCACAAGAACTTAAAGAATACCCATTGTGCAATTACACAAAAATACAAATACCTATATTTACATTATCATACAGGATACAACACTCTCTGTCCTCTGTACTTTGTCCTTTGTCCCAAGCCTGACTGATAAACAAACCCAAGCAAGATAAAAAAAAAAATACATCAAATCATCAGAGAACCAATGTCTTGAATATTTATGAAATCATAATACAATGTCAGACATAAGTTCCGCTCTCTATTTTAACTGTGTAGCATGTAAATAGATTGAATGTTTTGGCACAAGCGATCAGTAAATTCAGTTGTGTGGAACACTGAGGTCAGAATCCAGGTAGAAGCCCAGGAGTTTTGTGGAGGTGATGTCTGGGATTTCTTCAGCAGGTTGTGGGGTTTTTTGGAGAAGGTCCAATCAAAGCTCCACTGATTTATTGCCATTAAGCAGCACGTGGTTCACCATGACCCACTTATGTAGCTGCTGGGCTTTCAACGCCATTGTGAAGTGATTTAAAGTGATTCACTGGGACCGTCTTGCATGTGTTGAATATACTTCGATACAGAACACCATGAGAGTTTTCCTGTGTGCAGCATAACACCAACTTTATGGCTTTTTTTTTGTAACTCAAAATGATGTTGCTCAGGGTTGAGAATCTAATCCAGAGACCCTTCCAATCAATTCTATTTACCATAGTTGCGTTTTAACAGCAACCAAAAAATGTTGAAAATCTGCTGAAATTTCAAATACTATTCACTGATGTTATTCATGGTGTTTTTTACTGCTTTTGTGTGATATAAATCAAGTAAGCATCTCCTTCATTTCAGCATTTCAGTACTTGTTGGAGCAATATTTGTGAAAAAAAATTGATTTGCTTCACATCGGGGGTATGGCTGAACCAATTATCTGTATGGGCCTCCGATTCCCCAAATTTACTCAAGGTTTTTCAGAATCTATAGCGGTTATTTGCAGGTTCAACGTACAGCCCTGCCCTTTTCCTTAACCTTTACAGAGTTTGCCGATTTTACCTCCAATTATTAGTGGAAAAGTTGTACTAGCAGTAATCAAAATAAAGCCGTCAAAAGTTCCATGCTGCTAAAGTTTGGGCATCTCGAGGGCTATCCTGTTGTGGTGTTGGCCTGATTGGATGCTGGACGGATGAGCCGTTCGTGAGCTCTTGCTGAAAACAGTCGAGACTTTGCCGTGCACATGCTGCTCGCCCCGGCTGTTCTACCCCCTCGACATGCAACAGGGATTTGGAGGTGTCCGTGGGGCGCCGGTCCACAGGGCAAATCAACATGTGCCGTCCCAGCAGTGTGTGAGCTGCCTCTTCCTGTGATGTGTGAGTACAGGCGCTAATCTGCCATGAAGGGGGCCCGCCGGGATTAGTATAATCAGGGGTTTTTGAGGACTCCCCTCGGCCCCCTGCTGCGTTTCACCTCTTCATACCGTCAGCCTCTTCCCTCTTTCAGCACCTCCGGTCTTCTATCGCCGCCTCGCTCTCATCCCGTGCTTCCACTGACCCCCGGACCTCATCCTCTTACGCTTATCCTTATCATTACCTTCGACGTGGTAGGCTTTTAGCTCAGCAGCCTGGAATTACAAGCCCGTCGCTCTGTGTGGAGTGCGGCGCCGAGATACTGAGCATCAAAGTTTCGACGGCCCGGCTGGACTGAAGGGGCTAGATATCCTCGACAATATGGGCCCGGGATGATCGGAGAGTAAAGCACTTGGCGAAGCAATTTAGTGCAAGGGGGGTATCACAGATTCAAGGTGTGGTGGGGGAAAAGCGCTGATGTTCTAACAAAAGAACAATCCGGGAAAAAAGGATAGCACTGCATACAAATGTGTCCTCACTGAGGCTTCATGTTGGTCATTTTACCCCAACTGTGGTAATATACCAACGGACAATAGCAGTCAGTCAAAAGATATGCACATTTACAGATGTATACATGGACTTCTATGGGTATTTTCCTGTTAAAACCAATAGAGGACAGTGCAGATTAATGATAAAGGCTCTACTGCCACACTTTGTTGTAAGTATTAACTGCTTCTAATAGAACAAAAACTGCCTTTGGGATTATCATAATTAAATACTATCTAACTGAATGAACATGCCAAATGACACACCTTTATTTTGTTTGTGTTGTTAGTACACTTACTATTTTTTAAAAGAAACTGTATTGTTGTTGTATTATCATCGTATTAATACAGATATTTAAAGGCTACTTTCTACAGTTTTGTATAAAAAAAGTTCTGCATTTATCTATTGTAAGGCCCAAAGTTGCAATGTTATAACGTCTACCAGAATAACTAAAAAATATATATATTAAAAGCATGTACAGGGAAAGTACTGTCTTGTGTTGCATCTTGGAATTGTAAATAAATGTAAAGTTTTAACCCCAGTGACACAAGTTATGTTCCACAGTTCAAAGTCTGCCTCCATCAATAATCTCTTCTTTAAATGCACTGCTGACTATCTGTTTCATGAAGATGCAATATAGATTTAGCGTAATCCACTGTGTCTTCCTCCCTTCTCCTGTTGCATGCTTATGAAGCACATTTGTGATTTTGACTTGAGCTAAATGAGTAGCAGAAACGGTGTACAATCACTTGACTCTCTAGAAACGATATTTTGCATGTTTAAAATTTCTTTTTGCTCCTCTTTTAGACAAGAACGCTAGCACTTATGAGATGTCTATTCAGGATTTTGTGGTATAGCAGTAGTTACCTTTGTAACTTCACCCCAAACCAACCATAAATGTATAAAGTAGGCCTCTCCCTGCCACCCAATCTTATGCAAAAATGCACAGTTTAGTAAATCTGGCTCTCTGTGTCAACCTTAGTCAGACTCCATCAAAAACTAATTGGAAGGCAGGTTGTCAATTCAATTTCAAGGAACTTCACAGCCACCTTTGTCACATATTGATTTATTTTACTGACTAACATCACCATAGCACTCATTAAAGCCCAGTTCATGGAAAATTTATGCCTTACAAGATAATCGATCCTCATAACATTTACTTGGCAACAATTTTTTGCTAAAAGGTCTGCGAGCCAAATTTAACAAATGATTGGTTTATGAACAGCAAAAATCGCAGGAATGGAGTGTGAAAATAACCCAGGCGAGACCGAAATGAGCCTTTTTAGCAGCTTAAAACGAGGAGTTAAATAAAGAAAGGGGCTGTTCCTTTCCCTCTTTCTGTCTGTCTTTTTGAAGATTTATTTTTTAGGCGAGCGAGCTGGAGGGCGTTGAGAGGAACACCATAGGAGGAGGAGGAGGATTTGGCTGCGAGTGATGCCCGAGCCCAGACGAATACAGATGAGCTGGAATTCACAGACGCAGAAAGGGCCGTTGCAATTATAAAACACACAATAATAGCCAAGGTAGTGAGCGTCAATGGAGCTCTGGCTGGTGCAACAACGGAGAACAAATTGGGATTCTACGCCTGTCTCCGTGGCTGCTTTTGGCCCGCTTAATGGCGTAGGTGGTCTTTTTTAAGGCATGCTGCTCTGCGAGGAATACGTCTTGGCAATGGATTTCTGTGTCAAGAATTATCAAAAAGTTGGTTCGACTACAAAACATTTAAGTCCGAATGGTGTTGTGAAAGTGACTCTGTAAAATAGTTCGATTTTTGTCAAACGGGGCCTTTTTTTTTGCAGCGTTCGATTACGTCTCTTGTTTGCTGTTTGTGTTGGTGTGTTTCCATCGGCGTGAAAGGCTCCGAGCGGTGCATTATGCGAGTGTGTGCGGCCCTGGTGTTTTCTTATGCAGATCAGCCTCTCCACACGGGCTTTCACATGAACCTGCTATAGTCTTCTACTTCATGACAAAACCTACTTGTGCTGCCAGGCTGGCTTATAGGCCACCAGCTTCTTTTCTCCTAAGCTTGACGTTTTGGCTGTTGACTCGGCCGACCGCTCGAGTGTCCTGCTTTTTCCGTCAAAAGTCACGACTGTTGGGGCCCTACGCTATTGTGGAACGCCCTGTTGAATTCATCTGTTCGTCATTGTATAGTGACCTATGAGAGAATGTGGGTTACTGCTTTATGACTGTCGTTTTTGTCATGCTATTTGTGGTGATTGTTAGCCAGACCAGCATTGCCCATTTTCTTCAATTCTGTCTGGAATTGCCTCCCTTTACAGCCGTTTAGAAATCTTGTTGGAGCAATCGTGACGGTTTAATCATAACCTAAAATGAAACGGCTTTTTGTGATGCTTCATTTCTCTGATTGGTTGATTCCAATTCCACCCATAGACATTATTCTTGGTACTGCCCCTTGGAAATCCAGCTTGTATCCACAGAGACCAGACAAATTCATTGAAAAGAATAGAAAAAAAGACTTTGCCAAGCTAGGTGATTGTCATTTTGGCCAAGAGAAAGCCATTGATAGAAGCTCCATCACTCCATTTATTACACTTCTTTATGCCACCGTTGACTATGCAAAAGTGCACATGAAGTTCTTTAAGTTCCAGTGTCTTTTGTAAGAAGCAGCCCACGCAGTCCGGGTCTTTTGGTTGCTAGGGCAAAGCAGGGACAAAAATCCTCTTACGCCCACCGTCTGTGGGGGTGGAGTGTGATGATCTTGGACCAGAGAACTTTTCAGAATCTCTTGATTTTTCCCATAGCTTCACCCATTCCAATGCTATCAATAGCTGTTTACTCTAACCAAAACCATTTTACAGTGGTGTCTCAAAGTGTTGAGGGGCTGCGAAAGTTAATGAGAATCCTTTAGGGGTTCGAAGATGGTGACATTTGGAAGCTTTTGTTAAATTTTGAAAATGAGATTTCATCTTCATTTGAGTCTTGAAGAAGTTAACACACAAACAATAATTTACTCCTTTCATAGAAACTTGTTTTAGTTGGATTTGAAGATGTTTTAGTCAGACTATAATAGGTTTTAGTCTGATTTTAACAGGTTTTAGATGGATTTGAACAGGTTTTAGTCATATTTGAACAGGTTTTAGTTGGATTTCAACAGATTTTAGATGGATTTCAACAGGTTTTAGTCAGATTTGAACAGGTTTTAGTTGGATCTGAACAGGTTTTAGATGTATTTGAACAGGTTTTAGTTGGATCTGAACAGGTTTTAGATGTATTTGAAGAGGTTTTAGTTGGATCTGAACAGGTTTTAGTGGGATTTGAACATGTTTTAGTCAGATTTGGACATGTTTCTAGTCTGATTTGAAAAGGTTGTAGTTTGAGGCTGTAGGTTGGATTTGAACAGATTTTATTTATCTTTCTTGCAAAAATCTAATCCATCTAAAACATGTTCAAATCCAATTAAAACCTAGTGCAAAAAATGTCACCTTCTAAATGTATTGAAGGGCCACATAAAACATTGCAAAGGGCTGCATTTGGCCCTTGGGCCTTGAAATCAAAATGCAATATATGAAACAAAGAACAGACAAATGACACGTCTATTGCAGTCACATAGCTGTTACAGTCAGGACACATCACACTTTACTTTATAGTGAGAAGCTTAAACAATACCATGATATTCCTCAACAGCAATTTGGTGGAAGATGCTGCTGATTATACAACTGGTTTACAGCTGACATCTTAACAATCAATCAATATGTGGCATTGTATATTATTTTAAACTTTATTCTGCTCTAGCTTTCAATGACTGACTGTAAAATTGTGTTAGCCAGTGAAAGCACCAAGCAATTACACAGTTAACACAGACAAACGTCTTAGTATCATGTGTATTCATTTATATATGAGATGTATCATTGATCGTTACAGTCTTAGATGTATAAGATGGCAAGCATTACCTAATTAGCTAATAGAAAATGCCCCTGCAGTGGAGTGATACATGTTGAATGAGGTTGTATTGGGCTATATAGCTTCTTTTGAGCTTCTTTCTGTCACATCGGTTGAAATTTGTATCGCCAGTTCTTCCTGCCCATGTTATGCTCCACCAGCGACAAGAGCCAAACATGATGAGCCACTGTTGCAGAATCCTGTTTAAAAAGACAGCATACTGGGGCGCCTTGGTGGTTCGGCTGGTTCAGCGTGTGTGTTGCCCAATGTCATTCCTCTCTCTCACCCCGTCTAGCTACAGTCTACTATTTAATAAAGGCAAAAGGCCAAAAAAATCATAAAAAAGCAGCATACTGTTAGTGTGACTACACAAAACAATGCAAAAATAATGAACAAAGTGGAAAAAGCGTGACCCATAAGCACATGACTAATTAGCATATACACTTTTCATGCATATACTTCTAGTCCACCTAGTATAACATTTGTTTAAACTGTCCCATTTATGCTCGAGCTGTTTCAATCCATTTCTGTTGCCACTTCTTTCTATTGCACGATAAAGATTTGACCTCGGCACACCCCATTATTCCGACGCTGAACTGTTTAGGATGAGGCTATAGGTAAAAAAAGATCATTTCTGGCAGCAAAAAGTAAGCAAAAAAGGGGCTTATGAGTCACATTATCTCTCCGAATGGATATTGTTTAGCATCTGAAAGCATGCAATTGAACATTTTTGATTAAACAGCATCTAAAACTTGCTTTTTACCTGGCACTAGTTGCTTTGTCGCCTAGCAACACGATCTCATCGACTCTAAATTCATCTTTGGGAGCGTTTGTTGTTTTCATCTTGCTGGCTTCAAAAAATGTAATGTATTCTCTATTGGCTGTCTTAATCTTCACCTCTGCTCACACTGTCACTGCTCTGTTCCCACAAGCTCGAATGAAAACAGACTTTTTGGAAGAGAATTTCAACCAAAGACAACAAAAACAACCCCAAACCCTTCTGTCATTTATCATTCTCAAAGTATAATGAAATAATAAACAGCACCATATTCATCAGATGACTTTCGGAATCTGTTGAATTCCCCTGAAGTTGTCCTCATTTGAAAAACTGTCCAAATCTGTGCGAGTCCTCATTTTTCCTTGTTCCTGCTCTCCTCGCTCCTCATTAAGGCATCGTGCCCGAGCTGTCCTTCCAGAACTATAATTGAAAGCGGGAAGAAAGGCAAATATTGCTTTAATCTCATTTGCAGACGAACAATGGGCCTGGGACACTGCTAAATTCATAATAGTGGCTTTAATGCAATGAAATTTAATGAGGTAATCTGTGACAGCGGTGTCCTGTGATGTGCAAGGGTACAAACCCCACTCATGGCACACGGGGGGGCAGGCAGACTTTTAGTGAATATTTCTAATGGGCCAAGAATGAATGTGAATTGGACTAGTGGTGTGTCTTTACCGGAGTCACTGTAGCAGAGCTGAGTCATGCTGTGACTTGCAGAGTCGTGAACATCCTCTGTGTAATGAGGTGGCAATTACAAACTCAAGACTTTTATTCTGGCGCACTTAAAAGGTAGCTTATTGTAGAATCCGTAGTTCCGTGTTGAATAAAAGCACCTGCTGTGAATGGCTGCTATGAATTGAAGCTGTTTTATATGTATGCAAATAAATTCTGACACAAAAAGGGAATCCAGAAATGACCTGTTTTTGTTTTGAAGATCAGAAAGTAACCATCAGAAAGAAACCATCGTCTGATTACATACTATGGGTTACAAAACCAAAAAGATGGCTGTAGATGGTCCAAAAATGTTCATTTACTCTTCCAAAAGTTAGCTTTATTAACAGACAGAGTATTGTATCGTCATCTGTTTCAACTGCTAATTTCCTACAGTCTTCAGCAGAAGAGTCATGTGATGTTACAGTGACGTGTCTTGTCAGCTGGTTTATACAGGTTTTGTTGTCCTATTTGGAGCGGTAGGACTGCAAAGAAAGAAAAAGAAAACCATTTAATGAATTAGGATGAAGCCAGAACATAAGACAGTAAACACTGTTGGATTTAGAGGGCAACTGAGTAGGAAATGAGGGGTGAATAAATAATAATATGATGGGGATAACAACAAAAAAATAAAATAAAATAAAATAAAATAAAATAAAATAAAATAAAATAAAATAAAATAAAATAAAATAAAATAAAATAATAAAATAAAATAAAATAAAATAATGAAATGCCGGTCAACTGGTCTGTTAATAAAAAACCTAAAGGGACAACTGTTGTTATGTTAAATATTTAGATATGCTCTTAATCTATTGTTCAGTCTGTGTAAAGTACTATGGATCTAAGCTGCTGTTGTTTGGCTAGTGGTTTTCCATAGTGTTGGGGCTCCAGCCACTTACCACTTTGCATCTTGGGTCTTTATTCCAAGTCCCTCTTTGGGAAATTGATGGGTTGTTGGTTTTTTTTAAATACACCTCAGAGGCTACAGGATTTCACAGCCACCACTCGTCTCTGTACCTTCACTAATTGATGCACCAAAACCTATTTTCATGAGGAAAACAACATTGGAAGTCGTTTGAATGTCCTACTCAGTGTAATACGTAAAAATGAAACTAAATCCATCTTGTTCATAAAAGCCAGAAAACCTTTGTGTATATGTGCTCAAAAAGAAACATGAATGTGCTAAAATAGCCCTCCTCCACTGGGTTATATGGAGCTTTAATGGTCCAAGATCGAGTGTTACTCTGAGGCGGCCATGTTTTTTATGATATGTTCCCTTTGTTCGACTTTATACTGCAACATGTGAAGCAGTGCACATCTAATTCACTCCATTCACAAGTTTTGCTTCTGATGTGTCGGATTAGCATGGGTCAAAAAGTCATATATGTTGAATTGGTTGGATGGATGGTGTTCTTTTCCAGGCCGTGGGAGCAATCGCCATTACCCTCCTCTTTTCTCACATTAAACAAAGACATCCTAATTAAAATCCACCCATCTTTCCTAAGAGCTCAAGTGCTAACGTGCTATTCACATATTGGTTTCATTTCCAGGAGTCTCTTTGCCTTTCCCATAAGCCAAGGTGCTTGAACGCCATAAAAAGTCTTGGCACCGAAGCCCCTCGTGTCCATTTGTTAATGAAGGAAATGGAATTAAAATGCTATGAAGGATTCTTCCCTTCAAGTTTCATAACCCAGAGCTGCAGTAATGTATTTATGCAAAAGTCTATAATACTTTAGGTCCGCCTTTCTCAAATGCAAAGAAGTAATGACTCAAATTGCTTTAATGCTCTGATTTTTTTTTTTTTTTCTCAAGGATTTTTTAGTTTTTTTGTTCAAAAGTAGCGTTTTTTGGTCCTCAATCCTCAAACAAGGCTTCACAGATCCACCTTTCTCACATCGCATTGTTTAACATCCGATTTTCCATAAGAACAACTTGACTTGAATCACATCCTTTAATATTTGACTTTGCAACATTCCCTTCTGGCGCTGCCGAGTCACATTGCGGCTGCCGTGCCTCCACTGCAGAATCCAGTAGCGTTTTTTTTTTTTTTTTTAACCGTACTGTCACTCAACGGCAGCCGTCGGAGAAAGTGGGATGAAAGTGAACAGGGGGAACGAGGGAGGACGACAAGGAGAGAAGGAGAGATTAAAAGCTCGAAGATGGATGGGACACGGAGGAGGAGCGGTGGGGGAGTGAACACAGGGAAATATGGGAGATGAGAAGAGACGAGGTTATAAAACACCAGGCGGAAAGCTAAAGGAGGGAGCGACAGGGCGCTAGTTGGGTGCACTGTGGTCATGCTAGCAGTTTTCTAACGGTTCTGCCAGCGCTCCATCGATCACAGGTCAGAACCAGCTAAAAGGACCTAGCGCTCGGCCTTTTCCAAACTCCAACTCCCACAGTCCATTTAGAGCCTAACCTTACGACATACAGAAACCCTGGCTTGTATAATGAAGTTAATTATACGCAACAGTATGGACCGTCCACTAGAATTATCCTTTAAAACATACTTTAGTTGAGTTACATAAAACAGTAAACAATCACACCCTCTTCTTCGTCACCATTTTCTATTTTATTATATTATATATTTACATAAATCTTTTTTTTTTACTGTATTGTGTGATTTAGTTCAATGTCATATTGCAGGATTTTTAAAGTAGGGTGACATATAGTTCGTATATTAGAGTCTAGAGGCTTATTAGGCGAGAGTTTACTAAAAAATCATCCTTTGTCCAACATCAGTGTCAGATTACTGGAGTGTTTCTGTTTCGTTGCCATCACCAGTTTGTTCTGACACATAAAGTAAGCCAATGCACTGTAATATTCTGAATAATGTTGGAGGAATTGCAGGAAAAAGCTTGTATTTTAAGGGTATCCAGCACACACTAATGGGCAGACTCTGCGTGCTGCATGTGAGGAGCTTAGCGCTGCTGTAACAGGGTGTATTAGGCATTAGCAACAATTAAGACATTTAAGGACACACTTCTTAATATGAAACGGAGCAGATCAGACCTGTGTTTTTCTTGCATATGCGCAAAACTCTTCAAGAAATGTATTGGTAAAGCTGGATAATACTGTTGTGTTAAAAGTATCAGATAAAATGACACAAATTTTCGAAGAATGATGGAGAAAGATAATTTGGCCTTTTCAGTGAATGTCAAGCATACGTGATTAAGAAAAAAGTAGTCAATATTAATTAGGCAGGGCTTTATTAAAATTACATGTGCATAAATATGAAACAGGTAATTAGCTTTCTTAAACCTTTCTATGTCCTGCCTTTTCTATTCTGTTTAATGGTCGGGACTAATCTTTGTTCCAAGATTAAATATCGCCTCCACCCGTAGTGAGCCGGCCCCTTTCAGGCTCCATTAGCCAAGAGATGAGCTGAGGAGCGCGGACATTAACTTAACGGAGGTGAATCACCTTCCCACCGGCTCCACAGGGGTTAATAACACTCCCATCCAGCGCCGGGGCCGAAGAGAGGCAGGTGAGAGCGAGAGGAATGGGAAAACGGTGCGCTAGATCAGTTAGCCCCGGGTCAAGGTACATGGGAGTGGTGTTGGACCGTAATGAAGCACAAGTCATGGCCGCCGTCCCGGGGGTGTATTACGGATCTGCACATGCATCGTTATAGTGTGTTGGGAGGGTGCGGAGTCTTACATGAGAGAGTGACAGTGAAGAGCAGTCACGCAGTAAATTAAACCAAGCCAATAAATGTCAGAGCCGTCACATGATCGAGCATATTCACTGTATTGAAGTGATGACTATTCACTTTGGGTTTAGCACTGGCTGTATAAAGATGCGCACATAAAAGGCATGTTTCCGCTGGGTGTTAGAGGTGAGTGGTTTCTGCTTTATAATTAGTGACGTGAAAAAAGAGCTATACATGTTGTACTTAAAAAAAATCTTTCAAAATATAACAGAACTGCGTAACTTTTAGCCCAAAAATATACATTCTCAAAGTAATTTAGATGCTTCTTAGACAATCGTGGCTATCTCAGTGAAACAGTACTCTCAGCTGGACAGAAAGTGTTTGTACATAAATATGCTAAATATACCCTACCATTTCAGAAGACATGATTTTTTTTCTTCCAAACTTGCTGCTTAGTTAGTCTCCACTTGTAAACAAATGACATCTGTGAATGTTGTGCTGCTGTTACAACAATACAGTTTTTTGGGGGTTTTTTTACACCCCAACATCAAATGGGAAATGAATAACCTTGAATTGAAAATTGCTTATTACTACACCTGATATTTTTCTTCTAGTTGGGAAAATGGCTTAAACCCCAAATAGTACATTGTAAAAACGATAATTTGTGAATAAACGGGCTTCATGATGCCGTCTACTGTTTATTATAAGGTATTTTGATAGATGAGAACCTCTATTTAGAAACGGAAAATCATATGCATGAAAAGGTGGTCGGTGGTGGAGCTTTAAATTACACAGTGGGGACTTAACTTAGATGAATGCTGTAATAAATACAAATATGGTTCAACTAAATTTAACTTTTAGGGCGTGCTTATGGAATAAAGTTCTTGTTTGTCTCTCTTGAACTAGAAAGTTTACATTTACACAAATAAATTCTGAATTGATTTATTTTGGTATGAATTTTACATGATAAAAACCTTGCATTTTAACGAAGGTGAGATCATTACTTATGTCTCAGGTTCTGCTCATTATGATGCGATGTGGACGGCAAATGCAATATTTTAAATGTACGCAGCAACAGATGATGCAAACTCTATCCAAAATTAGAAACTGCTGTTGCTAATAAACACTACAACATTTATCTTTCTAGTCAGGATTCTCTCTCGTCTTGACTGCACAGTTCACCTGCACTTTTTACTTACCATCCCACAAAGCTGAACCCAAAAGTTCTGACAATGGAAAAACTGACCTGACCCATTCCGTGTTAGAAATGATTCTTGAATGTGAAGCACTTTCCTCTCCATAGCCTCCTATCATTGTGCTCCACGTATTGTACACTTTTAAACACCGCTCCATTGTACTGGTTCTAAATGGCAGTAACTTTAATCTGGGCAAATACTGACCCTAAAGTTGAAAACACTGAATTAATGCGGTGGTAATATTATGAATTCTGCTCAAGTGTCTGAATTGTCTCAGCATCATCAGTGAGTCTGTACATTCTGATTGCTCTCATTGTTCTATATTCTGCAGTGAATAACCTTTCTACTTTTGTCGGCGAGCACTTCAATCAGCGCCGAGTGCCGGGCCGTTCCACACACCTTTCGGCTCAGACCGTCCGCACCTCGCCCACCTATATGAAGTGACACTAATGGAGCGTTCTATAATCTGCTCCATCCATCTATCAGTAATGGGCCCGGCTATCAATCCGACTCGGGGCTGGAGCTGGGGCGGGACGGGACGGGGGATATCTGCAGTCCCCCATCGTCCCTGGCGTCTCTTACGAGCTGTGTAATAACCATCGGTGGTGATGATTCCAACCAGCCTTGACCCCGGTGACACCGCGGCTGATGATGATGTCATTTCCTCTAATAGGCCCGGCTTGTCTCGGAGTGAGAGCGTTTTTTTGCGAGGTGACCGCTCATGAGTGGAGGTCAAAACTCTGATCTCATCCGTCTTGCTCTAAAGGCTGATTGAATGGAACGAGCAGGCTGATACGAGGTGAGCGTCAGATCAGTCACAGTCCGCACATCTGAGGGGAATATGAAGCAGGTGTTCAGCCATTCTTCTCAGCGTCAGCAACTGGCTATAGGTGTTGGACTTTCTTTTGCCACTGGAACAAGTTTGTTTACTAGTTTGTAAACTTATCTGGCTAATCAGATGATGACTTTTGATCAGTTTTTGCATCTGTTTCTTTTTTTGTTGTGGTCCAAAGGTGTGTTCATTGTTCTTAAGATAGTATTTTAAAGGGATAGTCCAGTATTTCACAAAAGAGAGATTCTAAGCGATGGGTAATGATGATCGGCAGTGATTGGCTGAGAAGTTGAGGAGAAAGGATGATTGGCTGAGAGAGATTCAGCTGAAAAGAGACGAAATATAGTATAACTTACATATCCTTTAAAGCAATTCTAATTCGTTTTCTATTCTGTACAAAGAATTAGTTGGATTTCCAGAAGGCGGAAGAACTGGACACAGATTAATGCCTACCTTCTGATATCTCTGAATGCAACTGGATGGACTGCATTGCAATTTGACAAACACACAACCAATCAGAAAAACAGAAAATTAATGGCTGACCAGGAAATATAAATTTTAAAAAAGCCCACAATACAAAGCCAGATCAAGAACATACAACATGGTAATAATGTCAGTAAGTGCACATACTACCATTATGCTCATGAAAAGTTTTTGAATCCATTTAATGGTTTTGTCATGGGCCTTTAGCATTGCCATTTTCACATTTGGAAATTCATTTTCAATTGAATTTGTCACAAGAGTTATATATATATATATAATTAGAATGCAAAGTTTACGGTGTGTCTCATTAAGTACAACAAGAAGTGTGCAATGAAAACATTTTTTGACATGTTTTGACATATTTTTTGACAAAAGGCAGTAGGGGACTCTTCTGCACAATAATAGAAAACCCAGCTCTGTTATCCTTCCATATGGATTTGCTGCTCCGTTTACTGGCAGCATAGACTTTGCTGACTCATGAAATACAAATATAGCTCCACATCATCACTGCCCCCAAGTTCTGTCATTTGATTTTACAGAATGCATCAATACATTTAAATAATATCTTCTCATGGATATTGTCAGCGAGAATACGTCTGGATTACATCTTGTTTGCTTTTTAACGCTTTTTTTAACTGATTAATTGCTGCTTATGCTGTACACAAATTGACATCACGTATAAGTGTTTAATGTAAAAGAAAATAGGCTGCGTGTTTTATTCTTGTGACATGTGGGAACATCTACTGTGATATGGATATGTGCTGAAAGATGTAATTGAATAAAAGCAGTGAAGCAAATTGCAGCACATTTGCATTACATTTGCTTTTTATGTTAAAAGCATCTTCTCATTTTCTGCCACGCGATGCCAGCATGTAGCCCCATACTTCTTCATACAAATGTGTAATTGTGCAGTTAATGGTGTCTTTGTCTTTTTTCAAAGCAATTAACTTTCACAAACCATCGTACATCTGTAGTCGCATTAAGATAAAAGAGGATTGGTTAGATTCTGACAAGGACAGAAATGATGAAGAGGGATGCTGCCTACAGAGCACTGCAAACTGGTTTAAGATCAGTGGTGCTCTTTAAAGCAGTGCACACAATGAGGCAGAAACAGCAGAGAGGAAAACAAACGGACATGGGTGTTTTAAGAGAATGGCTGAAATGCACGGAGGCTATAGTTTCTGGTTTTAATTCTTGTTGTTCTATGAGCCAACAGTTTGATCAGTGATAGATACTCATCAAAGAAATGTTGATTACTGGCCTGGTCTTAGAAGATTTACAAACGGGAGACACCAGTATCGCTTTCCTGCCACAAATCCCATTTATTGCACCAACAGTTGTAAAAAGGGAAATCTCAGTATAAGGGAAATGAGTATATGTAAACTGGAATAATGCAATTACACAGACAAGCAACCAAAATTAATAAAGTGGGGTGAAATGGTGATCCCAGAGAAAAGGTTACTGATTTTGATTCTGAGTCTGTGGGCCTGGACTTGTAGTGTCACACATTTGCAAGGGTCCCCTGGTTTCAGATAGCCTAACTAGCCATTTTCATTTATTTTCAGGTCTCTTTGGGTTTAAGTTGGTTTTCGAGATGGCAAAACCAAAGGATCCTGAACAAACTCTGGATACAACTGAGTAGACATACAACCAAACAGAAAAATAAAGCATGAGGGTCCCTGAACATTTTTTGTGGATTTTATTTTGGCATAATGTTGGGTGTGTTGATGCAACTGGCGTAAAATTTGGCCAGTATGTGCATTTTGGGGTAATTTTTTTTTTTCTTTAAGTCTTTCATATAACTTTATAGTTACTAAATAGTTCTACCTGTGTCCCTTTGGCATTTTTGTGACATTGACATGCATTTTTTCTTTTTTTATTCTATTCCATTCCATTCCATTCCATTCCATTCCATTCTATTCTATTCTATTCTATTCTGTGTTGAAATCCCTTACCGTTTCCATGGCAACTTTTTTCGTGTGACAAAAGTAAAAAATAATCAGAATAACACAAAACACACACAAACAAACAAACTTTAATCAGTAAAACTTTATTTAAGGGGTTAAATTTTCAGAAAATTCATAAATATTTATTGTGTCTGGTGAGGACTGAAACTGATAATGGTATTCATTATAAAAAAAAAAAAATCGAAAAAAAATGTTACACATATTTCTGTGGCAATCTTTAAAAGAGCTTTTCTTGTGTCCAAGGGACTCAGGTGGAGCACAAAATGAAGGGACCCCCAAGAGTTAAACAATGAGTGAAGGGATGGGATACCAGACCCATTTCACAAAGATTTTTTATTTTTTTTGCAAAGTAAGTGTTTATGGAGGGCCAGTCTAGATTTCAGCTTTAGCTCTTGGTTCTGACTCAGTCTTGCCCTTTACAACCATGTTCCATCATATCTTGCTCTCTGTTATGTTTTGATATCACTATTTAAAACTGAGTGTCTCCAATGTGAAATGAAAACTTTCAGGAGTTCCCCTTTTCCTCTTGTCTTTTTCCATGGCACCATATAGACTGTATACTCTGAGATAATCATTTGTTGTGTTTGGGTGGTCTGGACCCTGCCAGCCATTTCCCCAACTGTCAAAAAACACATATGTACGTCTTTTAATCTTTTCAGCCATTTTTGTTTAATGCAACTTTATCTCTATTCACTTGCACAAATACTGATAGTAGAAAGAGGAATAAAACCAATGTGGACAAGTTAGCCATCCCTCTGGTGTAATTCTGCATTCCCCAAATTTCTGTAATGAGGTCACAAAGAAGATAATTGAAACTTGAAGCGCAGTTTGCTAATTAGCCATGTGTTCAAGTTGGTGTATGCCAATTAGCCACATGCATTTGCATAATTCGAACATGCCCAAATGATAGAGAAAACATAAACTACACTTTGCATAATATGGAATGATGAAAATGTGTTTCTCTATTACCACCCAATTTTCAGTGAGAGTTTTTTAAAGACAAAATGATGCAGTTAGTGGAAATGCATTACTTTGTATAATACAAAAAAAAAATATGTGACTGAGTGGTAACATTGAGGTTGTGGAGTAGTACAAATTCTGCATTTGCAACAGCTTCTGGAAGTGAAATACTGTAATACCTTCAAACAATGACTTTAAAAGTGACATGGTTATAATTAGTTTTTTGCTGTCTCTGAGCCTTAGTGCCCTTTCGATTGGCTTTCGTTGCAAATCCAAATGTCACTAAGGGCTGTCTATTTTTAAATATAAGAAAGAATGTGACGTTTTTTAAAGTGGGGCAGATTTGATTATTGACATTAGCCAATCTCTAGACTTAGATCTATGCTAAATTTCACAATGTCACTGTCCTATATTTAATTTTATTGTCAGGGAGCCAACTATTATAATTCACTCAAATACAAGCTTTTGATGTACTGTAATAATGTCTTACTAAGCTATCGTTGACAGTACCATAGTAGCATGAAGACAGGTATTTCCATGCTTCTGTAATTTATGGCAGCAATCTACCTGTTTACTTGAAATATAGATTCATTTCTCAAATAGAAACTTGACGTCTTATTAACTCGCTGTTTTTGTAACAGATGGTTACCCGATTCAAACCAATTTGAAAAGAAATCACATTTTCAACTTTTGTATTTATTATAGAGGTACTAAACGAGGGCCATATAAAATCTGAACCTGGAGCACGATGGGCCCTTGAGATTGACTTTGGATGTGATTTATATACAGTCTATAAATGCCTCTAACAGTCGGAATCCTTTTCCAAACCTTTAACAGCAGAATTCTCCGCAGATCTTTCAGCACTCACTCGTGTAATAACTCCATCTGAACACATTTTGTCAAACGGCTCACAGTTTAGCGCCAAAGCCCCACCGCAGATGTGCTCGTGTGGTCGGAGTGTGGAGCTCGCTCATGATGGAGGGTCAGAGCGACAATGGCCGTATTGTTTCTGTCTGCAGCTGTGACGGGTTAGCGCTGCGGACTGGGGGCTCGTGTGTTGTGTGTGTGTTTTCCACTGGCGTCCATGTGGTGCCAATGTGACTGCAGGACGGTTGCACCTCACTAATCATGACATCATGCTTTCCACTGGGCCGTTTCCATCCATTCCAGCCATTCATCCCAACTGGCACTCCACTTCCTGTCTCCGTAGGGCACCGTTTCCTGTCTGCACACGACTTTTTCCGGAGAAGACACTGACTTGCATTATTTAGAGGCACGGCAATCTATCACTACATTTACATGAGACTAGAGAACTTCTAATTATTGCCTTAGTTTGACAGTTTGCATGTGATTTGCAATCTTAGTCCCATTGGAATTGCAGTCATTTTGTCAGTGGAGCTAACATACTGTTGGTGCATGCTCCAGTGTTCAACACAAGTCAACAAATGATTGATGCAATCCCTTTTTAGACCCACAAAGAGACATAAGAGTATACAACTAACTGTGGTAGCTTATGCTGCATTCATGTGGTCCACAAATGATGTCTTGTTTCCAAATCTTTGCATTTTCCAAACTGTTTTTAGGCTTTGTGCTATTCATGGAAAGTTGTAGTTTTAGTGTTATTATCCACAAAAAGGCTCAAAGATCACATTGTAAAGTGTCTGTTAGCGCCACATTTGACGTGAGTTCTCTTTTGAATGCAGCATTAGCATAAAAGTAACCTAGCATTGTGGACATATGTAGTTTGATTCTTGAGCCTGTGCATTGAAAATTGGGTTAAAGACACCAATGGTATAAAAAAAAACTGTGAAAAGAGATGCATAAAACTATAAAAATGAAAGACAGCAAATGTAATAATCTTCAAAATGGACAATAGTATGAACTGGGGGGGATTTGAACCAACAACCTTCCAGCTACTGGACGACTTGCTCTACCTCCTGAACCACTGTCGCCTCTTATTGTTTTGTAAAAAAAAAAAAATGCAACAATTAACGCCTTTTTTTTTTTTTTTTTGCGTCCCAGAGTAACACTTTGTAACTTTTCTAAACTTCTTGATGATCTTAAATGGTCCAAAACCTTCCTATAAGTTTTCTTGTTCAAAGAAGTCCCCTCATCTTGTCCACTTTTAGTCCACACACTTCTTTTGCGTGACTGTGTGCCTCTTTGCGTGACCATATAGTCTTCCCAAGGCACCGGGGCAATATTTCAACTTATGTCCAAGGAAAATTTAAAAGCTGCTGAAAGGAAAGATGGAGGGATTTGCGCTCTGGAGAACTGGACTGGTGGCTTTTACTGCCTGGCACTAAACTGACAGAGGCCCACCCACAGAAGGGCAGAACAACACATGGTAACATTCCTCCAGAGCTTTACACACATCTGAAGGGACTCTCATATTCTACACATATAGTCTTTGATTTCTCCTTATAGGACCAAATGGAAATATAAAAGATTTTGGAAGCAACTTATTGCCAAATTTCCTTTTGTGGTTTGTCTTTAGTGAGATGGCTGTTGCTAATATAAGGATCTAAAGCTTATAGTTTTTTAGTCTTTGGAAAGAATTCAATGAAATGTTAGCCTAGTTTCTTGTTACATTGTGAGGTAAATAAGTACCACAGTGCTTCTAAAGAGGTTATGGGGTTTAATAAGAGCTGAAATGTTTGGCAGGACTCGATGAGATGGGTTTTTTTTCCATGTTTTAGGCCCCAGTGCTGCTTATACAACGCTTCTTCTGTCGTTGGAGCTGATATCTGTACAGGCGGTTCCCCTGGAGCTGTCAGAATGTAAGCTTTGAGGCAGTGACAGGACATCTGCCCCGGGACAGAGCTCTGTCAGCTGGGGAGGGGGGAGAAAGAGATACAAGAAGGTTAAGAGCTGTTAAAGCACTACTTTATCATTAGCATTAACACTACACAATATTGCACTTGTGCCGAGAAATCAAGTGATCTCTCTTTTTTTTTTTTTCCAAACTAAACTTAGAGATCATTTCTTCTGTATGATCAGGTAATAACCAGAGTCATAGGGGTTTTTGTGGTTACAGTAGGACCTTAAGCTGTCAGAACCTGCTTAAAACTGGATCTGGACATGTTTAATGTGGTTCAACTTGGACCTTAACTGGTTTTGAGTGGATTTAAACAGGTTAAAAAGGTTTGAAGTGGTTTCACATGAACTATAAGTATTTCTGAGTGTCTCTCAGAGGTTATAGATGGATGCAGGCTTCTAACAGTTCTTAAGGCATTCAGCCTGCTTATAACCAGGTTTGGATGGCTTTTATTTGGTTTAACACAGACTTTATCATGTTTTAAAAGGATTTAACCTGGTTAGAAGCGCAATTGGACAGGTTTAAAGTAGTTTAAAGTGGAGCATAAGCCTTAACAATAAGAAATGAAAACAACCTTAAGAAACAAAAATTCTTACACCATGGTAGAAAACAATGTCACAGAATGGTCTTGTTGGCATTACTTTTTTCCCATTATTGTCAGCCGTATGAATGTTATTTGTATCTTTCTCTGCCTGAGCTCATTCTTTTTAATGCAAAAGCAAAAGCAGGAAATAAAAGCTGGCAGACTTGTAGCTCAACAATGTAAATAACGCCACCAGAATGAAAAGCTAAAACAATTCCTGCAGAAAAATGGATAGAAAGCGCATGTTTATGTTCAGTATTCAAATGTGCGCCTGCGGGTGTGTTTGGTTTAGTAATGGGCGCGCGCATCCTGGGTGGGTGGCAGCCGCTCTATATCCATAAATAAAGATGCCGTAATAAGTGAACGGAGGAAGGCGCCGCCAGGAAGTGCACTTTATAGCTCTGTATTATCTGCTATGATACTCTGGTAAATAAAAAGGTGAATAAAAAAAGTATTGCGTGACCTCCAGGCATAAGGCTGCACCGTAAAGACAAATCAATTACATCCACACGGGCCAGGTTCATATTTTTCACTTCAAATGACTCCAATAAAAGGCATTGATTGGACGCTACTGGCTGTAAAGGGTTTTATCATCTTGGAAAAAGGGTTGTTAAACAGGTTAGTAAACTCCAATCTGATTATATAAAAGTACGTGCTTTAGGTTAGTGGACACTGCAGAGTCCCATCAGGCGAGGCTGGAGTTGTTAGAAACTAATACAGTGATGGCATTTAGAGGAAGGCAGATGGGAGACGGCAAATGGATGCGATGTAAGTGAATCAGAAGGAATGGAACTCGTTGAAGCTGCTGCAAAGTCACTGAGTTATTTGAATATGTAACTTGTCGAGAGTGAACTTGTGAAAGAATGTACAACTGATACATATAGCAGATGTCCTATGCCCTGTCTTATCTAGTTACTCTATTAATTGCAATTTAGGATGTGAGATTAGTACATCATTTTAGCTATTTGTATGTTCAGTATATTCATTTAGTATAACACAAGGCTTTAAAAAGTATAAGGAAAGTTGCTGGTGACGTGAAGAAGAGACTTTACTGACTTTTGCTATTTGGTGACGACTAGAATTGTAGGTCACTGTGATTGGCTGGGTGAAATCACATGAGTTTACTGCCTCCCGGAGAGCCATTGAGGTTCTATTTTAAAAGCTACGAAAGGCATAAAGTATAGTCACATGTCTGAAAAAGGGATAATAGATTGCTAATGTCTCTATTCTTATCCAATCTTTAATTATCTTGTTAAAACTGACTTCAAGATTGTTGTTTTCAATCTCAATAAAACGTTATGCAGCTGTTTTTTTTTTTTTTTGTTTTTTTGTTAAAACTGTGAAATGAGCGGCTAAAGAGACAACTCACAAGCCAGTCATTTAAAAAAAAAAAAAAAATTCTCATGAAGTCAGTGAAAGTCTATGACATGGTTTTAAAAAGTGCAGAATCAAAAAGAGTAATAAAAAAGTAATAATTCAAGAGTTTTTGGTAATCATCCTGTAATTTTTTACAATTTTTCCTTGCATTTTCAAGTTTAATATGTAAAATGCATAACTTTTTGACACATTTGCAAATATAATCTACAGTATGCAGCGCCAGTGTTTGAAGAGGGTTGTGAAAACACTGCAGTCCCAGTGTAAATGGACATAAAACACTAAAATGGATTCAGTAAAATATTTCGTTTTTCATCCTTACTAATATTGTGTGGTTTGTGCCTACATTGCTGTACCATTGTTTTGTAGAAGCTAATGGGTCTCCAAATAAGGAAAGAGTAGGCCGTATTGTGAATTTTGCCTGTGATTCCAAGTGAAGCAGCATGAGCAGAAGTGTGGAGTAAAAGAGAGGTCAGTGGACTGTGTGCATGTCGCTGGTTGGTACAGTAACCAGATTAGTGATCATGGGAGCGCTTGGTGATGTGCTTCTAGTGGCATGTGGTTTTTTTCTTTTTTTTTTTTTTGTTCAGGAAAGTTTTATTGGGTTTGGAATCCTCAAGGGACACTCTCTCAGCTCCATTCTATTTTCAAACCAGTGGTGTTCTGACTAAATGGAAGATCTGTCTGCTTATGGATCTCCGAGGAGCAATGTTTATAAAAAAAAAAAAAAAAGCTGTCTGCTGCCTGTTTTATTTTTGACATTAATCAGTGTTGCCTAAAATACAGTTTATTTTCATTCCCTACATTGTCATTGCCTTATAAATGACAATGACAATACATCACTGGCTTGTCATAACTTTAAATACTAACCTTCATTAATAGTGTAGAATTCTCTCAGAAACAACATTCTTTGCATTTGTCGGTCTTGGAAAAATGGAGATGTAAAGTTCCGACTAAATGAGTAAATCTCTGTTATTTTCGTTATTTCCTGATCCTACAGGTGCCCAGAAAGGACAAACTGAGAACAGCTGGAGGAGAAGCACACTCATGTTTCTCATTCTTGCTTAGTTTGGTTTAAGGACATTTATAAACTAAACTATGACAACACCATCAGACTTGTATCCATCTGTTTTGTATTTACAAGCTCTTCATATGCTGAGGAGTGTGAGGTGAGGTGTGAAATTCCATCCACTTCTAACACCTGAAAGGTCAAAAACTACACACTATAACTGTAAATGCCAGCACAATTTACACTTTTTTGACTAGCCATTTAAACTGAAGTTTAATTAAATAGGTAATAGTAATGTAGTGTAAAAAACCTGCATATTAGAAATACATATTTTAGTTTGATTACTAAAATACATAGACACTGACTTACTGTGAGTTTTGTATGGTTGCTACTAGTAATCTTTATTTATCAGTTTGTTTGTTTTTTAGTTTTTTTTTTAGATTTCTTACTTTATGATTTTCTTTTTTTTTGTATCTCTTTTAAAAGTAGGCTTGTTGTTTTATTTCCGTTGGTCTGCATTTGCACCTTTTTATAAGATATCAACAGCTATGGTAGCCCTGGAGGGACACTCTGTTTTTTATGAACAAACCCAAAGGAAAAAGGTCTGTCTGTCAAGATCAATTTTATTTACAAATGACCTAAAACTCCATGAACAAAACTTGAGTGTGCTTCTCCTCCAGCTCTGCTCAGTTTGTCCTTTCTGGACTTTTGTAGAAACAGGAAGTAATGAAACATCTGTGCATGTTTTGATATATTTTTAAATCCGTCTAAACTGCTGCATCATTGTGGATTTCTGTACCGCATTCATCACTAAATGAAACCTCTTTATCATTTTAACACATACAAAAAAACTACACTTCAGCAGCTTTATGTGACTACAGCTCCCATGATGCTTTCACAGCAGCAACGCATCATTAGTTATAGGGACTCTGGCTGTGTCTAACCTGTCCTGTTGGGTCCTAGCTCCTCTCACTCATTACACTGATGGACTGTAACTCTACCGGGAACTCTCACACACACATGGACACACTTCTCTTCTGGTAATTAATCGACAGACTGAGTTACAGCCGTGTAAACCCCAGGGAGGACACACATGTACACTGAGCTATATATGATCATGTAAATCTGTCACATTCTGGCTCCTCTTTTGTTCATGTCGATATTTAGGTTTGTAATGAATTTAAACTGATGACTTATCAGTCTAATGATATTATTATGACTAAGTCCCACTCTATAGGCCCACTTTAAATGGATCGCATTTCACTGATGTTAGTAAATAAATAAATAAATAAAATAAAAAGAAGTATATAATAAATAAAAAAGAGGAATGTAATGACTGATTCAAACTAATAGTCAAAATAGGACATCCAGTTGAATTTACCTTGACATATTTAAAAATCCCTGAACTTCAATTATTTATTTTTTTCTTTTTTACCATTCTTTGACTTTTCTAATGTCCCATCACCAAACATAACCTAATGTAAATACCAAATTACCTTAAGTCAATATAAAGACTAAGTAAACATTTTGTATTGATTAAAGTAAAAAAACAAAAAAAACAACAAAAAACCAATATTTTATTTTTCACACTCTAAATATTGTAACACAGCAAGCTCGCAGTTATTAGTATTTTAGAAGCCTTATTATGTTTTATTTTGTTTTGTGTCCAATTTGTGGAACATTCAAATAGCAACCAAATCCTTCTGATATTGGTGTATCAATGTAAAAATAAATGTGATTCTTCAAGTAACATACGCTTAAAGGCAGTGATACTTTTTAGTTTTTTCCGTGCCCTCAAAAGACGTTGCAGGGCAGAACACTAGATCACGCTTCGTCCCTTGTTTATTTTCTCATGCTACTTCAACCTCTCAGTTTCTTTCCTCTCTCCTCTTTTTGTCTCACCTCCTCACTCGTTCCGTCGTGCCTGCTGGGGAGAAATGTTCCTCAGTGGAGTCGT
The DNA here is from genome assembly GCA_036850595.1 of Rhyacichthys aspro. Taxonomy (NCBI): domain Eukaryota; kingdom Metazoa; phylum Chordata; class Actinopteri; order Gobiiformes; family Rhyacichthyidae; genus Rhyacichthys; species Rhyacichthys aspro. The sequence goes on along the minus strand of CM072154.1, from coordinate 5,485,318 downwards.
GCTTTGCAGAGTGACTGCCTGTTTCTTTTGGCAGAGCTCAGTACAGTTAAGAACACAAATCGATATGTGTTTGCTCAGATCTCTGCTGTAGGATGAAAGGCTTTTTTAAGGAAGATATAAGACCAGTGGATTTTGATGACTCTATAGGCAGGTATAGTATGGGTTAAGTCAGTATGGCACACTTTAAAAAGGGTATAAAGCGTCCCATATAAGTGGACTTCAACACTTTGATCGACTTTGGTTTCAACATTGAGGTAAAGTGCTTTTGCAACTCAACAAATGCAGGAACTGATCCAGTCACAGGACTATGGCTCTTGTTTCTAACAGAGGTGTGGACTTGAGTCTCATGACTTGGACTCGAGTCAGACTTGAGTCACAAATTTAATGACTTCAGGGTTGACTTGTGAAAATGTAAAAAGACTTGTAACTCAACTTGAACTTTAATACCAATGACTCGAGACTTCACTTGGACTTAAGCCTCTGCATGAATCAATTCATTTTCTTATGTATGTTTGATAGATTACCAAGAGTTTAGCCATGCATTTCTTGCATGATGCTGCGTTCAGTTGCCCTCTGTAAAGCTCAGCACTACAGGGTTATTAAAATCATTCTATATCTGTCAAGTAATTTGGGCACAAAGACCAAAAAGGAGCCACACATTGTAAATCACTGATCACCAAAGCACTGAAAAAAACCTTTATGACAATACTTTTTTGTCTAAATATTCTATAGAAATACAAACACTTGTCTATTGTACTAGTCTTATCATTTTTTGTTAAATAAATACAGATTTAAAAGCTTACATCAGATGTTTAATTTTAACATTTAAGTCTTGTTGAAAAGACTCAAAAAGATTTAAATACTTAAAGTATAGGACTTAACTTGGACTTGACCGTCTCAACCTGGGACTCTAGTCTCTAGACTTGAGACTTACTTGTGTCTTGCAAAACAATGACTTGGTCCCACTTCAACAACACAGTGAATAATGCTGCTTAGTAAACTGATGCAATTGTGAGTGATGAAATAACTTTGTACTATGTTTATAATATGTCCATGGCCTGGAACAAGAGTCAAAACTAAAACAGCTTAGTCGAGATATTACCATAGCTTGACGCCGCATGTTAAATGGAACTTCAACCAATCCTATCATATGCCTCTAAATCCTCCCTTAAATCTGTCAACACTCACACTTAAGCTGCTTCCTGTTTAGGGGAATCCATCATTTTGGGCTAACGTTGCTCTTATGTTCTTCATATCCCTCTGCTAAACCACAATGGCTGCCTGTACCGGAGTGATACCTCCACGCAGACACGCTCACTACACCAGGGGAGTGTGTTATTGTCTCCCACCGTATGGCTGTTTTAAATGGCAATTTGAAGCTCGGCTGGCTCTATAATTAGCTGCGAGCTCCCACAGGAGGGAAAAACACTGGCTTATCGTCGCTCCTTTGTAATTACACATCCGAGTCAGGCGACAGACGTATTCACAGACACGAGTGCAGACAGATGTACCGGCACTGAGAAAGCATGTATGCAGCGCTATCAATGCTTGTGTAAATGGTTAAAGTCCTAAATAATATCTGCTTTGTTTTGTCATTGACGGAAATTGAAAAGAGACAGTGGCTAAGAATATGAATGGTGGTCTACTTTGTTTTGTACAGTATGTAATGAAACAAATTCTGTCAAGTTTGCAGTAAAGCAGGAGGTTATAGTGAGGTTTTCAAAATAAAAACATACAACAACATTGTGAATGAACGACCTATTTGCTCATTAAACAGGGAAGTTACATTTGCATTCAGTTTAATCACCAAAAGCTTATTGTAACAGGAATCATCTGTGAAAAAATGAGACTTTTAGACATGATCTAAGCTTTATAATTAAAGATTTTAATAGATGATTAAGCCCACAGAGGGATTTTGGCCAATCACAGCTCGCTTCCGGTAAAAAGGAGCACTCCCATTGGTCGACAATAATATTAACAACAAAGGACCAAGGAAATGGGTTATTCTGTTGTAAAATATGCCTTATTTTACAGCGAAACAGCTCAAAAAAAGATAAAAATAGTAATTTCCTGCAGTGTCGACCCTGTAGCATTCATTTTTCTTTTTGAACATATTATCTTGCACAAAGGCTTTGGACAATTTCAAACTAAATTGATTTTATTTAGGGATTTATTCATAAGCAACAGCATGTCCCAGTGTAGAGGCAGTAGAAAGCAGAGTTTTAGACAGCTTTAGACATACATTTAAGATCATCAACATCAAGCTTTGCTAATATTCTTTCATGTTGATATCAGTCTTATTGTCTTTTTTTGCTCGATAGTCTTTTTTAGAGGAATGGCACAAGCCTGTGTTTCCTATTCTTCGAGACCCCTACCCAAATTTTCACCACTTATCTGTCTACACTGGAGATAAAGTTTAGAAGTCTGTAGTATATCAGTGAACAGGATATTAATGGCTCTTGGCGCTGGCTCTAACAATTCCTCCCAATGATCACTGCTGGTTTTTCCGTACACTCTTTATCTTGTCGGTGGCCGGCTGAAGTAACTTGATTGGCGTCCTTTGGTGCTCCGAACAAAGATAGCAAAAGGAAGGAAAGAGGGAAGATAGGAACTGGAATAATATTGGAAAACTTGGTTGGAAAGCTCTTGTGGCAGATAGAGTTAATGTAAGCAAACATGCAAAATGACTAATACTATCTTTTCGCAAGCTTTAATATTCTGTATGTCATTTGATTCAACATGTTGCACAACTTGGAAGAACAATCTTTGATAATGAGTAAAAAAACAACGATGACGTAAGTAAACAAAGTTGTGACTCTAAATTGCATTCTCTCAAAAGCTATATCTTCCTTTATGATTTTTGTGATGACATTTGTGGACATTTTATTCATGTATGCACAGTATAGAAGAGCCTGAGTGTGCCGCCTGTCTTATAATGTATTGAAATGTGCCGTCATATTGTATTTCATTCAGGTGTAAATCTCGAAGCATGAACCAAATAAAGCCTCTAGTCTTTGAGGCAAGTGCGTCCAGAAAGTGTCAGTCTCCTCTCCCAGCCTCCCCTTCCATCCCAGTATTAATCGCCGTGGCAACAGGCCAGAGGAGCAGAAAGACATTTATCACAAGCTGAGTACGTTCACCCTCTGACCGCATTGTGACATTGTTTTCTCGGTTTGCTTCACTCAGGCCCGGCGCTTGATAATTTATACACCGTAGCCGTTTCATAATGAGTCACCTAGTTTAAGGTGGGGCAGACTGGTGTGCTCACGCAAACAGTGGGGGCTCGACCGCTGTTTGTCAAAATCAGTGCGCGCAGCGGGAGCGGCAGTGATGGAGTGTTCTCCTGGTGTTTCGCTCACTCAGGCTCATCTCTTACAAGCGACTAAGCTATCAGATCAAACGGAGGGATGCAATATGTTCTCATCTCATGGCGTAATATACCAATGCTGCATCGTTTGGTTCAAGGCATTACCAAAAACATGCAACCTTGCCCTACACAGCCACATAGATTGACATTGTGTTAATCTATGTTTGGCTATATTTCAAACGCTTTCGACCATAGACTCTTTAGATTACCGTATTTTCCAGAGTATAAGTCGCTCCGGAGTATAAATTGCAGAAAAAAACATATATAAGTCGCACTTTTGGGGAAATTTATTTCACAAAATCCGAGGCCAAGAACAGGCATTTCATCTTGAATTAAATGGTAATTTATAATAAGCAGTAGCAGATACACAAGCCTACAGTGCCCTCTAGCAGTTGTCAGTGTGAAAATAACGCACCTGAGTATAAGTCACACCCCCGGCCAAACGACGTAAAAAACAGCGACTTATACTCCGGAAAATACGGTAGATACTTTTAGTTAGATGCTTGGGCCACACCGTAGTCTCTAACATTTTTTGACGCTAGGGTTGTGGATGAAACAATAAATCTACCAGAAAGACAAATTTGACCTAACACTGTTGGTATTATACCCCTTGAAGTTGTAAGGCAACTGCTTTAACTTTGGTGTAGTCTTATTTCAAAATGATATTGTTAATACAGTTCAGGTTTTAGATAATCATCTTTTTGGCGCTAGTTGTTAAGTATTAAGCATTTTGCGTAACATAAGTAGATACCAAAAAGTAAATTACATGGAACTAAGTAATGTACTTTTTTTCTTTTATTGCAATACATTAGCAACACATATGTACTTAAATTGCACCTCAACCTGTCTTTTAACTAAAAAGCCTTTAAAAAAAACAGACTGCACAAAACATTAAAGTATGTACATGCATTTACAAAGGACTGTGCATTATATTATTACATTATTGCCTGGTACAAAGTTTGTAAGGTCTCATTTTACTTTAAGGCTATCACTTGTCCTCTATGACTCGTCCTCTATGCTAAGGTATGGAAACACCTTTTTGTACATGCAGTATCTATCAGACATTGGTGATGTGGGTTGGTTTGTCCATTAATTTCCATTTGATGTGTACATTTGCACCAAGAAAAAGTATAGATACCTGGACTATTTCCTAATATGAGAATGTGAGAAGCAACACTGTCACCTTTCAGGATATACATTAAGGCCTAATCCCAATTCTTTAACCTACCCCTACCGCTTCCCCGTAGATTTCTTAACTATGATTATACCCCTACGGAATGGGACACTACATATTAAAGGTTTTATAATATAGTCTCAGACATTTTATACTTATTTGTGAGTATTTTCACTTGAATCTTGCTCTGAAGAGTCTCAGCTGCTGTTTCTCCATTCCCTGTTCACAGACATAAGACACAACTACCACAAAAACCAAAAGTTGTTTTTTTTACGACATACCAATTGATATCAACCTAAAACAGATAAAAGAAGCTAAAAGAAAGTGACATAAATGCTGCTACAAACTCCCTTAGGACTGTTACCTTTTTAACATATCAATAAATATCATATATATTAAAGTTATATTCGTTTGTATTTATGTGATTGCATGCTCCGTCAATCAGAGTTGTGATAGTCTGCTGAATTAGACACGCTCTGGCTTTTATTTTCATCAGTTTTACTCTGTATTTTGTGGTTAAAAAAAAAAAAAAAAAAGAATCTAAACCACTTTCTCTTTGTGAATCCATCCTGTTGAGTTTACCTTAAAAGACAAAGGTACAGTAGCCCCGGAGGCCCACACCTCTGTGCTCTTGACAAATTGAGCTAGTTTAGTAGTACTTTCACCACTCACTGCAGGCCAGCACACCACTCATACCTGCACAGGCTGCTGGCTGAGCTATACACAAGTGTTTTCCGCTTGGCTGCTCTTGTGTGTCCGCCGAGCCGGTACATCAAAACGCAGAAAGCAAAGGAGAGAGGACGACAAGTGGAGCAGCGAGGGACAGATGGAGGGAGAGAAAAACAAAAGAGAAATGCCATTGTTTCCCGATCTCTGAGGAGGCAGCGAGAGGAAAGCCAGATCTGATACTGCAGATGCAAATGCAGACTCACACAATCACGTCGGAGTATCACTGCCGGAGCTGGAGAGATGAAGATTTGTCCTCACATGTCCTGGTCTCAAAGCTGTCGAGATAAAACTATTATGCTCAGAGTGTGAAAACAATGGCTCGGGGCGCGCAGTCATATCTGTGAGCGGCAAGGCGTCCTTTCATTTGTGCCTCGACCCGAGCGCTACCATTCACCTTGAGAGCTTGGAGGTGACACAGGGCTATCCCACATACTAAAACAAGAAAATGTTCGGCGTCTTAGATCATCTTTATGTTGTGCCCTCTTCCATTTTTAAGATATTTTAATACAATTCAATGCAAATGAATATGGTCCGGTTCCAACAATTGGGTGCAGTGACAATATATTCACAAAGGCCAACACAAATGTATCTTTTAGTACAAAACAAGTCATCATTTTCAGTTAGAATAATGATTTTGCCCAAAATACACTTACTCTACTCTACTCTACTTGGCTCTTTTCATTCTTTACTGCCAACAAAATGCCCTTTAGCTCTCTATGTCATGCACTGGTCTTGCATAAAATCAAGTAACACTATATAATGACGTTTAAAGAAAAATAACCAAGACGATAGGACAGCATCCTTCTTTTTTCTTGTTAACGTGATGTCTTCAGTGGTTTCCTTATCAAAGCAAAAGTCCTAGATTTAAGTCCTACCCACCACCTCAACATGCATCCTACAGTAAAAGCCTCACTATCTGGACACTGCTTCCAGTTTTGGCTGAATTAAATTTGTGTATGTTAACACCGGGATGGCAGTGAGCTAACATAGACATCTAAGTGACCAAATCATTGCTATCGTATTTTAAATTAGAGAATAAAAATGTATTATTGGAGCTATTTTATTGTTGAGTGGAACTCCAGCCAGTGGGTAACTGCCAAATAAACTGATGTTTATTATCACAAAGGCGTGAATATGAAAAGTCTGAGCACAGAGGAATAGTTGCTTTTGTATAAATTAATAGAAATAGTTTTAAAGATGCAGTGTGTAGCCTTTTGTGGCAGCTTGTGGAAATAAAGCTAGAATGTAAAGCTATGGGTATGTAGAACCAGGAGTTTTGTTTTTTCAGAATCTTTTTTTTTACATAATTTTTCATACAAATAGTGGTATAATGGACAGGTGCAATAGACACAAGAGACAAAGACAGAACCAAAAACATTACCTCACACAAGACCACACACTCATCCATAAATAAAAAAAGAAAACAAGCAAAAAACAAACAAAACAACAACAAAACCTATAACATAGGCTACATTTGCCTTAATTTACAATCTTTTTTTCCCATCAGCTTTTTAAATATGTTGTCTTTACCTTCATTTTCTAATCTTATTCTTTGGGAATTTTTAAGTTGACTTTTCTTACAATAATCAAGGCACCAGTTCATGCATATTTACACGTTACTCGCGGCTAATTTGCACAAGACCATTATGTCTAATTAACACATTCACAGCAATTCAAACATCCTCCATGATGTACACAATAGAGAGTAGTACATACCTGCCATATATATGAACTCAAATCTGTGAGAGACAGAAAATATGCTAATTGATGTACTTCAAGGCATAAACTCTCTAACCCCGAAGTTATTGTATTAAACTACAAAGTAAAATGTACCAAACTGATCACCACAGTTCTAAAAAACTGATTTATTTCTCAATTGCATGAAACTAACTAACAAAAATGACAGCATGACTGAATAAAAAAACAGTCTGCTGCCACCAACTGACTTAACCAAGTGTCTCTACAGCCATTTGATGAAGGAGAAATGATCACAAGCTCTAACTGTACGCTAACCAACGCGTTTCATCAAAAGAGTGGAATTCCGAGTGTTTTTCCGCAGCTTTCTTCTGGGTCTCTGCCTGTCAAGCACACCCTTACACCGCGCTCTGTGGATGTCATTAGCTCTGCGTTGCCCTCAGCCTGCAGAAGTGCCTCCGGGCAGAGTGTGGAGCTGCCGTTACCGCGCAGCCGGGGCCTAGTTATGTCAGAAGCATTCTCCGGGGTGTCAAGGCTCAGCGGGACTGCAGGGAAACGAGGAAAAGAGGAAATTTGCAGCTACCTCAACACTTAATTTAATACAATCTCCCACTGCCAAAGGGGGGGATGATTCCACTTGATTTGAATGCAAATCCGCCGTCTTCAAGGTTGTCATTTAATAAGTTGACAGTGTTTGATACCGAGCAAGCTGTGTGCATTATTCTTCTGGATGGTAATGACATTTTGTGGTGATATTACTGAGACAGCGTTAAATTAACTGCCCTTTTATGAGGCCTCGCTGACAGACGCTTTTACTTGTTTTAGGAGCAGAGCAGATCAGATCACTTAATGTGACGAAGCGTTTTTACGGAGAGGCGTGTGGTCTAAGAGGGCACGGAATAAAGTGATGACAGAGGACAAAAGCAAGTGGTTGGTTGTAAAAGACATGTTGATGTATCCCAAGGCGTAATACCAATGCACTGTCACTGTCCTATTTTGTTTAATACGGATTTAGATGCATTTCAAAGAGGAGCACTGGGAATGAAGCTATATTATTGTCATGATGAGTCATAATGTCTCATAACTTAAAGGAAAAGCATGTCATTTTACTAAAGTGAACAATTTAATCTTGAAAGTTCTTCTCCTGTGGGAATGTTCAAATCAGAATCTGCAAATAAACAGTAAAAGGAAATTTTTGGTTTGGAGGAGCTGTAGTTATGGGCCTTTTAGTGGGATCTGGTGGTCATCTTTACACACATTGAAATTAGAATGAATGTGAACAGCTATGGTAGCCCGGCAGGGACATGCTGTTGTCTAACTCAGATTAGTTGACTTCATAAATGCCCTAAACTATCAGATTCAAATGTGTGTTCCTTAAAGAGCCATCAGTGTGTGTCTCCTCCAGCACTGCTCAGTTTATTGTTTGGGTTTTTTGTTAGACTATAATGGTGTTCTATGTAGCTTCCAAGTACATTTTTCAACAATAAACAAATGCAAAAAGTGTTATTGTGATGCATTAATATACTATATATACAGTTTTGATTGATGTGTTCCATTTTGTGTACACTACCCAACATTTTCCACAATGCACCTTTAAGCTACCTGTGGTGGATACCTCTGCCACCACCATTCAGTATTAGTATTTTTCTTTGTCACGTTACATTTCATTTATATTAATTTCATTTGTTAAATTCACAAAGTTTAATTTGTTTCATTTATTTAGACACATATTTTCTAATTTGGGTGCACACTTATTAGTTAATATTTGTCTCAAGATTTATTTACATTTGTGTTCTTTTGAGTGCCAGGAGAGACAGAGGAAGGGGCTGGAAATCTTTGGGAGAGCCCACCTGGACCAAGGCTGAGGGGGGAACACAGTTGGGTTTATTATTTTGGGTAATTTAGATCGTTTAGTTGGGTTTAATTTTATTTAGTTTATCACTGTCGTTGTATTATGTTTAGCTATTATAATTTCCCTTATATTTACTTGCGTAAGTTTAGATATTTTGATTTATAATTAGCGTTATGCCTCCCTCTTGTGTTGGTTTGGGTTAGTCCTTTGTTAGTTAAACCCCTCTGTTCTTTGATTTGGCAGGTCAGTTTTCTTCCGTTAAGTTATGGTTTAGTTGACCTCTGTTGGGCCCAACTTTTTGTATTATTTTGGAGCCTTATTTCTTTTTACTTTATTAAATTATCTTTATGTTACACCTGTTGTCCTCGCCTTTTTGTTTGGTCCACTACACTACCATTATCCTGAGAGTAAATAAATCTTACTAATGTACAGTATATTCATCTGTTGTGCTTGTAGTTGCAATTATGATGAGTTGACAGAGTAAAACTGAAAAATGGATCCATGGTTTTGGTGTCAGCCAATCAGGAAAGGGTATTCAACCAAATGATGGAATAATAGAATGTACACAGTAGATGACAATGACAAAATTTGAGTATTAAGACACTGAAATGTGCATTGTTGGTTTGTCTCATGGATCTTTCCTTTGCTATAAGCTTCAAAAAATCTGACTTAACACATCTAATGAACATCCAACTTAGGTTTAACCGTGGTCTATGGTAAACCGCAATAAGAGCTACATGAATGCTGCTTTTGCCATTCGTTGTCAACATCCTGTAGTGTAGTCAAAAACATTTGGACGTATGAAATTTGAGAGTCAAGCAAAAACAAAGATTGACATTAGAAGCTTCTTAAAAAGTTGTAATGTTGAAAGCAAAAAGGAAGGATGGAAGGCAAGATGTTTTTGGATTGCAGACTTTTTTTGTGTCCCAACCGTACTCGTGTGTACAAAGGCACATGAAGAAGAGACAGTGCACAGACAGCAGTAAAGATGCTTTGGGGCCTAGTTTGAGGTTGTGGTTGTGATAGAAGCAGACAGAGAGTGTTTTAAAATGGTGCACTGAGGGAAAACTCAACCCCATCACGGCTCTGGAAGATGAAAGAACCCGTACACCCAAAAACACACCGCGGCAGTCGTGTTAGCCCGCGCTCGGTGACAGCAGAGAAAGTGCGGTGACTCGTCTAACCGCGCGACGCCGCTCTGTTCAGTTCTGCTCCCGACTCCGACGAGAAGAGTCATCGTCTTCTCGGCTCTTTTGGTTCCAAGTGTCATTTCTGTGGCGCCTGTTCCCCAGCAGGGTTGTAAGTCAAAGGCGCGCTGTTGACATTTTAAAACCCCCACCCCCTTGACGCCCTACGGTTTCACAGAGATGAGTGCTAATAGCGCTAATAAAGCATGCCAAAGGTCCAGGGGAAAAAGAAAATAACATCAGTATAGTTGAGGGTGTTGTCACGTTGTGCCTTTGAGAGTTTTTAGTGCGAGTTCGTCTAATTGCTTTTGCCGCTGTAGCCAACCTTGTCAGATTGTGGCAAGTGCAACGCCGCTCCCCCCCAAAAAATATCTCTGCTGTAAAATAAAGTGGCTTTGCTCTCTATAGTGTCAGCTCTGCCCAAACAAAGGAGAAGCCATGCAGTGAAAAATTCATGATGCAAACCTTGGGCTTACTTTTTGATATCTTTCTCATTGGCAAAGCACAAACAGCACATTGAGGGTTCTGTTTCCTGGAACTGGAAAAGAGTGGATTTTGCAATTGAAAAAAGTACAGTGGCTAGTTATTAAAATATCCATAGAGATCATATGTATTGTCAAAACTCAAAAATGTTTTCTGGGTGGGGCGTAACAGAAAATAATTGAGAAACTCTGCTTTAGATGAATGGTGCGTCACATGTAAAGCCATTGTGTTTGAGTTGACCCTCTAAAGCTTTAGTAACAGTAAAACAACTTGCATTTCCATTTTTACATAATATTCCTTTCAAGTCATGTCAACTCACTTTAAATCAAGAGTGGAACCTGTTTTTTTTTTTGTTTTTTTTAATTTAAAAAAAGTTAAATCAACAAGTTCTTAGTTTGTCATTACTAAAATAAATAAATTTAAAAAAATCTTCACTGGTTTCCCCAAAAAGCCATCTAAAATAATTTTAATTAAGTAAAGCTGGAGAAAATATGTGATTTTTCTGCACAATCTAAACTTTATCTAAAGCTAAACCACTGTTTAAATCGTCCTACAACTTTTCTTTTTTTAAATTTTATTTTTAAAATTTAGTTGAAATGTTGTTTGTACCTTGCCTGGATTTAGATAAATGATAACAGGTGTATATGTATATATAAAAAATTAACATTTAGGTTTTGATCTTCTGAAGCTGCTGTAGTTTGTGGAGTTTATGGAGTTCAGAACCAACCAGTGGGCAATTGTGAATAATTTCAGGTGACAATTAAATATAAACCCTGTGTATTTAAAAAAAAAAAAAGTGCTTGGGGCAATCCATTTAACTATGAAGACCAATTTATTTATTCATTTTTTTTGCTAAAGCCAATCCACTTCTTATTTGTTGACAGTCTTGGAGTGTAGGGTTTCTGGAAAACCTGGAAATTTAGAATCCTGGAAATGGAATAAAATGTCAAAATGCCCTAATAAATAATGCAAATAATGCTAGAAAATTTTACTTTTATTTGTGTTTCCTAAAAACAGTGGGCCTTTGACCCTTTGAGGCTGCCATAGTTTGGATGGAGTTTTATTAGAAGAATAACAATAATTCCAGGTTATGGATTAATTTGAACCTAAAACTGTGTCTTTGGTAAATCATATAACCATTAATGTTGTTCTGAAATGTCAAGAAAAAGTCCAGAAATGAGTATTAGTACATCTTTATGGTGCATCTGATTTGCTTCATGTCTGCTCCCACTCCACTGACCACACTGAAAAAAATCCTCTCCAACTTCTTATTTCTCCTTCTACATCGACAGCTGAGTTGAATTGAGTGTTGTGGTCTTTTTTAAACCGGAGCCAACTATTGTTAGCTGTTAGAAAACAGCGTCGTGGTGACATGCTGTCAGGGGCCAGCTGTCGGCCTGTCACTCTCCTCAGGTGTGTGTGTCGAAAGGTGTGTGTGTGCATGTCTTCTGGGGCCGGCGTCCTGTTGTGAGAGCAGTGGTGCGACACGAGAACGATGATTAATTTCACTCAGAGTTAGCCGTGCTGCCGTAGACTGTGCAGTCAGCAGGTGTGTCTTGGGATAGGCTCGATGCCCTCCAGTCAGGGTCACATGTCCACGCTCAAGTCAAAACACTTCCTGATAAACCAACAAGTCCAAATCTGGTCTTTTGTCTCACTTTTTTTTTTCCTGGAACTGAGAAAATGATTGTTTGTTGGCATTTTGCATGAGTTTATGTGAACATGCAAGTTAAAAATGCAAAATTAGACAGACCTTAGTTTTATTCCAGTATATTGGCTGATGTGTTGCTACCATAGCTGTCGCCACACACTATGGATTTGGTAAATATCTGTACCGATAGTAGCCCCATGCATTGTACTCTAATGTAGAAGCATATACAAATCTCATCGTGCAGATCTTTGTCTATTTGTCTTTATTTAACCTCAATTTATCCAGGAAAAGATCCAATGAGCTCAACAGTCTCTTTTTCTTGGAAGTCCTTAAACACATATACAACATAATCTAAGCTATTATTTACAATCACAGGAATAGATCACCCAAAACAACAAAAACAATTGTGATCCTGCACAACTTGATGTTCCGGTGCAGCTGTCTTTGATGAGGAAGCACAGGTCATAAAATAAATTGTGTATAACTCTGGTTTTATATGGTGTTCTGTTCACAGCCAGCAAAACATCCACTGACTTGCAGCTTTAAGACTTTAGCTAATGTTTTCTACCCACTCACTGACAGCTCACACATGTAGTTAGTTCATTACCATTTGCCACAAAACATCTTTTTTATGCTGCTTGTGAATGTCTGTCTCTAACGTTACATAACAGTATTCAAAGGCAAAAGTATTGAGCTTTAGAGCAGTAGTTGTCAACTGGTCTCATTTCGGGAACCAAACTTGTCCTTGTTTATATTGATTCGACTCTCTCATTTTCATTTTCTATATTTCTTAAACATACAAACTGAAATGCATTCACTGAAAAACCTTTTCCTATAAATCCATACATAACTCAAATTAACCAATCACTTTTTAGTTGATTTGTGGCTCCGGCAGCAACATTAAACCACCAAGTACATGCCTGCGACCCACTTTTGGGTCCGGACCCACCAGTTGAATGACTGCTTTAGAGTGATGTTGAAAATGTATTCTCTATGTACTGAAATTGCTGGCTGGAAACATATATTGCTAAAGTGGCTCTTAGATCAGTGAATGAAGAGGCTCTGGTGACTTTAAGTGGGCTGTTGGTTAGTATTGGTATGCCCAAGTAGTTTGTGATTTATTTTTGGACACTATTACATATAAAACCAGTCTTAAGTGACATCATTGCTTATTGGTTATTATCTCCGCTGTCATCCCCCACAGGTCAGAAGACACAGTAGATTTCATTAAGAAAGTGCTTTTCTCTGTCTGGGCCTCTCCATCATCAAAGAGTTACATGGACTTTTGGACCTGACTTCATTAGTCTCTCAGGACAGTCCGATTACTAACTCTAACAAGGTTAACGGGCTCCTCGGCGGGTGGCTTCCCCTCCTTCCTTCCTGTGTCCTTCCTCCCCTCGTCCTCCTCTTCCTCCTGCCGAAGCCGGGCCTTGTAATTAACTGGATGTTTAACAGCTGAGGGTGGACAGGCCACTGCTGTGTCTCTGCTGCGTCTGGACACACACCCCTGATGCACGCACAGTGGCACGAAGGACACTATGAATCAGGGAGAAAGAAGACGGAATGTTTTAATTCTGTGGATCCTGTCTGTGTTTGGCGTAGATTTACTTATCTTTGCTTATAACAGTGGATTTATCACCGGAGCAGATTTTGAGTGAAAACATTGGCAAGCATGTTCTCATATTATATACTGTTATATACTGATATCTTTTACAAATGTGCTGTTTAGACTGAGATTCTTTAAATTAACTATTGAGATCAAACATGCCAGTGTTGTTAAAAGCTATGCAGTTCCCTTTAAATATGCCAGTTTAGCATTTTTGCTGACTTGAGTTATATCAGTTGCCTGTGGATAGACATTACCACTTTCATATCTTTCATAAACATATTATTGTATTATCCCTTATTGCTGCATCAATAATAATGCAGCTTGACCCTGGAGCTGCAGTCTTCAGGCGTAAGAACACTAAGAACTCTAAAGTAAAGAATAGTATAATAGTACATGGAATAAAAATGTTGTTTAGGTCCAACTTTCTCCATTCTTACTTACTTTCTGTCCTCCAGACTGTGGTAATAGTCTTTGTATTCAGAAGTAACCCATACAACCCAATGTCCAAAATCCCTTAATAGTATCACTTTAAGCAACATCCAAGAGAAAGGAAAAGTTGAAGCGTTAGAAGTGATTGTTTATTAATTAATAGTTAAAAATCTGAAATACTAGCTTGATTACAGTAACATGATTGGTGACTGTTCCTCGACTCTGTAACAAATGAAGCATATAAAGCTACATAACGTTTTTGTGTTTAGACCCATTGACATCAAAAGAGACCAAAAAAGGTCCAAAAATGCATTTATTTTCACTGTGGCACTGGTTATCATCTTTTTTGTAGCTCTTTGCCAGCTTTGTGCAGAGAACTTTGAAGCAGGTCACAGGCCTAGTCCAGCTCCAGTCTGACAAAGCTGTAAATATTCCTCAGGACTTCAACTAGATTAGATAATTTGTGCTATTCCAACCTGAGGCATTAGTTACATTTGCCACTTCTTTTTTTGGTAAATATTGTTGACAGAAAAAAAAAATCAAATACACCCGTTCTCCGACGTGTTCAAATCGCTTTTAAATTGAATCACTGAAACCCTTCCTGAAACTGTGTGAACTGTGTTGGTATGAATGTTAAAAATGGACCTATCTCTTTTGTAGGTAAAGGCAACATAAATAAAGCTAGGAGAAAGGGGAGTGTGGAACAGAGAAAGAAAAATAGTGGACAGTTTAGGTCACAGACAGGTACGATGAAATGTGACCAGGAGAAATGAAGCCACAGAGAATAAAACAGAGAGAATAGATGGCGTGTGTTTGTCTTAGCCGTTCTACCTGACCCAAAGGTGTGACCGGCCGATGAACCCAGTCTGGTATTAATCAAAGGAGAACTCCACACAAACCTCATTACTCCCCTTTGTTCACTTTTATTACCGCATCCTCCTCCTACACACCCTGAAATGCTAGTTTGCACAAAGCTAGCGTCCAACCCAATCCCAGCTGTCTCCTTTAGCCCTAGTTAGCTTTCATTGCTGCCATTATAGAGAGGCTAAGTCACACAGAGACCTTATGGGTGTCCTAGTCGAGAAAACAATTAAACTGAAGTCAGCGGGGCTTCTCTTCTTTTCATGGTTTCATTTTTACATGTTTACGTCAAAAAGAGATTGCAGTACATAACTTTTATGTAATCAGATTAACCTGTTGTAGTCTTTGCCAGTATTGATTCAAAGATGAAAACTCTTTGTCCAAGAGTTAAGGGGAGAAAATAATGTCTAAGACAAGAATGAGACATTTAAATGTGGGTTGTTTTTATTGTTTGTTAGAGAAATCTATTGGCAAACATGTAAATTGCAACAGTACATCTCACCTCCTTCTTAGAGTTGGTGAACAGCTACGGTAGCCTTGAAGGGACATGCTGTTGTCTATGAATAAACCTTTCAAATGGGATATTTTTAAACAAAATCAATTTAGTTCACACAGATGGGTGTCCTAGTTGGAAAAAATAAATGGAAATCAACAAGGCTTCCCTTCATATCAAGATTCGAAGAAGAACTTTTTGTCCAAAACAGATTCTATGAGCAAACCATATAAAACTTGAAATGGAATATTTTTTAAACAAAATCAGTTTCGTTCACAAATGCCCAAAAGCGTCATGCAAGAATGTGTGCTTAAAAGGAAACTGGAGTGTGCTTCTCCCCAGGCAGTGCTCAGTTTGTCCTCTCTGGGCACCTGTAGAAAATAGAACAGAAAATAAAGGAACTAAAATGGCCCTTTCCATTGGGTTCTTCTGAGATTTAAATGTCTATTTTTCCAAGATACCCAAATGCATTTTTTATGTTATTATTTTCTGCTGCCAAGAAAGCTTTGACCGAGGTGTATATTACAATACAATAAATCTGCTAAGGACTTCTGTAGCATTCATAAGCAGTAGGTGGCTTGAACACACATCTAAATATAAAAAAAGAAACAGTTTTACATAGTGCAGAAATATCAAGAGCTCGGTGGCAGCTCTTTGTGCATGTGCGTGTGGGCAGCTTGTACTTGTGTGGGGTATGTGTTTTTGTGTGAACGTCCTTGGTAATAGTGGCATTGTTTGGTAATGAGTCCGGTCCCAGGAGAACAGTGGGGGACAAAGGAAGGGACGCAACACAAGTCTGCGAAAAGACAAGGGTAAAAGAGGGAGAGTGCTTCCAAAGTTTAGGAGTTTAGAAGTTTAGGAGGACTTCAACTCATTAAAGTCACCTCTAGCTTCATCCTCGTCCCATCGGTGTGTCGTCTTCATAGAGCTGTGCGACTCAAGGTGGACCCAGTGATTGTCCTTTCACTTAAAGGTCGAAGCCATGAAAGGTGGTTTATTGCGCTGGCCTTAAGCGGGACATTGACATTAATACTGCACCCTCATTGTCCGTCAGCATGTGAAAGAGCAATGGATGAATGTGCAGGGCTTTTTTTTTGAAGAGTCAGTTATTGGAAAGTGTGGCAAGAAGTCGAGATGGTTCGGATAGGTTGAACATCACTAATTTTGACAGGTAATGCAATTCTTTAGAGCTTTATCCAGGCTATAACCAATTACAGAACACACAGGGGATATTTATAGCTCTGTAAGTCTGTTAAGTTGCATTACAGACATCAAGCAGAGAGGTGAAGGGCTGAAGAAATAGTGTTAACCTTTGACCTATGACAGGAGTAAAGCTGTTGTTTCCACGGCATAAGTTAGAAATAGATGTGTGGATGAAACATAACTTGCTTTTGATCATGTTTTGGTATATGTCATTTGAATAAGTTGCAGCGAATAGATTGTATACTGTATACTGATTTCTTAACATTGCATAAACAGGAAACGACCAACAGCAGCACAAAAGAGGAAAAATATTTGGGTATGATAATGTGGTTTGGTCAATTCTGGTGTCAAGAGAAATGTGAAGACCACAAATATGTTTTCCTCTGCTAAAAGAAGTCAGTAAAACCATATACTTCATCAGAAGATATGGCCTTGCTGCACAAAAGGCTAATCTTTAGCCACACCATGTACACAGGTAGCCAATCACACTCGTCAGTGTTTTATATATATTGTACGTTCTGTTGTCGTAGTAATATGTTTCTAGTTAAATTACTCTAGGAGACATACATTTATACTTGGAGCAAACAGGATGAAGCTTAGACAATTATCTGGGTCCAAAGTTACTCCAAATAATAAGGTTTGAATAGTGATACTACTCTGCTCATTTACCATCATTTGGATAGTTAGGGGTCCCCCCAAAAATAAATTATTACATACATTTTTAGATAATTTGATTTTTATACAACCACAGTTAATGCTGTTCAAAATTGTCCCACTTTACTTAAACTAATTACTTAATTCCTTTAGTTACAAACATAATTATTAATATCCATATGTTGGGACCCCCAGATACCTCTTCCCTAGGGCCCCAAATATCACTAGAAACACCACTGGGTAATCCACCATATAAAGGACAATAATTCTCACTCTGACAACATAAAGAATGGCCTCCTATAGAATTCATTAATGGTTTTGAACAAAGTCAAAGTCGTAAATTTACCAAAAAATCACTGCAGCATAATCTTGTGACTATATTTTCCCATTCTGTTGGAGTGACAGTGTCTAGATTGATTAGTCACCACTTCCATCCAAACATTGTGTTTTGTAACTAACTGATTGGCAGATCATTTGAATGCAAATGGCACGCAATTAGCGTTCGGTACTCCCATTGGAGAGCGGCACCATTGGGAATGACAAAAATATGTATGATTGTCTGGCTGCGAAGAGGTAAACTAATCAGCAAAATAACGGCGCGCTTTAATGACTCATAAGCTGTCAGTAACATCAAAGCCGGCACTTTTTAGCTCTAATAATCGTCCTGGGAGCAGCTATAAAAGCATATTTAATAAGCACCTCTTAAAACAGCCAGTGCTGCCTTTGCAGAGCCAGTGAGCGGGGGGACTCTTTCATCTCGCAGCCTGGACACTTTGCTAATAAGTTCCAGCCAGCGAGAAACTGGACAAATGGAAACATAAAAAAGTTCCAGATGCCCCAATGTCGGCCCTTTCTCACTTTTATGGCTTTGAATTTACGGAGCCTGACTAGACACAGGGAGGAAGTGGGATTTATGAAGCCAGGTCCCGCAGGTAGAGCGGCTAGATAAACACATGAAGCTCTCCTCCCACTCTCTCTAATATAAAGTAGATGTGCTTAAAATGTTGTTTGCAATGGTATTGTCTTTGACCCTTTGGCTGGATTTGAAGAATAAGAGCTGCTGTGTTTTGGCAAAGGAGATTAGGGTTAGGCAGACAGCAATATATTTTGAATGGACAAAAGGGCGTTAGCCACATAAAAACCACAACATAGTGTTATGCATCCAACTCATTAGAAATCTGTTATTCTGGACTTTTACAATAACACCATATAACCTGTGGTTTTAGGACCCGTGCGTCCTCATCAAAGACTGTTAAACTGAGATCTGTGTCTGAAAAAAATAGCATATCTTGCTAAAAAAGCTATATGAAAGTAATCCAGATCACCATGATAGAGACAGGTAATGTGCATACCTTATATACAAATGCATATAAGTTAAAGTAACACACAAAGCTTCTGATAATAATTTCTCTGCTACACTGAAGCTGATGTACTTGAGTAAAATTGAAGTCAGTACAATATTGACAACAAATTTTTATGCAACCTCCAGTATGTCTCTATTGAAACAGTATCAAGAATTGGATAACATATATTGTTTTCACTAGTACTACCACGTAATTACACTTAACAATGATCCAGTTTTTGATTTCAACTCATTCTAATGATCTACCAATCTACCAATGTAGCCCTGTATTGAAGCTTAAGGTAAGATGTTGTGTCATAACAGCATTTAACATCATATTTGATTTTTAATAGTGAAGGGGATCATGTTTTTTTTATGAAGAGCTTTTTAGGATAGGCACTGTTACAATATTAAAAAATGAACTTATAGCTAACCCAGAACACCCCACCATTCCTTTCTCTAAAACCAGTGTTGCAGCCCTCGAGGTCATATTTTAAATCCTGGTCTCGTCTTGTTCTCAAACTCTTTTGCAAAACTTTTTGCTCAATCATGTCTCTCTCTGAATTTTAAACAAAACTGAGATTGGATGAAAATTTCCATAATTTTATCTGATCTCTTTGAAAAATTCCCCTCTTACTATGCCTCTTTCACCAAACGATAACACCTCTATGAGTTTTGGAGTTGGTCTTAGGCAGGACTTTTACTGTTGATTAGCACATTCTGGTTCAAGTCATTATTTGATCTCAGTCAGTATGGTCTAACCCGCACAACCTAAATTTGATCACACTCAAAAGTGATTTGAAACTCCAATGCTGGATACAAACTCCACTCAAAGTCCTATGTTTTATGGCCCATCCACCACCTTAACCTACCTAATGTGATCAATCCCATCATCATTTCCAATATTTTATCAAAAGAAGATACAAAAATCCTACTTATCGAAGAAGTAAAGTTATAAGTCTGTAGTGAGCAGTCAGTTGAAAACTTGCCGAGTGCAGAGGTCTCACTTGAAGAGCTGAACGCTGCGGGGTATATGACATTTCTACAGTCACCTGCTGCCGTCTGGGGGCCCCCCGTGTGCCGACTGACCCGGATCCCACTCCAGCTGCCCTCTGCCCCGAGATGTAGGCCAGAGCAGTCGACCCGTTCACTCACTCATCAGCAGTCGCACAGCCACCGGGGCATGTAGCGCACAGGCCGAACAAAGTTTCCTCTCCGAGTGTCAGAGTCTAAGTGAATGTGTGCCGCTATTGACAGAGAGAGGCAGAGGAAGCATCAGAGGCTGAAATTCAAGGGCAGCAAAGGTCACTCTTCACAGCGATATGAGTCTGACAGTGTGTGAAGGTGTCATGTGTAGGGTCAGATAAAATGAAAAAAAAAATCTATAGGTAGTGAGGGGTCAAATACAGTTCTTTCAAATGATTCAGGATAAAAAATATAAAAAAAGAGATGCCATGGCCCAGTTGCACCAGCAGCTTTTTCTTCCTCTGAGACAAAACTTAATGTAACGTAATATGGGAGAGATATATTGCCCCACAAATGAACCAGACAGCAGCTGTAATGGTTAAAAAAAAAATAAAAATGACACAATACACTGTTTCTTTTTCATTTTCTAGTAGTCAGAACTTTAGAATTAGTTTTTGGTCTTTCTAGTAAAACCTGCCTGGATCTCTACCATCGTCTCTGCCAATATCCAAGGTTTTTGCTTCAAAGTGTAAAATCCCGGGGTTTTAGCCTCCTACTGAGAAACTCAAAGCTGATTTGTCAAAGCACTTGACTTCTTCTGGTGCCTCCAAAAGAACAAAAGAAAAAAAAGCATAACAATGTCTGTCTTTTTATGAAGCATCTGTTGAGAGGAAAAAAAAAATGTTGAAAAATACACATAAACTATTTATACAAGGCAGTGTTTACTCTGGATGTCTTAGGGTTAGCGAAAATGCCTCATATGTGCTTGTGTTTTGCCCTAGTTTTAATGTTATGTGGCGATACCACTCTGTGTTGCCAGGTGGGTCTAATAACTAATAACTTGTTTCATAATTACACAAAATGTCCTCATAATTGCATTTAACGGACAGTTAATACTTGTTTTTTTAAATATCTTATTAAAGTAGTGAGGCACCTCAAACTGGCTCTTAGAAAAATTGTGATCGCTGGATTACGAAAGCTACGAAATTGTCTGTGGCCATGTCTCTGAATAATACTAGCTTTCCTTTCAAGATCTTGCACAGCCATGTAGTGGATTAGAAGTCAAAGGTTTGCAAATGGATGCTCAGGCTCACAGAATATTGGGAGTCACCACTGAGGTTTCCAAACAGCTGTCTGGATTGGTTTGTGGAAGTAGAGAGTTTTACTTGAAACCTCTGTTTGGCTATATCAAAGTGTGCTGCCATGTTTGACTCATTGGGATTTGAACCCAAGAGCTTTCTTACCTTATGTAGGAATCACAACCCAAGACACCAACCAGTAATCTATCGCTCCTGCAGTTAGAATTATATTTTATTAAAAGAAGAACATGGGCTCGTCCGGGATTTGAACCCGGGACCTCTCGCACCCTAAGCGAGAATCATACCCCTAGACCAACGAGCCACATATGTTAGCTCAAGACACTTGTTTTTTGTTCTAATATCTAATAGGAGCAACTTTTTAAATTATATTTGGCTTTAAGAGTACATTTCCAAATTTGAAAGAGAAACATCTTAGGTAAGGATGTAGAATGGGCTCGTCCGGGATTTGAACCCGGGACCTCTCGCACCCAAAGCGAGAATCATACCCCTAGACCAATGAGCCACAGTTGCTGTGGAATTTTTTGCACTTTTTTGCAACTTTTGCACAGATCCATTTAAGCATGGGGAGCTTTCCTGCCAACATGCAGGAACGTAAGCATCATTTAGACTGGACTGTTGTGATTCTGTTTCAGGAGAAAATGTACAATAATTTCGACATAGACTGTGTTCCTTCTGTAGATTTGTAAACCCAGTATTCACTGGTGTGATTTACTTTAAGCCATTCTTTTTCTTTATGGTTAAAACGATTGAAATGTGTGAGTGTGTTTATTTCTGCTGGTAATGTTTCAAATCTGTGGCCCTGTGAAAATGCTCCAACTAAATGTTTGTTATTTTGCTGGGCTGCAATCTTCTCACAGCTCAAAGAAGTTTGGTTCCTTTCCTCACATAGGCATCAGATTTAAACTAGGAATCCAAGACCTCCACCAGAAATTTAAACTTTATGGATTATTGACGTGTTTTCTTTGTCTTTTTAGCTCCTGGTCAACTCGGTGGTCCAGCCTGCCCTACTGTACGAGAATGTTGTGGTTAGTGACGGCAACCCCATCCTCCGTGACCTGCTCTTCAGCCCGGACCATCAGCACCTGTACGCTCTAACAGATAAACAGGTAAGCAATACGTTTCTCTATGATTTAAAAGATGCAGAGTTGCAAGAGTTTTTATGACACTGATACATGAAAAGCATACTTAAACTGCACAACTCTGCTGCCTCGGACATTTGACAATAACATTTTACGTTCACAAATGACACTGTAAGAGAAAACACATTTACAGATTTAAAATATATGGAGAGTTTATAAAAGTTCTGACAGCTTAGCAACTGTTAAAGTACAGCAAAATACTACAGAGGAAAACAACGAGAAAGATATTTTTGCGAATCAATCTAATGTGTTTTATAGATATATTTGAAAGCAAATACATTGTAAATTTGCAACACTGCAGAATATTTCTCTTAATCTGACAACATCAGATATTATGACAATTTACTATTAATCTTGAAATTTTAATTTTAATGGTTAGATTGGGTTTTCTACGTAATGTATCAGTAAAAATAGCTGAACCTATAAACACACTATTTTTGTTATTTCATCATAGATAAGCTTCTTACATACTTACACAAAAGAATATTTCTAACTTTTTAAATAGTATTTATTGGCAGTATGTAAAGGTTGTCTTATAACACACTCCAGATAATTAGTTTATACATTGCTCATTAATAAGTAGTAGTAGTTAAATACTGCGTTCTAAAAAAAAAATGGTGACCAAATAGTGAATCCACACTTTTACCATTTTAGCCTCATTTCTCAAAGCACTTTATTTAAATTTAGACAACCTTTATATAGGGTGTCTTATTGTAAAGTTGTACACTCTAAAAGATATTCTGTAAAATTTACAGTAAAAATCTGTCTGCATTGCATTTTTTTTATCTGGTAATTTCCAGTTGTTTTTTCCCCACCAACTATTTTAAAGCTTAGCCTTTAAAGCTAAGATTAGGTGTCTTCTGTGCACATTATATATATATAAAAAAAAAAAAAAAGATAAAGACATAAACTGCTCCTTGACATACAGCAATGTAGTGTATTTTCAACAGTACAAGTTTGGATTTTACACTAATTTACTGTTAATATGGAATTATATATTATATTTTACAGTACATAAAAGAAGTTGCCTATTTTCTGAACAAATACACAATATAAGTTCAAGAACTAGTGCAGAAAACAACAAGAGACAAAAGAAAAAAAAAGTCTAAGAATAAAAAATGCATTAGGAACATACACTTGCTTAGAGCAATCAAGCTAATTACATACATACCACATACCGAGCATGAACCCATTTGCAATTTAAGCAGAATCACACACACAAGCGCTAATTAATATCATGAATAATAAATTGTGTTATATATAGGATGACACATGTCGCAGCCCTTCCATTAAAGGTATGCTGTATGCACTTTTGCATAATAAGTGCATGGTGAAATGTTCTAAGAGTTTAATTGCTAATCATATAAGTTGTAGATTTATGACAGGAACGTGTAAAGAGAATTTTATGTTTCAATGATGAGAAATGTTGAGAACATTAAGTGCAATGGAGTGGTTTGGATTAGTTTCGGCTCCTGGCTGTGTAGTAAAAGAGGCATTTGAACATACCTAGAACATAGAGGACATTTAGTTCCTCATCCGAGCGGTAATGCAAGATGTTGTCTTCGACCATAAAAAATATGTCCAGATGCCACCTTGACTTTTTTTTATTATTACATGATGAACTTTACGAATGAAAATATCCACACATTCATAAATTTATGCAAATGTATGCAGTCAATGTCCTTACTGCTCAGTGAATCAAACTATTTATTGAAAAAAAAAACTTAAGAATCTGAAAAAAACACACACGTACAAGCCCTTTTTAATGTTTGTTTTTTCTTAAAGAATATAATGAAAATGTAAAAAAACAAAACAAAAAAAAACTACAATTTGATTTGTTTGCGAAGTAATGTACTTTTCTAACCTGAGTCATTGTGGACACTGACACAATGTTTTTATATTATATTTATTTGAAAGAACAGGTCTATTTTAAATCTCTTTTCAAATCTGTTATCTAACCCCATATCAAGAGGGTCAAAGGTCAGCTTTGTAGCAGAAAGTCATTAGTCTAGTGCAATAAATGCTAACCACTTGGCTCATTATGCGCGCAGTATTTCCACAGAACCCACTGAATAACATAGGCAACTATATATTATTACTCTTTTACATTTACTCCTTCTCTTATCTACCAAGAGCTAATGACGACGCTGTGATAACCTTCAACCAGACTTCCTCAGTACGTAGTCGCTAACTGCCGTATGAGTACTGTGTCATTTAGCAGCGATTAGATATAATTGACTTCCACGTGTCGGAATGAGCGCAGAGAGGAAGAGCGGGGTAATTGATACAAATGGACAGGCAGTGTGTTTATGTGGCAGGGGAAATCAGCCGCTTCTGTCACGGCCGGCAGTCCACCAAAAAAAAAAAAAAAAGCTGAACATATAGCTCTGGGAGACACTTTAATGGACTGTATGTAGTCAAGTTCAGATTATATTTGAATAGGCACAAAAATCGGCCATTTTTGTACAAGGTATCTTAGGTTGTTGCCCCTTTTCCATTAGATGTGAGTTGAAATATGTTACCACTTGAGTTGTGTGCAATGGTAAACACCTATAGCGCTGTTACTCGCAGTGTTTTTTTAGAGTCTGGGGGCTCCAACACTCTCTTAACTTGGGGCATATTAAGCAGAAATGGATGCACACTGATTTGAATTGTCTTTGCCAATGTGACCATCCAAAATATTTATAATCAGGTGTCTTTGGGATACACTTCCAGGTTGAAGCCCTAAGTAAGTGTCAAGTCTGTCTACCCCAATGGTTCTCAAACTCTGTACACCAAGTACCACCCCAGAAAATATTTGTACCACCTGTAAGGCAGTAAAAATCTCTCATCTTTTTAAGGCTACAAACAGTTAATATTGTAAAAGAATATTATAGGAAAGCTGTAGCAAAAGCCAATATTTCATCATAACATTTCTCAGAGATTCCCAAGTACCACCACAGAGAGCTGAAGTACCTACCCCATTGAAGTGCCAAAAATCAAGTCAGAAATTAAAAATCATTATTATCATTATTAATCATTATGCCATTATTAATTATTGAACAAATAGATTAAAGTACCACACATATAAACCAACACGCCTGAAATGAAATTAGGAATGATAATGAAATGGGGAAAATCCACTTACATAAAGAGTGTAGCTCAAATTGAAGGTCAAGGGTCAAGATCTTTTTTTTTCCTGGATCTTTTTTGTTTGTTTTTCTTCCTTACTTTAATGAAGGGTCCAAGGACTGGGATGTTGTCTTAAACAGTCAGTAAAGCTCTTTGAGACAACTGTGGTTATATAGAATATAGTTATACAAAAATCTCTTTAACATTATACAGTGGTGACAAAAAGTTTTCGGACACCCCATGCATTTGTGAAATATTTCATTAAGAATCATGTCTTTAAGTGCATTATTTTTTTTGTTTATTTATTTATTTATTTTTTTGTTTAGTTTTGAAGCACATTTGTCTGTTATTTGTTGACTTTGATACCAACAATGTTAAGAAGTGACATATTGTAACTGTCAAAAATTTAGTTTTGTTAGTTTTTCTTGAAAACAATAAACCTAAAAATCTATATAAATAACAATATCATTTTTATTTATTTGTATCTGTCTATTGCAGCCTTTTCCCCTCCACTGTACTTGAATCTAATTAGAGTTTTTAATATTTTTGGTTATTATTCGACTTGTTGAATGCTTTGCTTATCCAATGAGCATTCAATAAGGCTCCACCCTGTGTGAGTTATGACATTATAAGCAATGGAAAATAAATTAATATATTCATCCAAAAATATTTGTTTTGTCATAAATTTATAAAAAGAAGATCCAAAAAGACAAATAAATAAAGTTATTATATATCACAAATAAGACACTGAAAGACACCATAATAAAGATGGACTTTTATGGCAACAGCTTCACAAAACTGAAAGCCCGGTCCTGATGAACAACAAACTGAAAACCATAAAAACAAAAAAAGAAAGAAAAAAAGACGTCTCCCAGAGGGCACAAGAAAACCTGTATCTTTCTTCAACCTTGTATTATAAGTTCTTATATATTATACTGCCATAATCATTCAAAACAGCAGTATGTCATATTCAATCTTGTGGTATTGAAACATTTGATTGAAGAGACTGGCTTTGGTTCCAAGCAGTGTGCTTTCATGTAAAGAGACAAGGCTGTAAAACTAATATAGTGAAGTGGTGATATCAATTAGTATGATAATTTTTATGATCATTATTTTAGTCAGCGGGATGAAGGTAGTCCACGCTGGCCCCCTTTTTCCTTTCAGCGTATTTCACTGTCACATCTGCATTAAAGATGACTGCTATAGCCACCAGGAAGTCATTTTCAAATATTAACGCAGGCCTTTTATTTTTGATGAGCTCGGATATGTTCACCACATGTCGGCGCGTGTTAGTGCAGAGAGTGGAAGAGGAGGCGGCGACAGGAGAGAGGCCAGGTGACATTATACCACCGTGGGCTGGCTCCTTCCACTAAATCCAGGTTTTCTTCGAACGTGTCTCATGACTAATAGACATCAATTGCTTTGATCAGACTGATATGATCCGACACGTATTTGAGAGAGTTATTTCTGTTAAATTTATTTCCTCTGTAATTGCACTTCAATGGAAAGCCACGTAAGTAATTTATTCATCATTATTTATTATTCAGGGTTCCGACTGGTGCTTGAAATCCTTGAAAATGCTTGAATTTTAATCAAATGTTTTTCAAGGATGTAAAAGTCTTTGAATTTTGATAAGGTGCTTGAAAGCGCTTGAAATTCTGATTGTGATGTTTTAATAATTCACTCACTGAGTGTTTTTGGATTTTGCACATAAAGAAAACAACACCGCTCGTGTCTGCACGTGTGGCTATAGAGTAATCTGCCAGTGTTTTTTGGATGTGGGCCTTTTGAGTGAGCAGGTCGGAGATATAAACATGCTGTTTCAGTGATCGCTGGCTCAAAGAGTAAAAGTACAAATTATGGCTAAAACGTGGATCACTTCACATTTGGGGAGGATAAAGTGGCACACATTACTGTGTTTGGGATCGCTCAAAGCTCAAAGATGTGGTCCTGCACCCAAAAATTTGACTGCAAGCTCATTTTTCAGATATCAGCCTTCCATAAAAAGAGACCAAACTTATAGGGACACTTCATCCAATAAATTAACATGTTTCTGATCACACACGTTTCAGTATTCAACAATTTAAACAAAATCTTTTTGATGGATTTAAATGAGAAAAACTACATTCGGTATAAATGTATGTCAACATGTAATTTACCGCAGTTGTAAGGCGCTTGAAAAACATGAAAACACACCTTGAAAGTGCTTGAAAAGTGCTGGAATTTGAACTTAGAAAACCCTAATTATTTCATTTTAACATTTTAACATTGCTACTTCATGATAAAGAGTTCAAGTCAGAGATTGCATTGTTCTCGTAAATTTTTGAAAGGAAATCAATGGGGAAAAGCAAACTATTTTTTTTTTTGATTTGCCTACTTACAAGATACCATTTATTAAGAGAGCTACTGTTATTAGCATTTTTTTTTGTAATAATGCTCATTAAAAGTGCAGCTTATAATGTATGTCAGCAGTAAGTTTGTATAATAATGGTAGAAGGAAGCAGCGTCTATGTGTATTATTGCACTGTTTTGTTTTTTTTAAGTTACATAGATACTGTATATGGAGATTTGAATGATACCTGGCAGGTTTGGGCAGTGGATGGTGCTTAAAACCTAGGACATTCATTTGGACAAATATTTGATACCTTTATTAGGTTTTATTGCTGTACAAAAACTGAGATTTCTGATTCTTAGCTCTTCCAATCCAATTTTTCTTTCTTTGATTCTAATTTAATCTCAATTACTTTGCTTTTGGTTTAGTTAACTTATGTCATCCTCCCTGTGTTTCTTCTTCGATTTCTTTTATTTACGTGAACTTGTAATTTTCACTATTTCCAGGGGTCTCTTTTTAAGTATCATACACTGGTCTTAGTTTTGTTAAATTTTTGATTCCTAGAAGTTGGTTTTGTCTTGGTTTTGATACATACAGAACAGATTAATGTGTCTTGACTGCAACAGCTTTTTGAGCTTTTCATGGATTCTGTGACTGGCAAACCTACCAGGTGTAATGGAGAATGAATTATTGTGGGTTATAGTCAAAATATAGTTTAATGTTTTTTCATTTTTCATTTTTTGCATTCTACAAATCCATATCACAGGAAGTGTTGCTTAAATACATTTAAATGGGAAGACTATGGAAAGCTCTGAGAGTGAAGACGGAATAAACCAGCTTTAAGCCAGTACATAATGGTCTTTCTCCAACTCTGACCACATTCACAGTCCAGTCAGAGCCGGAGAGAGAGAGCAGAGGAGGTGGGAAAATATAATTGGTTTGCAGGATGCACTGTTCCTTCTCCGAGCAACTTTTCCTGCCTCATCCGTTCAATATTCTCGGGGGGGTTCTCTCCCGGCGCCGTGTCTCTTGGAGTGAGTTTGTGAAATAAGCGCTCTCCCAGTAGTGCCTTCAGACGGCGGAATAAGGAGCTCGCCTCTGCCGCTCTCGTGAACTCGTGTTCCAGACGGTACTTGACCACAGAGTGTGAGGACCATCTCCTGCCTGCTGATGAGGAGGCCGACACATCCCCCAAGCCACGGGCCGTCTGGACTCTACATAAATTATGATGGTTTAAGGTCGCTGCGCAACCCCGGGAGCTTCTCAAACATCCAAATGAAAAAAAGCAATTTTCTAGACTCATAACTTGTAATTTAAAAGTATGAAGATCTCACTTTTGACAATTCAATATCTACCAGACTGAGACGAGCTCTAGGGGAGGTGTAGGAGGAATGGCACTTCACTTTGCATTTTAATATTTACAGTAGACAAAACAACACTAAGGACAGGATTGAACTAATAAAGTGATTCACATCTGTCTCTCTGAGTTTGTGAGAGGCAGATCAGAGTCAGTATTACAGAGGTGAGGTGGATGGAGGAGACTATGAGGTGTATGGATTCTCCAACTTACTCCTACCCCTTCCCCTTAGACCTACCCCTTGGCCGTCCAAAGGAGGGGCTAAGGGGTGGGGCTATGATTATAGGCTACACCTTAGAAACGGGACACCACTTCACCTGCAGACACATGTATAATAAGATGTAAAATAATTTGGTTCATATATCAATTATATCATAACATAATTGTGTATAAATATATATATATATATCCATTGCTCACCGACATAAGACACAACGACCACAAAAACCAAAAGAACTGTTTATTTGTGTTATATAATTTATATTGACAGTTAGTGCTGTTATGCATTAGTTAATGAGAAGTTCTGCAAATATGAGACGGAATAAGGAAGTTAAAACAGGACTGTCAGGACTGTTTTGCACTTGTATTGCAGCCGGTGAACGCACTGCATGCTGGGAATTTCTGTTACCCTTTCGTTTCAAGTGTGGTCCCCAAAAATCTCAGTTTGAAGGAGTATACAGCCCTTTCCCTTGATCCAAATGAGTATTGGGACACCCTTTCATCTCTCGTGAACACCCAAAATGAGGGCTATGGGGCAGAATTGGGATTGGCCCTTATGTTATTTTGCATTATGTAGCAATCCATTGGTTAATTGACTCGGTGATAATGACATAACATTACTTTCAAAAGGTCTGGTATTGTTCTGATTTAAATCCTGTTTCAGTTTCAGAGCTCAACATTTGTCAGCTCATTGCAAATCATTTCCTTATCCTATACCACTTGTATGATTGTGTGTAGCCTTATGTAATAGTAGGATACCCCTCTGGACACTATGGACCAGTCTACACCATCTCTTTGACACCGACCTCTGGAGAGAAGAAGCACTACCTGGACACACATGCTGAGACCTCATACCTGGATGAAGGTGTCTGATTGTTGAAAAAACCAGAACTAGAAGATCTAAATAAGAATAACGTTTGAAATAGTGATGCATGTTTGCCGTTTATCCCCATCTCCTTCTTCTTCTGCTCCTCCTCATCCTTCTATTCCTTCTGCAAGTGATGAGCGCTCGAACATCAAAAAGCCCATTTCCCAGTTTGACAGAGCAATTTACCTTTCCCCACATTCGCTCATACACATAATTAAAAGTATTGGATTGGACTGGAGCATGTAGAGTTCATATCAGTACGGCTCCTCACACAAACACACACTGAAAACATTAAACTGTCCACGAGAATACATTTATAAACTCCTCCTTTGTGTCTCCGACGTGTCATATCTTCGCATTCCCTCGGCATTTCTCTCCCCCCGAATGAAGTCATTGTGAAATCGCCTCGTTTTTGCTCGTAAAAGTAAGCCTCGGCTCTAAATCAGTTTGATTACTGCGCTTGTTTCCTTGTTACATGTTTAAATTGCCCCCATTGAATACAGACTGCAGAGATGGGCATTTATCAAACTGTCTTTGCGTTCTACCGTTGGCGTCACCTGGAAATATGTCTCTTATGGATGACATCACCAAATTGCTTTAGAACAAATGGCCAAGTGCATTACATGTCATAATCTGTAATTGCTGCTGTAGGTATCTGTGAAGAAAATGAGTCACTTTTCATGTCCTGAGTGCCGTCAGGAGATCAGTTAAAGGATTGCAATTACTTTAACCAACCATGTGAATCTACTTAATGTAATTTCATATTTTCTATCCCAAATGCATTGCACTAATGTTTGGTCACTCTCCTAAACTGTCTCATAATAAATATGTACTGCTAACACATGTTTTTGGAGACTCAAATGTCTTTCTGCTTTATATCAAGAGGCAGAAAACAAGCTAAAACAGTGGATGGGGCAAAAATCTCAGCACTTAGTGGAGTTTGTGTTCTGAGACCATATGCTAAGGTTAAAAAAAATTGCAGTACAATGTATAGAGACAGCTCTTCCCGAGGAATAGAGCTCAGAAAACGTCCCGTGTGTCCTGGGTCAGCACCTGGGCCTTCTCTCGGTGGGACATGACTGGAACACCTTCCCAAAGAGCAGTGGCATCTGGTAAAAAAAAAAAAAAAAGTATTTTTAGTTATATTAGTGTCTGAAATGCACATATTTAAGAATATCTGTCTTAAACCTGCCTCCAATGTGCATTGGATATGCCTTCAAGGTGCCTCTCAGTGCATCCTAAAGACATGCTTTGCTGTATTACTTCAGACCTGAAATGGGGTCGCACAAATAAGTTGGCTAAAAAAGTTATAGACAAGTATGAAGACATGTTGTGAAGTAAAAATGCTGTGAACAATAAATAAGTTAGCCTAGATGCTTCTGAGATTTTATGGTGGTTTAGTCCAGTTTGGCCTTGTTTTGATCCAAAGTCACACCACATTTGACCAGATTTGATTCAGAATTGTCTTCTGTTCTTTCACTTTGCATTGTGTTAACTTTATACTAAAAACACACAATACTTTATCGTTTACTTTAACTTTTTACATCCACACCTGCATAAAACTGCTCCACATACAAGAACTCTTCCCCCAACCTTCATATTGAGTAGATTTGACTTCCACCATGGATACAAAGGACATCTAGACAGTAAGACAAAAATATTATTGTATAAATCAAGCGGATCAGTTAAAACAAATTAAACTGGAATGCAACCAGATAAGACATTGAAGAAAGTGCACTCTCTGCCTCCAGTTTGAGGCCAACTACAGATTGTCAGCAAAGGTCAGGCAGAGCAAACAATTCCCCAAATAAAGCTAAAATAATATCAATAAAAAGTCTCATTAAACTAAATCCCAGTGTCTCATAAAATACACAGCAAGTCAAATCACATAGGACACTAAAGGACACCTACCTGAACACGAAAGGGCGAGACGGCCCATTGACCAAATGCCACAATATTCCAGCTGGGGGGGGTGAGGCTCGTAATTTAGTGAATGGCTGTGATGGGGACCTCAGCCTTTGATGATCATCCTCTATATTTCCCCGTTTGATTTCACAGGGCAAGGTCAGGGCCGTCGTCTTGTAAAACCTCTTTGTAAGGTGACCCCGTGGCAGCCTCCTCATCGGCCCCTCCTCCACAAAGCGGCTCAAACGGTGGCGTAATGGTCCGGTGATGTACCTCCGTTTATCGATTAAGCCGCTGTACAGAAATGTACTGCGCCGTACTGTACAGGCTGCCGGAGAAACCCTACCCCTGGCATGGCATCAAAGACGGTTCATATTCAATTCACTCAGCATTTACTGCTACTTGGAGGTCAGGGAGAAAAAAAAAAAAAAAAAAAAAAAAAGACTGGCGCGCGCTTCCTTTTTTTTTAAAGCACTTTCTTTTGGTGTTTGTCCAACTTTGAAGTTGCTGGAAATGTTGGAGAAGACAGCAGGCCGGGGAGCGAATAATGAGCAGAGGATACAGAAATCTACTGGAAGTGCCCTTGGCGCTATTAGCTAATTGGGCCGAGTTGGGTTTGGAACGGCTTGTGTCTGCAGTTGTTTGTGTGGGCGAGTTGAAAATGACTGACAGAACTGTCTTTGGCTCGAAAACGCCGTCGTATGAAGCACTCTCTGCTGCTGCGAAATCTTCCTCAAAGTTCAGCGTGTGACTTTTACCGACCTCCAGACACCTTGCAGTATTATTCATATCGAGCATTAGCTGTGCACAGAGAGGAGTGAAAATGCAAATAAACAAGTGGTGCCTCAAAAAAAAAAAGGAAGCTGCTGGGATCCTGACGGTGCAGAGGAGATGTTAGTGGAAGGGTTGAAAGCAGATGCTCCTGTGCTCATTAACAGTCTGCATGAGGCTCATTTTTTAGAGAGACTGGACAGGGGTAGTGATACTCAATTACTATTGTACGTGCACGTCACACTTTCCCAGTCACGCCAAAATCCAACATGGGCAATTAGTGCAGGACACGGCATCATGTGGGCTTCATCGGAAAATGTCCCGTTGTATTTGAGACATGCAGCGTCCTTCTGATTGTGATGTGGTGCATTTTCATAATCTAATTCAAGTTTTTTTTACACTCAAAGCTCGTCTTGTTCTTGTCATATTGGAAGAACAAAAGCTAAATGTTAGTGTTTGTTACCAACAGTTCTTAGACGCTTTGAAAAGACACTGGATTGTATTTCCTCACTCACAGTCAGCACGATAAACTTTAAACAAGTCAAAAAGTCAACTGTGTGGAAGGTATTTCAGATTTCACATCCTTAAAGCTACATCTACTGCTCCCCATGAATCCGGCGCTGTTTCGTTTTCTTTTGAAAGCAGTGAGACAGTGAAGTAATGCTCAGGGGTTAGCAAAACATTAGACTTGATTTTTCGACAGCATTTCTGCAACAGTTAGAGACCTTTATCAGATATACAGCTCCAGAGGAACCCCCATGTACTTATACAAGTCTTCTTTATGAGGAGACAGCGGCTGTTCCAACTCTAATTCAGTTTCTACAGTAATCTAATCGGCCCGCTCTCTTTTTGAATTTTGCAACACAGCCTCGCCGTGAAGTGACATTGGATGCAAACAAGCTGTAAACACAAACAGAAATTCACACCTTTATGTTTTTGGATGATGTGACAGCTGGATAAAGTCGACTATTGTATAAAAAAACTTGAACACAACCTCACAAACTCCACCGGAGACCCACTGTCAATGGTACTGCTTCTGTATCAGGTACCGGCAGATTAAAAAAAGCACCCTAATTGTTTCTTTATTCTAATTATTGGAAATGCATTTAAATGTTGAATGTTTGTTTTACACAACTTCCGTGGGACTTTTAAGACTCATTTATCGTTTTCCCTGTATTGCAAATGTAAAACTAAAGTAGGCACCATTGTATCTTGACATCTTATAAACCAGTGGTGGGCAAACTAAGGCCCGGGGGCCACATGCGGCCCGTTGAGCTGTGTAATGTGGCCCGCCAAGCATATATTTGCCTTGTACTTTGCTAAAGCTACCATCATATCTACAAACAGAAAATATCCATTCACACTTCAAGTTTTTAATATGGAATGGACAGAGATATTTGTAACTGAAGTCCAGTCAGTAGCCCTATGTATTATTTGCCAGTTTGCAATTTTCAAAGAATGAAAGAAAACATAATATCAGCCAACACTTTTCCACTAAACATTATACTAACTAACTTTACAGGTTTTCTCGTGTAATTTGGGTTAGTTTATAGTTTACTGGTCCGGCCCGTCTTCAGTTTTTAAAACCCAGTGTGGCCCTTGGGTCAAAAAGTTTGCCCACCCCTGTTATAAACTGTGGTCTGAGATCTTACTTGAAATGCATGAGTATTTCACACTGATTTGGAAATCCTGCCTCTCCCAAATAGAAGTATAGCCTCCACAGCCATCAAAAAGCTCTACAATAGCTTACATTTGCTGTAAGAATAAAATATTCTCTTACAGTTGGTGAGCTATAAAACTCCTTATGTCACTGGATGGCGTAAAATATTAATATGAGCTGATCCCTCTGGAATATCTTCGTAACATTTTCAGGCCAGTCTGCACCAGAATCTGACATCTCTCTCTAAACTATCTTGAACCTGATCTCTTGTACATATAACTTTCTTAGACTCTAACTTTTTGACAATGTCGACTCCGCTCTTTTGCATTTTCTTTATCTGTTTGTCTGAGTTCATGTTTAATTTTGGTGAATTATGTGTTTGGCTATTGATTCATCTGTTTCCTGCTCTTGCAAAATGAAAAAAATAAACTTTTTAAGCTCAGTGGAAGCCTCTGCAGGTGTTACATGTATCAATCCGACTTGTATCATGCCATTTAGTGGAAACATGCTCTACACAAACAACAAGTCTTTACTTTGACTGATTGTTACTCAATCTATTTGCTGCGAAGTAGACATCATCATCACAGTCGCTATATATTATGTGTTAATGTAAGACGCTAGGCCATTAAGACTGTAATTGCTTCAATATCCCTGAAAGTCATGGTGTCTTCTCTGTCGTTTCTTGACACACACACAGTGTAACGGTGTCTGTCAGGGCCACAGCGATGAGTGATGGACTGATCGGGCAGTGATTTGTGCGACAGGAGCAGAGAAAGCGGGAGACGTCTTAATGTAGCTGAGAGGAGCGGCGTGACTCGGATTTGAACGAGGAAATGGGCTTAAGTTGATTTGTGTAAAAGGGGTAACAGTGTGCGAGCGATAAAGACAGACAGCTGCTGAGGAGAACTATTTATACATGCACGCCGCGTTCACACTCCAATTTATGAAGCCAACATAACAATAAACTTAGGGCATAAATACAGCGTTACACCAGGAAATGACATTCAAATACCGCTCATTTGCAACGCTGAGCTAACATAATGCGGCTGAGATTATTTTTCATATCTGCAGCATTGTGGATTAACGCAAGCATTATATTCCAGGTGCCAAACACTATTGTTGCAATGCAGCAGGTGTATGTTAACACCGGCTAATGCTTTATGTGGTTTTAAATGGGAGTTGGCCTTTGTAACTGTAGCTGCGTCAGGACAATACAGCGCAGTAATGTTACACTTAACTAAAGGGACACAAAGAGTGGCATGATTAAAAGAGATTTAACATCATTTATGGTCACAGGCGGGTCGGATTTCTGCAGCAAAGAGCGGATAAAAAGATACGGTTTACCATTGTGTTCTTACAAGCTGGAGTTAACAAAAGAGTTTGTTAATGGAGTTCAAAGGCCATTCCCCAAAGATTGTAATTTAAAGTTGCACTGAGTAAAAATATTTAACAAAATGGAACAGATCAGTGAAAACTCCAACATTAACTTTGTTTTGTTGTTTGTAATAGCTTTGTTGTAATTGTTTTGTTTTACTACAGTTTATGTTGGACTCTATGTTGTAGCGACTAGTGCCTATATTGACCAAAATTTTCAATTCATTTTCTTCAATTCAGTTTTTTAAATTTGTATAGCCCAGTATCACAACAACATCACATCATTTGATGAAATTCATCCCTAGAAGAGTTGCATAAAAAAAGTATATATGTTATATACAGCAATTAACAAATTCATTGATAATATCAGTTTCTTTAGCTAAGTACATGTGATTCCAAGGACAATAAGCCTATGTCTAACAGTATAGTTAAAGTTTTAAAAGTGTAAAATGGATTTTGTATGGCATACAGTTTTGAATTTCTGACACACATTGTGGACTAGACAGGACAAACTGAGCAGTGCTGGAAGAGAAGCACATTCTTGCAGAGGGCTTGGGAATTGTATGAACTAAATTGTTTTAAATTTGACTTTAAAATTAGTTTTAGTGTGAAATAACCTTCAGAACTAATTTTCAAAGAGTTTGTTCTTAGACAACAGCATGTCCCTGCAGGGCTACCATATCTGTTAACAGGTTCTGAAAAAAGGAGTGTGTGGTATTGAAATCCACACCACTAGATGTACATTCTCGCTTTGAAATGGAAATTCATGCAATATCATATTTAGACTTTAAGAGATGTCAAAATATAGGCCTAATTAAAAACAAGTGTGTGTGTTTTTTGGTGATGGTATTATTTCTCTTGTGTTTGTCCTGGCTCTGTCTTATGCCTCTGAGCTTGGGTCTGTCCACGTCGGCTGGTGATCTATGGCCTCATTTTCTCCGTTTTGTGGCGTGTCCAGCCACGTTCAAGACAGATGAGGGTGCAACCCAAAGACAGACAAGGAGGGACAATGAAAAAGTTGAAATCAAATCGAATAAACAAAACAACCAAAAAATGTAATGAAATGAAATGTAACGAAAACAACACATACTAAATAAACACTGCTAAAAAAAAAACACAATATAGATAAAAGGTAACAAATTAAAAAGCCTTTGTGTAATGTTTTTAAACATCACTGAAAGATGAAAATGAGACAGAAGAGGATGAAACAAAGATGAAAAGCAACCAAACAACATCATAAGTGAACTAACAACACAAAATAGTGACAAAATAACTAATAATAACAAACTACAATTAATCAGTAACTACCAACTAACTTAAATAAACAAATTAGGTGATTATCAAGGCCGAAAAAAAGTAGAAACCAGAAACACACAAGAGGCAAAATGGAGTGAAAATGAACGATGATGATGATCTGCCAGTGTCTGAAGGTGGCCACTATGCACTAATAAGAAAACCAAGGCATTTCATTTAAAATACTTTTGATTGATATAAGCTGCTTTATATTCCAGTTTCAGAGGACACAGGTGAGACAACACAAGGGTTAATTCCATGTCCAAGACAGTGCCATCTATTCCCTCCTTTATGAACAGGACACGTCATATCAGCGAGGTAGCTGTAATCTCGGGATGTGACTGCCGGCAGAGTAAGTTATCCATCAGCCCATTGTGTTGTGATAGCACCTATATCCCTGTCTATATTATACAGATGGGACAATTACAGCTGAGCCCGTAGCCGAGGCTATAGCTGCCACCGCTCGGGTCCCATATGCCGAATGAAACATCGGCCGCAATTACGTCTGCGCGTCCTTCTCATCCATCCTTCGCCTGTATCAATCCCCTCCACCCCCAACCTCCCCCCCGCCTCCCCCCTCGCTCTCATCTGCGACTCGGCAAATTAAGAGCCTCTCTATCATGACCCAAATGAGAGAGGCTCATTTGTAGCTCTTATTTATTTGCAATAAACTCCCCTCCTTTCACTTCCAATCATCTCGTCTGCGCTCCTCTCTCGGCTCATTCTGGAAACACCCGCAACAAAACCGAGACATTCCCCTTGTTGCCTTGCAGTAAAATTAAACAATGTTTAGATTAGTCTTTTTTTTTTTTTTTTTAAGGAGACATTGGCTAGACATGTTCACAAACAAAGTTGATGCGTTTATAAAGGGCTTAGAACCAAACCAAACGCCATGAGACCAAAATAATGACCTAAATCATAAAATATACTGAGATCCTTCAATTTTGGTAACACTGCGGCAAAGTGGTTAGCACTGTCATCTGAAGCCAAGCCTTTTTTATCTTTCCATAGGTTTCTTCTGGATGCTCTGGTTTCCCCAACCACCCAAAACATGTACAATAAGTCTTACATGGGGCCAGTACTGTTGAAAAAAAGATGGTCCTGGTAAAATAAAGCATAACTGTAATGTATTCACAAGTTATTATTTACTTTTACAGTAGGCTATTTAATGTGTTGCTGTAGCCATCAATAACATTTTTTGTTTGACCTTTATTAAAGCAGGAAGTTCCCAATGAGATTGCTGTGTCTTTTTCAAGGAAAAAATATTGTATAGGTTTATGGTGGTAGGGGCAAGAAAGAAGAAACATACAGAGGAAAAAAGTTTAATAATAAAGCTTACAAACATAGAAAATCTCTCAGTCAGTATATACTTAGGTGCAAGTTGTTGAGTAAATGGTGCACTGCAAATGAAGGAAAAGTGTTCAAAAAGGCAAAGCACCAGCAATTTCAATAGTCTTTACATTATATAGAATATTATAATTATATAGTTATATTATTGTATAGTTTTTCAGTTCCATAGAGAGGAGCCTATGGAGAGCCCAGTAACATTCATTATCCACTAGGCCAAAGACCATCTTAAATTAATAAATGAAATTAATTACAATCTGTCTTATAATACATGGATAAATCATTAAGTTAAACATTTTTCAGGCATTTTTATGTTGTGTATGTGACTTTTGTATCATGATTTTGTCTGAAAAATTTGTCATTGTGGTCTTTTTGC
Source organism: Rhyacichthys aspro (assembly GCA_036850595.1). Taxonomy (NCBI): domain Eukaryota; kingdom Metazoa; phylum Chordata; class Actinopteri; order Gobiiformes; family Rhyacichthyidae; genus Rhyacichthys; species Rhyacichthys aspro. The sequence continues at coordinate 5,446,552 of CM072154.1, read as the reverse complement.
CTGTGTACATCCTTAATTTGATTTGTGCTTTCTCTTCCATTATGTTTTCTCATAAATTGCCAAAAAAAAAGCTACATGAAGGATGTTTTGCCCGTGAAACAACAATTTTCCTTGGGATCTTTTATATATATATATTCAAAAATCTTACAACAGCGCATTAAATTTGGGAGATAGCAATGAACAAAACACATTGCAACTCCACTGGGAAGCTAAAATGAATGCTTAAAAGGATGATATTTTCCCCTCTGATTCTTTCTGCCTCCTAATTCACTTCCCTCCTCAGACGAATATGTTTTCTCTCCTCCAATAGCCCAGGAATGAAAATGCCATTTTTATTACAAATAGGTGCTTCTCGCTTTGTCCCTAAAACACACATCGTTCGCAGCCACCTCCATAAGACAAAAACCAAGACAAAGACACTGTCGCTGTGCATCTTCCATCTCCTGTGCTATTATATGTTTGCTACCATTCAATAATTGAACTGCTCTACAGAAATACATCATCCGCCCCGCTATCACAAAGCCTATTGAATAAACTTCTCCGGCTCACTATTGTGCTCAGCCATGACATGTTTTTCCTCCTCCCCCCTTTCAGATAGACGGTATTACTACAGTGGTATTTGTCCAGGCGGCGAGTAATGACTGCAATTTACTGCTATTTGGTGTCCCATAAGAGGTCTGTGCTTTGTAATGGTAGCATTATAATAGTTATCAGACTCCAGTTACTATTATCATGCTATGAATCTAGCATAAGGCTTTGTGTGCAACTGTACATCAGAGTGACACAGGGGCAGCGTGTCTTCGGTGGGATTTCAAAGACGGAAAGCTGTTGATGGATTGAAGCTGATGAGTGGCATCTCTAGAGCGCTTTTGAATCAACGCTTTGGCTAGTACAATTGGTGCAATTTTGTGATGTTGCATAGAAGAAGGACTGAAAGATAGTGGTCAGGGATGATTAAGGTTACAAACGGGCAAAAAAAAAAAAAAAAAAAAAGCCCTGGTTATATGAATTAGAAAGAGAAATCAACAGCAGCATCTCTATTGCGTCAGTTACTATTAGGGTACTGCCTCTTTCTAATGGTCTGTGTCTTTTTATTTTTTTCATTCAGAAACATTAACAGTACGAACTGCTTTTTTTTTTTTTTTTTTTTTCAAATATGATCAAATCTTTAATATTTGACAGAAACAATAAGCCAGTCATCTTGTTGTCCTATAATAATGTGTGTTTCCAGATGTTGGTCTTTGTAACCGGAAAGAAATTTTTAACGTTCACCTTATTACATTTTATATATAAAACTTCTTTGTAGAAATATATAATATAAACTTAAGCATGTTAAAGAAAAATTGACTTTTTTTATGTGAAATGTATGCAGTTACAAATTTTAGCATCTCCAAACAAATTTTCTTTATATTATTTCAAAATTAAATCTGTTTTTTGAAACTACAAAAACATAGATTGTTACAAGCTCTTGGATCCTGTTAAACAACTAACATTTCAAAATCAAAGCCAATGCAGGACTATTCAAGTGTATGTAAGGCAAATTTTATTCAAAGATGGATTAGAAGTGAACGGCTGACAGAATATGTTTTGAATTGAATATGTCATTGATTTCTTGCGACTTTCTGCTCGATCCGTCTCCATCCACCTCTCACCTCTGTCATGCCTCTGTTAATATCTCTTGTCGCGGGATAAAGACAAATCACTTTACACCTTTACTGTTGGAACTGCACCTTTTAGGCGAAGGCATGGCGTGAGAAACTTGCTTCTACTTGTACGAGGAGTTTTATTTTGGTGGTTCTTTACCTAGTTGGCTCCTTTACCCACATCTGACTGTGTAGAGCAGGGGTGTCAAACTCAAACTAGTGAGGGGCCACAATAGAAAATAAGAATCCTCTCAGGGGCCAAAGACTGTGACACTTGAAACGCTTTGATTAAATTTGGAATGTAAAGTTTCATCTTAATTTGAGTTTTAAAAGGTTAATTTTAACTTTTTTTTTTTTTTTTTTTTTGCTTTCATGGAAACTGGTTTTAGTTGGATCTGAACAGGTTTTAGTTGGATTTGAATGGATTTTATTTGGATTTAAACAAGATATAGTTGCACTTAAACAGGTTTTAGTTGGATTTGATCAGATTTTATTTGGATTTGAACAGGTTTTAGTTGGATTTGAACAGGTTTTATTTGGATTTGAACAGGTTTTAGCAGATCTGATTCAACTCCATCTAAAACATGTTCAAATCCAAATAAAACCTGTTCAAATCCAGTTAAAACCTAGTGCCAAATATATCACCTTCTAAAAGCATTGAAGGGCCACATAAAACATGGCAAAGGGCCACATTTGGCCCTGGGGCCTTGAGTTTGACATGTGTGGTGTAGAGTATAAAGATGAAATCCTTCTGAATCCAAAAAGCTGTGATGTTTTATCCCATAGGAGAACACAGACTCCACAACGTCATACCTATGTTTATTTATGCAGCAGTTGTTCCAGGAATTACCTATGATTTAGTGTTGAAAGGTTGAAAGTGAAGGCATGTGTGCTGCTTTTGGGTGAGAACACTGCTGTGGCTGCAGATGCCATCAGGATTCTGGAAGAGCACCTTGCAGCTCACCTGGAGTGCCCCCTGCTTCTGCGGCGTTATTGATGTCCTGTTTGAGCGGATGGGCTGCTCTGTTGTGAGTGCATGAGCAGCCGTATATATATCTCCAATGGTTAGAGATGAATCGCTTGCCCCCGAAAACTTGAGTCTTGTCTGTGTTCCCATGCATTCTGAAACAATGTAAATACCAAGGACTTTGAAACTTTAAAATCTCCAAGCAAATTGAAAGGGCTTTATTAGTGCCATCTTGAACAAATTAATTATGCTTGAGATACATTTTAATCTACTGGGTTTATTCTTGGCAAATGTTTGAATGACTTTACTTTATGGTATTTTTTATTTAGGTGCTACATGTCTTGGCTAGCTTGTTGTGCAAAGGTTGAACAAGAACAAGGCACACCAATATTTTTTTTCTTTTACTGCAACAACTAACTTTTTCTTTCACTTCCCTTTTAATTATTAATTTGTGCAGTGAACACAAAGAAAAAGCATGGCATTTGTTAAATGTCCTATATTATACTATTTTGAACATTATACAGTGTATTTTGGATACATTTAGGTTACCATATCACGTTTTGCAACATTAAACACGCAATAATGATCTTATACAAGCGATTTGAATGAGCTCTCATCATGAGCCATCTTGATTTGGCGCTTTCACTTTAAGGCTCAGCTCTCCTGTGTTGGCTCCGCCCACTTCCTGGCTGACATCACGCTAGAGCTACGCGAGCTACGCTGGAAACAGACTATAGTAAACACGGTACATCGTAGTAATAACTTTTTCAGCAATGGCTCTGAGAGTAACTGAGCCGTATATCTTCGACCCAGAGTCTGACTCTGAGTTTGAAGAACATGAGCAAACACAAAGACCTCGAAGGCTTCTACAAGACGTTTCTGCTTGGTAAATGAGAAACTATTTATTGTGTATGTTTCTATGGTGTAGCCCGTAGCATAGCGCTTGTTAACTGCTTCTGTTTATAGGTGCACATGTGGAAATGACCGTACAATGCCTACTGAAGTTGAGAATGTATGCTGCCTGGAGACTCCTAAGGTAGCTGTTGTGCAGTGTATTGAAAGTAAAGTAAAAGTATTGACGGTAAGTAAGCTAACACAGTAGCAGCGATGCTTCTCTGTGTCTGAGCTGCAGAGCACCACTTGTTGACAGTTCAGGAGAGAGGGGCAGGAGGAGTGTGGAGGAGCACTTCCTGGAGAGGAGTGGTTTATTTCACTTATTGACGTCATTGCGTGAAACAGCTCGTTGAAAGGACTGTAGCTCAAACTAAATAAATTACTTAAACATGCGCGAATGAAACAAAACACAACTTTGGGTATGTGTTTGAGGTAGAAACAACGTTATAACATGGTTAAAAGCTCAGAAAAGTCGATTTAGCATAATATGGGACCTTTAAAGCAGTTTGCTCTATTTAGCATACAAAGACTAATGGCGTGATATGGTAATGTGGGCTACTGTAAAATATCCCTCAACCAAACGTATTCATGAAAAATAAACAAACTGTGCACTGCTGGAGGAGAAGCACACTAATTTTTGTTTTTCAAACACACATTTTCGCTGAAGGTTTAGGACATTTATCAACTGAAATGATTTTGATTCATTTAAATTATTTTAAAGTGATATCATCATCCAACAAATGTAGTACTAATATAGTGTTTTATCCCTCTAATCTGATTACGCAATAAATGTTTCTTACAGTACAGTTCCTTTATTCTTGAAGTGCATAACCTTGGACACAGACTTTTCATTTCCTGAAAGTACAGTACATCGAAGAAAAGTATCCATCTTGTCGATATGTTCTTCCTGTAGAATATTGTCAAAGCTGGCTGAAATTTCAAGGTAACTCCTGTCTCCTGATAATGTGACAGACAGATGGCTGATGCCCGAAAATGCAGGCAGCAGCAGAAAGCTTGTGTTTAATGATAACTGCAAAGACAAATGGACGGGCCGCTGATACTTCCTGTCTGTCTCAGCGTCTCCCCTGACGTGCACATATTTCTTAGCTTGCCGGCGCAGAACAGGCAGGTACATTTCTGCAGCATTGTTTGATGTCCTTGTTAACATCCGAGCTCTGATTTCCCCACAGAGATCATTAAAGTTTCATCTTTATCTCAGGCATGCAGGCACCCACGGCAGACGAGATTTCACCGACAAAATGAGTAATCCTCGATGTGCAGCCCATTGGTGTTAACTATAATCATACATTCTACACAGGCTTTAAAGCAACTCGTTCTGTTGTGCTTTGATCAAACTTGTGAAAGGCTATCAGCTAAAGATTGATTAACATATATCATGCAAAGATCTTTTATCTGTGTTGTGGTTTCTTTGTAAAATATATATATGTGTATGTGTATAGGGAAATTTTAGCAAAAGGCAGATCAAAGTTCAATAGAGACAAAAAAGTTAAAAAAAAGTGCCTTTTGGCGAGTTATCCACATGAGTAGCTTGGATGCACTTCCTGACAGAACCCTCTCCATTCAAGGCCAGTACATACTCCTCAAGAAAAAAGACATTTAAATGACGCCATCATTTTCTTGCTCTTGACTTTCTGGTGAAGAATGAAATGTCCTGGGCAGAACTAACTTTGTTCTTGTTCTTGCCACCTCGAGAAAACAAACAAATTTCTGCGTTTACTGTACCAAACCTTACCAGCGCAGAGACTGTGGTTGCAGTTGCCCCAGTGTCCTGCACCAGAGGCAGGTGGATTAACCTCCTCACCCTAGAGGAGCCAGAGACAAAACTGCAAATGAGTTAAATAGTCATCAGATAAGTATAACAACACCTGAAACTATTTTTTTTTTTTTTTTTTTGGCATTTTTGCCTTTATTTAGGACAGTAGACAGACAGGTGAGAGAGAGAGGAATGAAACTGGGAGCAGGAACCGAACCCTGGTCTCCTGGGGGCATGGTACACACTCTACCACGCAACCCCAATGTGCCCTGTCTCTGTGATTTTTAATAATTACCAGACTACAGTTATAACTTTAGTTTTTTAGCATTTTAGCAAAATCCAAAATTTCCCTTGCTTTGCCTGGTGAAAAAATCCACTTGGGGGTTGAAAATAGATATTAAATCATTATATGTATACACTTGCAACATGATAAAAAAAAAAAGAATTGTTGATAGTATGATTGTAGGTGGTCATTGTATAGAAACTAGAAAAACATGAAAAGAGCAGTAAGTATTTTTAGACTAGCAAAGACTCATATTTGTCGTCACACAGCCCTGGCTCCTGTTTGTTGGTTATTTTGTTGTCATGTTGTAAAAACTCCCAAGCAGAAAAAGCTAGTCCATTGCACACATGATACATACAAACATACATGCATACAGTAGATACATACATATGTTTTGAATACAGACTTTTAATATTTGGATGAAAACAAAAAGTATAACTACTGGTGCATAACAGCCTTGTGCATGCAGTCTCATCTTTTCCCTGCATCACTTTCCATTTTTTACTGTCTCTTGCTAATAGTACAATGTATGCAGAAAATTGCACGACAGAATGAGATTTTAATGTGATTGACAGGACTGAGTTGGCTTCAGCACATCTTATGCTTCATTAAAACTGCCTAGGTTTGCAAGAATTAGCTAGCACGAGCTAAAACCATAAACGATTTGCATACCATCGCCAACCCAAAATTCACACATGATGTTATTATATGTCAGTATACTTTTACAAAGAAGAAAGTACAACCCACACGCATTAGAAATCCAGTTTATGCAAGTAGTAAAAGACTAGACCCTTTGCCCAGGCCTGGTCGTCTGGCTCCAGTACACATCTGTGAACATGCTGTTTGTCTCTTTAAATGCTTCTGTGAGTGTTTTGTGATCCGCCGGGCGACTGTGGGCAGCACACACTTTATTACTGAAGCATGTTTGTGGCGGGATGTAATCTCAGCCGTATATTTGTTTACATGTGTCGGAGGCTGAACTCTTTGCCCCGCAGCAGTCGAACGCAGCAGTGTGCAGTGGAACGCAGCACCTCCAGAGCTGTTTATCTCTGATAGTCACAGTGGGTTTACTTCTTTAATCTGGTGTTCCAGGCGCGGGACAGCTCCGGTACATTTTGTTCACACCCGGCCCGTGTCTTATGAAGTGTTTGAAGGTGAAGTCCACACATTAATGGTTGTATGTTGGTGTGTGTTGTGTTTGCAGGTGACTCGGGTGCCGGTGGAGAGCTGTGAGCAGTACACTTCCTGTGGAGCATGTCTGGGATCAGGAGATCCTCACTGTGGTTGGTGTGTGCTCCATAATGTGTAAGTGTCCGGTGCTATTACAACTCACTGGGTATTATCTGAGCTGTAATTGAACACAGTAAACACTGTAAATGTTGAAAATAGGGTTATAACAAGTTATCTAGTCAAAATTCACTTAATAACATCATATTTGATCATCCATTTCAACTCAGAATCCTAATACCAATGTTCAACAACTGACTTCTTTATTTGTAATTTTTAAAATTTTTTTTAAAAATTTTTTTTACTAACAAGCCAATCTCTGATCCATATTGTTAATGTTTTCAATTTAAACACATGAACACAACAAAGTCCAAAACATTACTTTTCATATCTGGTTTCAACTAAGTAACTATGTTAGCAACACTGCTGTAAGCTTCTGTAAGGCTGCCATGTTGATGAAACAGATGACACAAAGTTGGAAACTTGGGCACTTATTTTTAATTCGTTTAAAAAACAGTTTTTGGGAACCGGATGATCGCTGCATTATTCTATTTTTGAAATAAAATATTCAGTGTTTGTGGTTTCTTCTTTCTGGAGAATAGAAATATCGCTTATAGATTTTATTAAAGGATCTGTAAAAGGAAAAATACCAAATTATTATATAGAATAAATTGAAGAATATAACATATTTTAGCTGCAATACAACAGATGGCCACTGGTGGAATTACTAATAGGACAGAGTGGAAGGTAGCTTATAATACATCCATGTCTTCGTTAACACAGCAATACATAAAAACTGCATACATTTTTACTATAACATGTTCTTTCTGTTGTATGTGTGAAGTTGAAAAACTAATTTAGAACCTCATAAAGCTATATGTTCATCTGCTGTTCCTCCAATCCAACTTTTAAACTGCAGTGTTGTAGTGATGTATATGTCTTTATTTTATAGGCACCAGACTAATTAACGATACATGCATGCTAATGAGAGCAGCTGTTCGGGGCTCTCAGCCAGACTAGCATTTACTCTGAAATACCAGGAGTTACACATAAAGCTGAATCTGCTAATAAAGCCAATTTCTGCTTGTCTTAACTGTGCTTTTTTAAGACTTCTTTTAAATAAATTGGCCATAAACCACATTGCTTAATACTACTTTTCTTTATATCCAACCTTGCGCTATTAAAGAATGTCCCCAAATCTACCTCTTAGCACTTGTACAATATTTTAACAGCTTTAATGTAATGACGCTTGCCCTCCAACACTTGAAATATTAACAATTCTGTGTGAAGTGAATTAGGGCACCATTTTGTCGTATTAGAAAGTGTGAGACGAAGGATAGGATTGGACATCGACTAACCTGGCTTGAAGTGAGGTTATTTGAGTTCACATTAAGACAAGACATGCACTTCATCCAAATCTCTTTAAGGCAGCAAAGACACACATTTAGTTCGGGCTTAATAAATTGAACTCATCTGACCGAAGGCTTCTTGAATAAAAGCGCCGACCTTTGCCAAATGATTGTTTAATAGGTGTTCGAGGAAGGACCGGTGCGAGCGAGCGGAGGAGCCCCAGCGCTTCACCACCAGAGCGGAGCAGTGCGTGCGACTGTCCGTCCAACCGCACAACGTCTCCGTCACCATGTCAGAAGTACAGGTAAGAGATGGGCGCTGGTACGTTCAGAATGGACAGAAGATCCATGTATTTATTTACATACATTCTAGACTTTCCCCTGTCAGCTCCTTCAGTCCTTTTGACACATACGACACGGTGAGACTTACATCCAGATTTAACCAGGACAGTCCTAATTTTAAGCCCCCTGTCCATGTCCTGACAGATATCTGAAAAAACACTAAAATGCAGAGGTGGAAGTAATGAATAACAAGTACTCACGTGAATGCAAATGAGTGGTTTTTTTAATTGTACTTTCTTAAGGAGATTTTTAAGCGAGTACTTTTACTTGTAATTGAATGGGGCCCAAAATCATGGAATGTGGCCATAACTTAATTGGTCTGTGGTTTTGGGTGCCCTGGTAGCTCACCTGGACTGGTAGAGCAGATGTCACATACTTGGGAGACCTGGGTTTGATTCCGGCTCAGGTTATGTGCCCGATGTCCCTCCCCTTTACCTTACTCTGTTTCCTGTACATCTCCTATCTAGGCTACAATCAAAGGCAAAACAGAAAATTAAAAAAAAAAGTTCAGGTGACACAACAGACCTTGACTTCCATCATCAGACATTAAAATGAAACATATTTCTATTTCCTTTGTGTTCCAGCTGGTCCTCCAAACTCAAAATGTCCCCAGCCTGTCTTCTGGAGTCAACTGCTCATTCGAGGATTACGTGGAGACAGAGGGACGCATCTACGGTGGACGTGTCTTCTGCCTTTCTCCAGCTACAAAATATGTAGCGCCCATCACGCGTGACCAAGGTAGAGCACAAACCCTCTTATCCTCTTGAATAATACAAATCTTCTGTATTGATGACATTTAAAATCTAAAGTTTTGTTCCAAAGGGAACACAACTGTGTCTTTCGCCTCGAGCTTTGTGGATCATCAGTTTTGTTTGAAAAAGATCATTTATGCTTCATTTAGCTGGGTACTTAAACTGTGTAAAATGTCTTTGAGTCGTGAGTATACAAATGCTGAGCGGTGATGCAGACAGTTATAGCACAAAGCCCATGTATTTCTATTGATTCTAAAGGCAAAACAATACAGCTTCAAAATGTCAGCTGCACGATGAATGAAACTGTTCAAATGAGCCAGTTAACATTTCCACTTTTGTTTCTTGGCTATAAGAAAATATTTAGAAGCATTTTGAAGGCCACATGTTTGACAGTTTCAAATCCTCACATTGACTGGAACAATGCCTGAAAACATAATTTATCTGGCAAATAGTACAAATGTTATGGCTGGTCATTTTTAAACAGTCCCTGATTTTGGCCTGCCACCGTCTGTTTTTTAAATGTCAATAACAAAGAAAACAACCGTGACCAAATTTTTGACATGGACTATTTGGTTGACAGACATTGGTCACACCAAGTTTCAAGTCATCCATAATGGCCAAGTGGAAACAGCAAATTTGAAATCAGTTTTATGGATCTTGACAGCATGACATTCTGTAAAAGCAAGAGATTGTTGTGCTGTGGTAAAACTTAATGGCAAAACCTTATCCATGTTCTCTCTAATGTCTCACAAGCCCAAGATGCTGCAGCTGAACATTAGTTTAACTGAATGGGTCATCACTATTCAAGGCGAGTCACCTTGGCAACTATAAAGCTCTGTTAATGTTACACACTAGCTGTAACTAGGTGTGTTTGTAACATGGCTGTATTATAAGATCTGGACAAGGCAACGCCCCCTTTTCTCTGCTGCCAGTTTAATCTATGGTCACTCGAAGTATTGCAACGAAAAATCCCATGCAGCCTAAAAAGGATTTTCCCCATTGACAGCAATATAAAAACACACATTGTATTCGTCTGACAGGGCCCTACAGTTACCAAAAAGGTTGAATTTCGTAGTGTTCGTTGTCTTTTTTAATATCCTAGACTTTTTTCTGTTAAAAATCCTTAAATTGGCCATTGGTCAGAGCAGATCATTTGGAACTCGATGGCTGGTAAAACACAAGACCACATGTGTAAGTGCTGTAGTGCGCCTGCTCTATGGGCCGCATACTGAAAAAAAAAACCTTTTTGGCGTGCTGTGCCAATGAGCAACATCCATTGAAAATAATGGGCAGCCTTGTTTTTGTTTTTTTTTACTCAGTCAGTATCCTGTTCTAATAATACATCCATGGTTTGTAAACCTTCTCAATCCACTGATCAAATGCCAGTAAACACCACAGCAGACAGCAATAAATATAAAGTAAGCTAGCACAGTAATAGATTGTTGCCCACAAATCTGTATTTAAATTTCCAAAACTTTGAGTAAAAATGTAAAATTCCATGACTTTTCCAAGACCTAAAAGATTGCATTTTAATTTTCCATGACTTTTCCATGACTTTTCAGGACCGTACAAACCCTATGTTTTGTTTTTCAATGCAGGTGACCAACGAGTCATAAAGCTCTACCTGAAGTCCAAGGAAACCGGAAAAAAATTTGCCAGCGTAGACTTCGTCTTCTACAACTGCAGCGTCCACCAGTCGTAAGTTGCAGAATTTAGAATCTTTGCTGCTGTATTTCTCTTTCCAGAGTTAAACAGCTGAAGCACTGCATCATGATATTCACAGAAATGACTAATCAATACCAGAGCGACTGTGGTTCCTTACCAAGAGCAATAGTGCTAAAATATTGGCTGGCACAAAACTCGCGTAATGGAAAATGGAGAGAACAGTTGTGTGACCTCTGCTAATTCATTATTCAATGTATTTAAGCTTTTTTACAAATCAATTAGTTAATTAAATCCCAAGCAATGATGGGACTACTGGTGAGTGAAATAATAAATCGAATGCTAACCATGCAGGACGTGGAAGAGCAGCCAAGCCTGGGAGACTAAAACACATCCGTCTTGTTCCTGGGAAATGAATTATCCCTGATTTACCTACGCTAGTATGACTCCACTTTCAGCACTGCTTCCAGGGATTATGAATGTTTGCTCTGTTCTCAAAGCAATGAGGAGGATTTTTACTATTTATTATTTTTATACCCATTTCAGATGGTGAACTCCTTATTTGTTTTTGTAAGTACATTTCTTAGCTGCTAATGAAGACACATTTATGATTTGATACTCCTTACTATTGGGTATTTCCAGTGTTTTTATTTTTCTCTTCATGAAAAATTTGCGTACAATTTAGCATTTAGCATAAAGAAGTTAAAACAAAAAATGCATACACCTGTGAAACCTATTTAAACAGAAGCTTCTGGGTGCTAGTATATGCTAATGCTAATGGAAGTTTAAGCCTGACTTCACACAGAAGGACACTGAATACAAGTGAGCACAGTGATATTATTTAAGGTAACTAATAAATATACTTAATGCCACATACCATAAAAACAATATTTTTTACAAAGAGAAGTTTCTAGGTGCTAGTATATGCTAATGCTAATTGTAGTTTAAGCCTGACATATACTGGTCTCAGCCTTAAATCACACAGAAAGACACTACATAAAAAAAAAAAATAAAAATACAACACCAAAACACAAAACACACAGTGAGATTATTAAAGCTAACTTTAAGAAATATAGTTCTATCAATGTCATATATTATAATTAAATAAAATTTCAAAGACTCTTGTTATTTTGATGCCTACATCCACTTTTCCTTCTCTTTTGGATCAGTTTAGGAAAGGCTTGAAGAAATTTGTCTGTAATTTAAGATATTTTAAAGCATTGTTTTCAACACTGAAATGATGGAACAGACCCCATCTCTCTATACAAAGTTAATGAAGAGCTGTAGAATGCTTTCAGACCCTGAAGAGGAACAGATAGAAAAGATGGATTGGGTTGAAGCAGCGTGAGACAAGGCTGATAATGAATGAAGAATGTGTTCTTAATTGACTTGCCTTGTTAAATAAAGGTTAAATGAAAATAAATAAAAAGGCATTGGCTAAATGAGTTTTGGCTGCTGCTCTGTAGAGCTGACAGTTCTCCTCTGTCCACCTGGCACACATTCTAATCACTGTTTATCTGCTCTACGGTCAATGTGCGGGACGTAAAAGGCAACTGAGGCATATTAAATCTATCGCAGATAGATATAACATTATTTATTAATGCTGAATATTTCTTTTTATCATGTCACCTTTATTTTTGTTACAAAAGTTACACCTTGGGAATGGGGCAATCATTATTGATACAAGATTGGATTACATTTTTTACGGCTTCTTAATGAGCAAGGTTAAAATGTGATTTAAAAAAACGAGGAGCTTCACATGATGGAAAACATTGTTTGACTGAGCCTTTTTCCCACTAGAATGGAATGGATCAGGTCAGTACAGCACATTATAAAAATATGTTTTATATTCAGAAAAGCTAAACAAGTCCTTAATGTTTTCCTTGTTCTTGAGGTAATCAGTCATCTTCCCAAAAAAACAAACTACTGCTTCAAAATCATAGCTAGCGTTTAATTGCAACATCTGTTTGTGGTTTCAGAGAGAGTGGCTCTGGCTTTGAATTCCAATCATTGCAGCCATAAAATAAAGGAAAGTGGTGTAACTCTTTGAAATTAAAGTTCAGAAAACAATCTTTTCTTGTCTTCTCACACCATTGCAAAATGACGTTATTTTTATTCTGGTAAATGGCGTGTCTAGTTTGATTACTTGATATATGTGTTATATTATAATGAAATTGAAGTGTATGATGACAATCTTAACATAACTCTCCTTCTTCTTCTAACCTTGCAGTACCACCCCGACTTGTACCGTAATCATGGCTTTAGACTAAAATTGCTCAGTATTTAATTGAGCCAAATTAGCACAGCCCTGGGGCAAAGCAAAAAATACCATCTTTTGAGCTTAGCAACTCTAAAATAAATAATAATAAATAAAACTCCTCTGAATGCCTGATGACTAAAATCTTTTTATTCCTGGATCAGTAACATTACATGCCTCAAACGAAGCAGTGGAGAGTGGAGTGCACTTGTACGTCTCTTGTTCCCTTTCATCTCGCCCTGTCCCCCCCTTAGCTCCCTACCTCCTCACACAGCCTGTTACATTCTCCTGGCCCTCCGCGAACGACTGCCCCCCACTTACAGCCCCCCCCCCGCCCTCACCCCGGCCTCGTTCATCAGGACATTTATTGCCTCTGCAGTGCTCTCGGCCGCGCATATATCTGCATAGTAATAGGCCGTTAATTAGCTGGAGCCGGGGCCTGTGCGGAGATGGTCTTAATGGAGTGGGCCTTGTGGAGAGAGCTCACCTGGACCACTTCTCAAAGCCCGCAGGCCCACTTCAATGGCTTGGATTCATTTTGTCAAAGTGCATGTGGACGTCTGTTCCTGGGTTCAAAAGCTCGAAGGATGTGTTACATTAGCTTTCTAACATTTATTTCAGTGTGCTGGTTTGCTCATTTCAAACCAGTAAATGACCCTATAATCTTCAGTAGTAAAGTTTGAGATTACGGTTCCGATTTTTCATAAAATGTTTGTGGTAGTTTCCCTGGCTGAATTTGTGAGCAGTATTGGTTGAGTTTTCATGGCCGCTTCAGGGACACTGATATAGAGAATAAAACAACGCAGCTAATGGTGATTAGAGGCATAGTGCATTGTAAAATAAATGTGTTTATTTAATTGACAATTGACATCTACTCCTTCCTCATGTACTATGTAGGCTGTGTCATTCACTATATAGCACTACAATATGGCATGTACTGAGCTGGTTATTGATTTTTTTTTTTTTTGGTAAGTCACACTATAAAGCATTAGTTGAGTATTTGTGACAACTTAATCCTTAATTCATCATTTACAAAGCATAAATCCAACATTAATAATCAGTATAACGTTATGAACATTGTTATAAAGGTTTTAATGTGAACAATAAACCAACGTGTAATTATACTTATACTTATTAATGAAATGTTACTTCTTTTTTTAAATTGATAACGTGATGCTGTAGGTGTGACACCTATATGTAAAAAAAGATTCAAATGATAAAGAGATTTGTCAAATTTAAACAAAGGCTAGTCATGATGCTAAAGAATAAAGATATATGTTGTCTTCAGTGGAACACTGTATATTAATGAAGTACTTAATGTCACTGACTTTTTCTTACCACAACAAGAAATACAGTATCAAATCTATCAACAAAAGCTGTGACAAGCTGTCATTTGGGATTTTACTCTGTACTGACTTAACACTAAATTAGAAATAGTTACGTGGCCAAAGAATTGGTCAGACTTGTGCCTCTTTAGCTTCACGCCAAGTGTCATAGTCTCTTCTGACCATTGCCCTCTGCTGTTCATTTTTTTAATCCATTAATTAAAACATTTCAGTCCAAATGTTGGAACAATGCTACAAAATGGCACAACTGCTACAGTATAAAGTGCACTTTATGATTTATGTCTTGCTACAGTGCTGTTTTAAGACTTTGATGTTGTCTGTTCTGGCCCCTCTGGACTCTGCAGGGCAGTTAAACGAAAGTGCAGTTATTACAGACGCCGCTGTAACATAAACCCTCACATTATATACCACACCCCTCTGTCGTCCCCTCTCACCTCGCTGTCTCTGACCCCGCCGGTAGGAAACCAGCAGTTTTCTACACCCTGCACTGTTCAACTGTAGGTATTAACGCTCTCCTTGTGAGCGCGGTGGGCGGACGGAGACACACTCGCTAAAGAACCGTCTGAGCGGCCTGCAGGCGAGCACCCAGACGGTACGCATGGAGAGAAAACGAGAGCAAAATATACAGTAGCAGGTGCACTCTCAGTCTGAAGATCACACAAAGACAGACGGCACAGACTTGGCACGACAAATACACTCCAGGCTATTTACATACACTGTTGCAATATCCAGAATTAGCATTAAAAAGAGCTGGGAAAAGTTTAATTGCAAGAGGAGGACTAATGCAGAATTGAATTAAGAGGAAAGAGAGCGGGAATAGAACAACCCACGCGGCCTAAAGGTTAGTGGCCCCCTGCCTCAGGCCACAATGACCATTACAATATGAAAAGGCTCCAATCAATGCTCTGAAAAGAAACACTCCAGGGTTGGAGCAACCCACACTCAGCATCCAGAAGGGCTCTCATATCCAGGCTCATTCCAGGTCCATGGTTACCTCCTTGAAAACTTTGTACGACACAGTGAAGTGTTCAAAGTTAAATTAGAAGTTGACCTGTAACATAGCCATAGAAGTTGTGATTCTTTCAGTGGATAAAACTGCATTTTGAAATATAGAAGAAGCAATTGACAATAGACATTTCTCAACCTGTTTAACCTTCATCCTAATTCTTCTATTATCTTTTTTTTTTTTTACAAGAATACTGTACTACGTACTTCTCTTCATGGGAACTCTCACTTATCACTGTGATTGGTCATTTACTGACAACTCTGCATCTTTCAAATGAACACATTCACAGCTCCAAAGACAAACCCAGCATTAACTCAATGTGTTGCTAACCTGCTTTATTATACTACTGGCCCAGACCAGGATTGTTAGGTTTTGTCCAACAAGTCCAACAAAGACCTATCCAGGGTAGGTTCAGCTAGCTTCGTAGTACAGGTCCTGGTCTCTTTGTAAGCAGAGGGGGCAGTACAATTTGACAAAGTACTACAAATGTCTGTTTTAGTTTAATCTTGTAGATGTTCTTGAGAAACACAGTTTACTTTCTTACTCCAATGCAGATACCTTGTACAACCAACCCAGAGGCCAGTCTTTCTTCTTCTAATAAACTCCAGCAGGCTGTATGCTGAAGCAGCCAATGTATTTTTGGAAGTTAATTGAGTTCCAAAATTAACATCATTAAATCTGTCTAATCAGGTTGTGACCTTAGCCATGTGTTTTACATTGCATCTTTTGGGCAGATGTTGAAAAGGTCATTGTAAACTTGCACTGTGGATGTAACTTTTACCAGCACAGAATATTGTAGAATTCCACAGAACAACAGAAAAAAACATGTTGTTTTGACCAATGAGGCGACTGCAATGTTGTTTCAATTACAGGCTTACTGTAGGAACTAGACACAGGCTGTTTTATTGGGCAATTTTCCACTTCATTGGCTGTAATAGTTGACCAGCAGATACATTTAATTCCGCGTTGGTTACATTTAAAGCCATTTGCCCCAATGAAAGTCTTCCCAATGAAACGCAAGAGGGCTTTAACAGGGTTTAAGGTCGCAGTTAAAATGTAGACTGGTACAGTATCTAAATAATACAAAAGCTTGGATCATTAAGGCTCAGTTGCACCAAAGTTCAAATGTTAAATCTATCTTCTTAGTGCAGAGGCAATCAAATTATCCTTAAAAAGTATGCTGTGCTGATTCAAATATATAGATTTTATTTAAACAGTACCAACTCATATACAATTAAGTTTCATTTTAATGAAACCTGACTTCATAATTACGACCAACTTTTATTAAAGCGAGGGTTGATATTTACACTGTGCACTTTTAATCCTCTCAGTGACAATATACCAAGTCCCCTGAAGAGAGAAGTTAGTGGCTGTGCTGTATAACTTAATGATGTATGCATATCCATGTTATTGCTCCTCACTTTGCAGCTTTATTAGCTAGAACACAAAGGTGGCTATTTATAGACATCCACCACCATCATCCACTTTTTTCTTTTTTTTTTTTTTTCATTAATCTCCTTAACCAAGGCTCCTAAAATGGCGGAGCTGTGTCCAGTATGAAAATCACCACTGAATGTCCCTAAAACAAAATAGTCTGTCTATGAATAAATATACCAACTTACTTTAATTTTAGGACCAAAGTAATTTAAAGTGCTTTGGAGAATTAAAGCACAAATTCATTAATTAATAACATTTTATTGGTCATTGAGTCTGTTTTCTGCTGTAACGCTGCCTTGCGCTTTTTTAGTTCCAACTCTGGACACGAGCATTATTTTTTAGATTTAAGGAAGTGGTTTTGCTTAGTGTGTCTTGTGAAAGGGTTATAGCAGGAAGCTTAGGATAACAAAATATAATCCTAAATATGCAGAACTCTTGCTTCAACATTTGCTTCTAATGCTTCATTATTATTACTGGACAATCTTTGGGTGACATCAAAATGGTCCATTGAACAAACATTACTGTGTCACACCTTCAAAATGTTCAAATCAAAACTATTTTGATTGCCATTTTGAATACTGCCTCTCTTCTTTGGATTAACACATGTTGTTTAATATATCACCAATCCTTCTATATCATGTGTTGCTCTTCTCCAAACTCTTCTTTCCGACAATGGACACTGAAGATTTCCAACATATTTACTGCTTCTTCAACCACTTATTTCTCCGGTATAGGTCACTTTTTTCTTATCCATTTTCCTTAAATTGGTTTCTCAAGATAAACCACTTCATTATAAAAGTGTTGCACATCCATCCGTGGCTTCACACAGAGACCAAAACCTCTGATTTTACAAACAGTCTCTCTGTTCAGGGTCTTGTGCATGCATAACTTTGCTCCATCGATCTGGTCTCTCTGAAACAAAAGGCCGGTGAAGATGAAAAGCCGCTTGACCCGGGTCCGTTGCTAGGCCTTGTTAAATAGCAGGGGATTTTATTGACTGCATTGCAGCAGCGCAGTCACTTACCCAAGCCAGCTGTCCATGCATTGACAAGTCCACTGTAAGTCAAGTCTCCACTGCCCAGGTGACCCAGAGGAGCGCCAGCGTGTCAACACCGGTGACGGCTCGTGTGTAGATGTTTGTGTTCCATTCTGCCGGTGTGTATTATTTCTATTGCGTCTACACACTCTGCTGCAACAAAGAATCAATAAACCCTGGGGTTAATAGTGAGGAGGAACTGGCTCACCAGCTTCACTAACAAACATCGGGCTGTTAGCATAACCTCAGTCCACCCGGCTCCCCCGCGGAAATCCACTGGCATTGATTAGAGGCACTTCACTCCAGTCTCACCAGAGCACTATGGGCCAGAGCGTCATTCGAAGGAATTTTAGGAGTTAACCCCCAAACCTGAGTAAACCAAGGACAGCAGGACGAAGGCAAAGCAAGGATTAGCGTCCAATTTAAAGTGAGTTTCTCTAACAGTGGCTTTGAGAGTTTGTGAGCAGTGTCAGTTTGGAGGGTTAAGTGGCTCAGGAGACAGTAGGCACTTTCAAATAGGGATTCTAGCTTATGTTTCCCTATTGTTTAGGCCTTAGTGTGAGGTAAATGTGATGTTTTTTTCCTCCAAACTTCCATCTATTAATATGGTGCCTTTTTAAGTGCACCGTAACAGAAATAAAGACAAAATGGACAAAAAATAATGTGGAAAACTGAGTGCACCTTCCATATGATTCAATAGTGTCAGTTGCAACCAAGTGTTGACTTAATTGAGGTGTGCACAATGATGGAGAAAGTATTCTTGAAGCAAATGGGAAGCAATCTGCCCCCAAATAATGAAAATGCAACTGGACAATGATCTACAGCTTAGCGACAAATCTACATTAGAAAGGCAGAAATAGAAAAGGTACTTAGTTCTGCCATTTTTTTTTTTCCCACAGTAACCAAGCAGTGCTTTAAAACCACTGGATACATAGCCGCCCAATCTTCTAAACTGATTTGTGTATCAACAATACAAACCTTTGCTTTTGAAGTGATTTTCTGTAACACATTAGTTCTTAAAGGCATCTACAAGAAGAAATAATTGAGTTGTACCTTGCTTTTGTATAACTATAATTACCCACTCTATTGTTATAATGAATACATACTGTATTATAAGCACATTATAGTCTGTCAGACAGTGATTAATGAATTTTGAATGAAACTTTCATATATGAACTGTCAGTGTCCCAATGGGATTACAGTGAGTGCTGTATGTTGTAAGTGGGATGGAGTGACTCTTGTAGGTGTGGGGTTGAGTTGTTCCGAGCCTGAATGAGAATGACTCAGTGTGATGGAGGACTGATTGGTGTATAATTACAGTGCACTTATGAGAGAGAGCTGCTGAAACAAAGGCATAACTATACAGGGTCTCTCATGCAGCTTCCATTCAGTTTCCACGTAATAATAATACCTTTGCTTCTGTCTCGTGATTTAACCTACAAAGAATTTCAATTGTACAAGCCAAACTTTGATGAAAGAGTGGTGTAACACAAACCCAGCCTATCTTCAAACACCAGCCTGCTTCACTCTAAGCATGGTGAATACGAAGGAGGAGTGGATCACTACGGATTCTCTCCTGTACTCACTTACAGATGCAATAGTCTTCCACTTGTTGCACTGATGAGATGCAAGAGATATGGCAAAGAAACATTATATATTGCAAGTGGCACCATACTACATAACACTTTGATACTGTCCAAGAGAAAGTTGAATGGTTTGCCACTGTCTTCATCTAAGTGTCAGCCCTAACCAGCCATTGTGCAGGGTGTACCCCACCTCAGGCCCAAAGTGGCTCGGATAGGCTCCAATCACCTGCATCTCCTAATGGGACTAAGCCGCAGAAGATGAATATTAATTCTTGCAAATATTGTAGCTCAAAAGCAAGCTTATTTAGTCCAATTAAAAATGGAATAACTAGCTCAACTCAGAATGAATCCTGCTCTTTATAAATGTCAAAGAAGCACGTGATAAAACAACCTTTCTTGTTCTGTTCATCGCGTGTAAGAAAACATTAACCCCAATCTTTTTCTTCTTCTTGTCTTGTGTCTGGCTGCAGATGTCTGTCCTGTGTGAACGGGAACTTCCCCTGCCACTGGTGCAAATACCGCCACATGTGCACGCAGGACGCCAGCGACTGCTCCTTCCAAGAGGGACGGGTCAACACCTCCGAGGTAGGACATAAACCAGTGTTCATGCATCATGACAGCACACGGGAGTCCATGTATGTGTGAGATCTTGCTGTGACCTGTAAACCACTGACAGTGTGGGCGCTCGTGCCACTGAGCGAGGCCAAACAGTGCATTTATTCATGTAGAAACAAGTCGGAATGAGTATGCAAATAGCAGTAGGAGTTCAGTCCTAAATGTTATATTTGCATGAAAACGCTCTTCTATACACAAGCACAGTGTCGGTTTAGTTGGCGGGCATTAGCATTTTTTACTGTTTGTCCCACACTCCCAATAATAATAATAGGTACAACACAAATGCACCTTTGTTGCTTAGTGGCAGGGGGTAAAAATGACCCACTTCCAGCTGTAGGAGGTAATGCGATGTTGGCCCTTCTAGTTTTAATTCTGACACTGAATTTCTGCATTTCATTAATTCTTGAATACAGAGCTGCTCTGTGGTGGGGAGGTTAGTGCAGCCGGTTCGGGTGCATGAGACTGGGGGTCCAAATCCTGTGGGGGGCAACTCTAGCCACAGTCCCAGCCTCTGCCGATCCCAAACTCAGGAATATGGAGATGGTTGTGTCAGTAAGGGCATCTGGGATAAAACCTCCCCAAATAGGAATAAGCCAAAAGGCACTTAATGTCTATTCTTTTATACAGCATTAAAGATCCCAAAACTGTTGTGACAGGAGGGTTAAAATGACCCACTTCCCACTGTATGTTGCTGTGTTGACAGTTGTGGACAATGTATACTGCAACATACTTAGTACTCATTTAATCAGTGCATTGTATGACACATTTATCTAGGTCTTATCTTGGAAATATGTTTAACCTTTGGCATATATAATTGTATCTTTCAGCACTTCTTCAATGTTGGCACCTTCATTCAAAATTTTGTCACTTCTGGTGTCGCATGAGCCAAATTCTCCTGTTCATCCTCAGTTTCCTTAAAATTATAGAATAGAATAGAATAGAATAGAATAACTTTTTGTCATTGTACAACGAAATTGAAAGAGCAAACCATCGGTGCAGATAAAACTAAATAAATAAATAAATAAATAAAAGTACTGTTAAAAATTTAAAAAAGGCTAGACGTTAAAAACACACACATCCATCACATTCAGCTATTGCACGGCTCCCTAAAATTGAAGAAAGTAAAAGATATTGCACTTAAAAAGACAAAGCAGCATTTAAGGTGATAATGGCTCTTGGGTAAAAACTGTTCTTTAATCTGTTTATCAGGAGCAAAGTAAATTTGTGGACCAACAGCTGGCTTCTTGACATCATGAGGTGTGTCGGTGCAATGTAGGCCTCCAAAAGTATAACTCAGTGTTGGCATCCGTTAAAATGCTCCTTTCAGGTGTCCTCTATTGAGTCCATAGTCTTCAGAACCCCCTCCAAAGTCACATCAGGTGTAACACTCTCCTAAGAATGTGTCTCCACTTGAGTGTTCTCAGGAGCTGCCTTCTGGGGGCTGACAGACGTAACTTCAATAGAAACATGTTCAGCCTCTGGAGACTTAATGGCATTGGTATCTACATTTTCTTTGTTCTCGGTGAAGAGCTGGGAATTGTGGCAAGTGCAGACGCAAGGTTTGTTCCTTTGGCGTATTCTGACTTGAGGAGGCTCCTAGTTCACAATGAGTTGAACATGTGCGGCAACTTTGTTTCTTTCTGATTATGATCATTTTACCTCTTCTCCATGCATAGGTTGGTGTAAATCTGCATACATTACAGAATAGTTCAGTTGGGTCGGTTCTGGAGTCCTCTCTTGAATAAACCATCTCTTAAAAACACCTCACAAGTCACATTAAGTGCCACATGCTCAGTCTCCTTTATGTTATTTGGAGCAAAGTGAAATTGTGAACCAACAGTTGAGGTTGAGGACATCATGAGGTTCGTCAATTCAGTGTTGGCCTCTAAAACTATAACTTGGATGGTTTAGAGATGCTGAAATCTGTGATGGACATCTTTCTCAGCATTGCCACTGATGCTCACCTTAACAATGGCGTCTTTGTGCTCTTCTGTCTCTTCAGCGTAGGCCTCCTTGTTAAAATGTGGGTCTTTTCTGGTCTGCTCTATTGAGTCCACAGTCTCATGATCACATTAGGTCACATTAGTCTCATATCACTTCAGAGTGTGACTTCACTTCAATGTGTAATGACAGTTGTAACTTTAATAGAAACATGTTCTACATTTTCTGTCTTCTTGTGAGGAAGTGCAGAGGCAAGGTTTGTTCCTCTGGAGTATTCTTATTTGTTATTGAGACTCTTAGTTCACAGTGGGTTGAACATGTGTGCGGCAACACTGTTCTTTTTCTATCATTTCTTGAATGATTATTTGACCGCTACACCCTTCTCTACTTACATGTTGGTGTAAATCTGCATAAATCACAGAATTGTTCATGATGCAAGAAGCAGCAAAACACTGGTCCCAGGTTTTGAAAGAACTTAGTATACTACCTAATATATCAGTGTTAATTAACAGATGTCTTGCGAATTCATGTGCCTTTTTTTTTCAAAAGCTTTCCATATACAACTCATGTATTTTAAATTC
Source organism: Rhyacichthys aspro (assembly GCA_036850595.1). Lineage (NCBI taxonomy): Eukaryota > Metazoa > Chordata > Actinopteri > Gobiiformes > Rhyacichthyidae > Rhyacichthys > Rhyacichthys aspro. The sequence goes on along the minus strand of CM072154.1, from coordinate 5,423,854 downwards.
AGATATTCATTGAAATTTAGGGCATAGGCAATAACAATCAGCCCAAAAAGTAAAGAGAAAACACCTCTTGTGACCGACTCCTGGTGCAGAACAAGATGGAGGCTAAATGAGAAGAAGATTGTTGAAATATTTTAATTTCATACTATATACTATACATACTATTCCATAATATTTTAATTTCATACTATATATATATATATTATTGTACACAATAAAAATATTTTTAATGCCGATGGTAACAACTTCCCTTTATTGCCTGGTCGTTAAAATTTGCCGCAGCCATGCCTTCATTAAGGGTCCCTATCTTTATGTGGTTAATGAATACGAAGAGTAGATAAAACTGTAATAAAATAAGTACCCCTGAATGTCATTGGTCATTTATTTAGATGTATTAGTAGCAGATGTAAGGAGGAATATATGGGGGGTGTAATCACTTGATTCCGATTAGTGTTATAGATTGTGCAGATGGTAGTAATACCAGGTGTATTTATGTGCAGAGGGACTGGACTGAAGTGCACGCAGCCTGTCATCACGTTACACTCAGCTGTAAACACAGCCGCCTGACATCCATCCTCATCTCATTTCCAAAGCCACACACCAATCCAGCCCTTTATTCATTTTGTTCTGCCCTCTTTTCCTTCCATGCTTCCTTTGTGGCTGCGCCGTTGCCATGGTTACCGCCCCACTTTGAATGTCAGCCTGTTTACGCTGCATTTTGATAGAGACGCGCCCGCATCCTTACATTGAGGATTATAGAATATTACAGCGTAGAGGCGGCCCATGCATCTTCCATCTTTGTCACTGCACAGGTAGCGTTTTACAGCGAGGCGTCAGGATACTCTTTCTCATCACGCGTTTATCTCTTCCAGCCTTGATTTTGTTCCAATTTGCCAGTTCGTAGCCCCTGCTGAAAGCAATATTGCCCATCTCCGCTGCTTGAAAAAGTTCCCCCCTGCGTCATTAGCAGTCGGTTGCCAAAGTGATTGAATTCACACTACACTGGTTATCTTCCCAAAGGCATTTGTCATATTTCCTCGAGCTGACTTCACTTCATATCTGATCACATTCACAGCATTAATGGGAATCCAAAACAAACTTTACTCTGCAATGTAAACATGTGCACTGAGCCGACAGAAAAGTGACCCATTTTTAGATATTTTTATGGCACAGATTTTTGATTGTGTAAGAGGAGGTTGGAGGTCATGCATCTGAAATCTGGATAAATTAACAAGTGAAAATGTATTTGAATTAATAAAAGTTTTTTTTTTTTTTTTTATCCTTTACATTTATCATTCCTAGCCGATTGAGATTTTTTCATTCTAGTGACAGTAGGATGTGGAACTGAAAGAAAATCATATTGGAGGAGCAAGTCACACACAACAAATCTCAGCTGGTCTGCAAAAGCAAAAAATCATTTTCTATTTCTTTTAAGTGAGTGCTTCTATTCTGTCCAATCACAAACAGGTCCTACACTTTCCATTTGTGTTTTGCAAATAGAACCACAATTAAAGTTCCAGTACCTGATTTTATTTTGCTGTCCCTGTCTCAGCCCCACCACTCTCCCCCAACAGCGGCGTAGTAACCCTTCCTGCTTTTTTTTTATTTAAAACAAACAAACAAAAAATTACTACAAAACAATAATACTTCTGTAGACTGTAGTGAACCTGTAATTACCTCCACCCATTTAACATTGCATGAAAGCATTGCCAACTTTTATCCATTTTTAATTTGCCCATTTTCTGGTTTGTTTTCTTGGTCCTTCATTGTTGACATCAGTGTTAACCAATGGGAGCGCTCCTTTTTAAGGAGCTGTTGGCCAAAATCCCACTGTGGGCTGATCATTCTCATCTATTAAAATCCTTAATTATAAAGCCCAGATAACATCTTAAGGTCTCAGATGATTCCTGTTGCAATAAGCTATTAGGTGATTAAACTGTCAAATTAAATGCAACAGTAAAAAAAATGTGGTCATCGACATCTCTGAAATGGAATGGGTCTTTGTATCATTACTTATTTTCTTTGCACAGACCTAAATGCAGAGGACCTTATTTTAAACCAGAGATGCACATGACAAAGAATGTTTTAGGCTTCCTTACATTATTTACATGTTATGTAGCCCTAGCACACATGCCCTAGTGTTGGTTGTGATCAAATCCAACCAATAAAAATAGGCAATAAACTTCCAACCATTTTGAAAGTTATAGGTGTCCAGACACATCTTTTTTGTCTTGTATCTTTAAAGTCTATTGGGGAAAACATTTCCTGGGCTGCATTGGATTTTTTTGAGTGACCAATGGTGGACTTGGCGAGGGAGTGGGCTTAGTCGACACGTAGCCGGGTATCTGGGACAACAAATATATTTTTTATGCATTTGGGCCTTTCATCCACACGTAAATGCAGTATTGCGCCACTAAAAATGATCATTTCTGAAAACTCTGACCAAAGTGAAGATTTTGGGAAACTTTGTTTTTGCATTTGCGTGTGTACATAGGATAACGGGGTTTTAGGTTCCCGAACGTCACAGCCTGAGACAAGTCATGCATCAACGTCACATGTGCGACCCTTGTTGATGGCAGTCAGGGGTGAACAGAATGAATGCAATCAGAGGTGTTTGCCTGTTTTTACAAGCTCAGCTGCTTCATTACGTTGAGGAGCAAAGGAGAAGGAGCGCTCTGAAGTGACGGCAACAAACAAAAGTCATTCTGACTGGCTAGCATGGGTTTAAGTTTCGCAATACGCTGCCACCTACGGGTTTGGCATGTGTACAACAGCGCTGAAAGGCGTATTTATGCGGGTTCGTGTAGATGAAAACTTTTTTGAAAACGGTCTGATGTGTACGGAATTATTTTTGAAAACGGGGTGGAAGGGGTATTCGTTTTTCAAAATACCCGGCTACGTGTGGACTAGGCCTAAGTTATTATAATAATATTAATCTACAACTGTTTTTCTTATCCATTAAAATCAATTAGTTGTTGCAGCCCTAACAATCAGCCTGGGTTAATAACTAGTCATAGCTGTAGTTAGTCATTAATTATTGTAATAATTATCCATTCTCTTCCCTGTTGTACGTAGGCAAATCCAGCTGGTGACTTTTTTTGTCCAGACAGTGTAATAACTAATGCGCAATTCGTCTCGTGTTTAAGTAAATCTAATTCAGCGCTGTCACTCGCTGCATGTGCAAATATCTATAAATCAGTTGTGTTGTGACAGCAGATAAACAGAGATGCACATTAGACTCGTCCAGGCAGAAAATTGCCCGAGTCGGAGGAACCCTCGAGAAGGCCATCAACGGAAATGTGCATAAACTCAAACAATGAGAGAAACAAACCGCGTCGCAAACAAATACAGCGACAAACAAATCTGCCGCGCTCTGATGAAGCCCAGCATCGGCCCGGTGTCGAGCGGACCGGGCCGGCGCCGGAACCTCGGGGTCTAACTAAATCACTTCATTTACATTCAAGAAAATAGGACAAATAGGCGTCGAACACAAGTCAACAGCACTAGTAATGGAACAGGTTTGTTTTCATTTCAGCCCTGCCTCCGCTGCTGTTTTTTCATTCACTGACAGTAGGTCGACCGTCTGCTAATTAAGCCATTCATTCATTTTGCATGGCGTTGCTTTTACTAAGAATATTTCATGTCCCTAAAATGAATTAATGGAGGAGATGATTGACAGCAGCGGCGAGTAATGGGCCCAGATGGGAGGTTTGACAGCAAGTGAAGTGGCTTCTCCCTCTTTCTCTTTTGTGCATTTGGGTGTTAAAGACTACAATTTAAGCTCATTCTTGCATAGCAGCCAGTCTCTGGTTAATAAGTGAAAACAAAGGAATACAGATAAAAGATGGTAAACACACAAGAGGACACATTTTAATGGCCATTAAGTGCACAAGTGAAAGCACTAAGTGGCGCATAACATCGCACGGCTCAGATTAGCAGCTACTCTCAAGTGCTAAGTATTTTAAGCTTTCTCTCTACAGCAGTGAGGATTGATAGATGGATGGGGTATTTCTGGGTTGTAGTGGTCTCTCAGATAGTCAAGGCTGAGCTGTTAAAAACCACTTTGTATTGTGTTTTTTTTTTTTTATGTCTTCTTGAGGAGGTCACATCCAGACTTTAGCGTGATATTATTTGAAGCAGACCCCAGAATGTACAATAGACTGGCTTCTTGGGTAAAACTGACCTCTAGTATATGGTTTTATAAATCTCAACTGAAAGCTTATTTTTACTCCTTGACGTTCAAATCAGAATGTTTTGCATTTGTTTTTTTTATTTATTTTTTGAAAATTTCTCCAACGGCTATCCTGCTGACAATCACCATGTATGAATATAATTCTGAAGTGCTGCATGTAACTGCAACTACACTGGTCCCTCGTTTATCGCGCAGGTTACGTTCTAAAAATAACCCTCAATAGGCGAAATCTGCGAAGTAGTCAGCTTTATTTTTTACAATTATTATATATGTTTTAAGGCTGTAAAACCCCTCACCACACACTTTATACACTTTTCTCAGACAGGCATTAACATTTTCTCACATTTCTCTCTTGTTTAAACACTCTCAAAGTTCAAACCTTAGCATCTTCCTCTGTCTTTTGGGTGTGACCGCAGGTGTCTTTGTCGGTGCAGAACGTTTCGTCGACATTGTGGGTTTTGTCGGGAGAAAACTTGCAAACATACAGCACTTCAGAGTCACACTGCTAGCGATCGAACATTTATGTAAATTTGGCAAGCCGAACGCATTCTGTACTGTACAGGAGACATGGCACGGAGGAGATTGATTGACAATGGTCTACAGTCCCTTAGCCAATCAGGATGCAGAACACAATGCGCGAGTTCTCCCTTAGCCAATCAGGACGCAGAACACAATGCGCGTTCATACGCTGTAAAAAAAAAAAAAAAAAGCCTGCAAAATTGCTCTAAACAAAATCCACTAAACAGCGAGGCCACGAAAGGTGAACCGCGTTATAGTGAGGTGACTACTTTTTTTTCTTTTTGCTGCTCGAACTCCTTCAAAAACCCTTAACACCGCTGTTTCTTCCGATTATAGTTTTATAGAAGTAGCGCTCGATGGTCCCTCCTTCGTCCTGCAGCAGGTTCATGTAGCATGTTTGTGAGTTATCCTAAATAAGCAGCATACATGATGTAGAATGACTCTGCCCACTGTAGAATACATGCAACACAATTGCCAATTAGCGTCTTAGGCTAAATTGTACTGCTTAGCAGATCTGACCCTCTGTCCTACCACGTGTGCTTTTTTAAAGTATAAAACTACTAAACTTCCAAGGTTCTTTTCTCCAGTTGATTTTTATCATTAAATATACTGCCACGCTAGATGTATCTGCACAGAAGAGTGTTTATTAATGCTCGCCTGATGTATTCATTAAGCCTCCGCCACAGTGCAGTCATCTGAACGTTGTCGGAGAAAGCGTTCATTATAAGCCTGGCCTTATTCTGCATTAGCTTTTCTCAAACTGTTTATTTTACAATCAGCCGCTGACCTTTTCACTGTGAAACACCACACATTTGTGATTCATGTTCTGCTACATTTTCCTCTGCACTTTTTTTTCCTCCCACAACTATTTTTCTAATAGTTTTTAGTCATTAGTCGTTCTGTTGTTTCATTTATTTTCTTTTTTACCATCTGTCTGATGTTACTCATTTCTTTCTGTTCAACATAAATAGACTTTGAAATTTTAAATTCACTTTTAGCTTTTTCTGTGTTGTTTTCTCTGCAATTAAAATTAGTAGTTACTTTTATTCTGTAATTTCCCTACAAATTTGCCTTGTGAACTATAGTCCTGTTTTGAGCTAATCTCCTTCCTTCTTGGCAGCATGGGTGAAAACATATTAACTTTTGACCAGTTTTTAACTTTTGACATTAGACCAAACCTCTTCCTCTAACAGCTATACACTTAGCTAACTCATCATTTTACTTTCTTTGATGAGAGACAAAATAAATAAATAAAAGTTTTTTTTAAGTAAAAGATTTAAGTTTTTCATTTGCAAACAAAAATCTGCTTTTTTTTTTTTTTTTTACATTGTTAAAAAAAAAAACCTAGGCCTTTGAAACAACTATCCAGCCACCTGGCAGGTGAGACGTATTAAGATGTTGATGAACAGCATAATTACTGCACAGGTGGGTCTCAGGCTTGTTACAATAAAAGGACACTCTCAAAAGTGTACATTTTTATGCAACACAATGCTACAGTGCTCCCTCAACATACTGGCAGAATCATTACCATCTTTTAAATCACTTCTTAAAACCCATTTGTATAGACTGGCTTTTTATAATTTTTATCACTGTATTTAACTTTTTATCTATTATTTATATCACATATTTATTATTGTGATGTTGTCTTTTAAAACATACACTTTTAAGTCAATTATTCAAATTTTTATAATCTGTTCCCCACAATTTGTCTTTTAAATCTGTATCCTTGATTTGTTTGCCTTTTGCCTCCTCTAACTTCTGTCACTAATTTTGCACAAACTCACCCCTGTCTGATTGTCAATTAATTTCATTGCTGTTGTTTTTATTGTTAAGCACTTTGTAACCCATCCTTTAAGTGCTATATCAATAAAGATTTTTATTATATTATTATAAAAACACTACTAAGCATCTTCTATCTCAAAATACTGTAGTACTTTTTTCAACATTTTATTAATTTAAAATGACTTTATATTGGAAAACCACTACAAAATAAGATGCTACACTGTGGAATGGTGGGTGGACTTTTAACCCAGACTTGGGTAAAATTCTATATGTTGTTAGTTACAAATCCAGCACAATGAAAAACTAAATCTTTAGCCGTTACTTTTCAGAGGGAGTTGTTTTATCGCTGGAGTTGTTAAAAAATAATGATGAAAACTCAAACCATAAATTAGCTTAGCAATAGCCTTGTGCAATATTATTACCCATTGGTATTGCATTATAGGAATGTAGAACATTGCTGATATTGTTTTATTGGTGAAAATTGTCATAGCCTTGAAATCCTTTGATTGATCTACAGACAAATCTATTTCACTGCTGCATGCACGTCTGTTGTCTTAGTTTTTTTAGTTTTTTTTTTATAATTGGTTAAAATCAGGACACTTGGAACTGGGGCTTTTCCAAATCAGGACATGTTCTGCTTATTTTGATAATGGGACACAAGAAAATACTTAAAAATGTGGCAATCCCAGGTAAAATGGAACGTCTGATCTTCCATCACGTGGATACGAATCGGGCAGGGAGCATTGAGTCATTTTTGAAACAGCAATCCATGGTTCCTCTTCCTCACTTTTTTTAAATTTTGCTTCCCTCTCTTTCCTGACCTCCTTATATTCTCAGGAGCTCCATGATGCATTGCACTTGATCCAGTCGCTGCTGTAGCCTAGCGTCATTGATAATCATTAGCCACTGGGTTAGTCACCAGATGACTAAAGGTGAATATAAATATGTGAATCAGCGTTAGCCTTCATGGCGCTAATTAGTAAATAAATCACGATGACGAGTGAGCCGCTACATGCCCCTATATTTCTGTCAGTTCTTATCCCACTGAAGCCAGCATCTGGGTTAATATGCACATATTTATACATATCCCATAAGCCTCAACCCGGCCTGTTAACTCATCCTCCCAGAGTTAGCACAGCTCCATATGGATAGTCATTTTGATCTCTTCTTGTACTTGCTGCCTCAACAAGTCGCCTGCTTAGTGCTGGCGTCCCGTCGCCCTCTGGGTCTGCAGCTTGTGTCAGTATGAGCCATACACGGAGCAGAGAATGTCTTTCTTAATTATTCAAAATGTATTAAAGCTTAAAGATGTGACTCCAGATGCCGCTGTGATGGGGTTAGTGCATTTAATGGGTAGAGACTGATGAGAAGTGAAAGGTGGAGCCTTCATGAAGAGAGGGGAGAAGAGAAGGGTGTAGAAGTGAAGAGTTGGATGAGAAGAACTATTCGAATAATGTTCTGTACACATAGATGGTCAATTACTATGCATTGCAGTCAGTGTTCATTTAATAATTATGTTATAGTTTTCGTCAACGGCATATTTCTGCAGCCAAAAACAAAACAAACACAAAATAAAAAGTAATCAAGCAATCAAAACTCACATTTTTGAGCATTGCAGAAGTGATTTCAGATGCAAACATATGTTGGAGCTGCAGGAAGACAACAGGAGACGAAAAAAGAATTGCTTTTAAATAACAAACTATGTTTAAGGCTTGGGAGGAAAAGAAGGGGGACATATGGACACAGATTTCAGTGGAAATGTTGAAGGTAAATACTCAATTTATGATTGATGTTAAACCAATTACACAGTCAGACCTCAGTACCACGCCATAACAGTTAGTAGTCGTTTTATTAAATTCAGATTGAAATTATTACTTCAGGAAAAAAAATACATTGAAAATGCATTGCCCTTTACATTTTTAATGACTAAATCTATTATAGATAAAGTCGACTAAATTCTTATATTCAAAAACTAAAAGGATTAGATAATAAAATTATGACCAAAACGAAATTCCATTTTAGTCAAAAGATTCTTCAAACACTTAAACTGAATTTAAATTTGCTGTCAAAAATGCAGTTACAGTTTTCTGGAGTAAAATCCTATGTTGGACTAAGAATTTTTTGTGGTGAACCCTTAGTTAACTTTTATGTGATATTAGTGGAGTTGATAAGTCAGTGACATCATTTATAAAAGACAAAAGATGGGAACGATTTGCAGTATTATGCATATTATAATATGAAAATACTCAAAATAATCCCAGAATCTTCTCTTCTTTTACACATGAGTAACAGCGTAAACATGAATCAATCTTCAACTCACAGCCTTTGACCATGTGCTCTTGAAAATATAAGCTTTATGCACCGTTCTGTTTGGCATCCTTCACTTTATGTTTCAGACCAAGGTGCTGATGGCAAGTAAACTCATTAATTTTGTATTACTTACAGTACACTCAGGGAAGGTCAGTGTGGTAATAAAGCAACATTCAGTGTGCTCTCACTGACATAAGCTGTTGGCTATGAGCATAATTGTTTGTAAGATAAAAAAATAGCCAGATAATTAACTCACAGCAAACATGATCCAAGACCCCTTCAAAACAGGGGTCTCAAATTGTTTCCTACTGTACTCTTTTGTGGTTTAATAAAAATGGGAACCACAAATGGACCGCAGACATCTAAACGAGTCCAAAAAGGAAGAGCGTTAAACTTTTAGCATTCCTGTGAGCGAAAAACCCCCCCACACCAAAACAATATTGTCCATCAACAAAACAAAATAAGCATTCCAAGACCCAGCTATGAGTGTCTGCTTTGTCTCAGTGACTACACAGAGCCGGGGGCACATACTTAGGCTCCTGCAGTCAGCCGCAATAAAACTGAGTGCTAACTGAGATATGGGCCGCTGCTTTCATTTTTTATTGTGTTTGAACAAACGTTGGATCATTGAGTTACGTTTGGTGCACTTACCAATGACTTCCAACTGTTTCGCACCCATTAATAAACCATTTCTACACCATTCATAAGCCAGCCCTATTGTATCGATCACCAAAGCATGTCTGTGTACATCTGTTGGATGAAGTGGAAGAAGACAAGTGCTTGTTCAAGGAGAAATTTGAAATGAAATCACCTTTTAAATAAATTGAAATGTGCGGCTTGGTCAATATGGCCCTTAGAGATGGCAGACGTCTATTCAAACATCAAACATCCCATAACTGCATAAGTATAAGAACGGGAATAGAATGAGTTCAGCCACTTAAGAAGAAGAGGATGAAGACAGCGAGTCGATAAAAGAGGATGAGTGAAAGGGGGGCTGGGCGAGATGTTTAATCATTCAGCAGATGAAAAGATACTTGTGGGTCACGACACTTACTGTTCTGTATGTCTCTTTATCATCTGTTTAATAATCCCAAGTCATTAGCTTCTATCATGTGGCCTACTTTCTCCAAGATCGACTGAAAATGACCCAGTGTTACCTATGCCACATCCACATGGCATCACAGACGTGCATCATCGAATATTCTCGTGTCATAAATCGAGCCTGGGAAATCCACAATGACAGCGGCCCGTTGAGACTTGTTCACTAAATGCCTTTGTTTTCAATCCAAATGATATTCTCTCTCATTGACCCCACTTCTTCCTCCAGTCTTAATATACCTCGTTGCAGCGCGGCTCCGAAGGCACACGAGTAATCATATGTGGAAAATTAGTTCTAAGCGCGTTTTGATAGTGCTTGCCGTCTCCGTGGATAGTGTTAATGGCCATCAAACGCTGCGATAGTGCACTGAGGAGCAGAGATTGAGGAAACTACATGGGATCGGAGCTCTGCCAACAGTAATAATCACAAGCCATAACCGTCCATTACCAGGGAGAAAGACTGAACCTGGATTCAAGTCTAAATAGTTCAATAATAGTATAATCTTTCTATATCTCTACATTGCATGCATTTCAACTAAAAGAAGAGAATGTATATGCACGAAGTATGAGAGTTTGAAAGCTTTGCAGGTAATGTCACGTAATCCAACTCAAATAAACTACTTAAACAGATCTCTTAAGTCCTGGATGTTGCAAGCTAGTGTCGTGTCTCATACATCTTTAGTGCCACGTCATCAATTGAATGTTTCTACTTCCATAGATCACTTTTGGTAGATCCAAAACACTGCAGATAAGAAAAGACCAAAAAGAACAACAGTTTTTGAAACAGACTATATTGGAACCGCAGTCAACAGAATTAAGTGGAGTCCAAAACATTTTAAATGGACAAAAATGGCAAATTCTGCCTTCTGCACAAGATGATTTGGCAACTGAGTGACTACATTCCCATTTTTAGAAGCTCTGGCTACACAGCACATTGGCAAAGTAGCACTGTCGCTTCATAGCAACAAGTTTCACTCTTTGTGACGTTCTCATGTTCTTCTTGTGCTCGGGTGGGTTTTCTCCAGGTACTCCAGTTTCCACCACCAATCTTGAAAAACATGCACTGTAGTCTCTGGTTAGTGATCATCACCCACAATTCCACTTTGTTTTAGGGCTGCTTGATTATGGACAAAATGATAACACTGTATTTAAATTCATTTTAAAACACATTTGGTTTAATGATTTTGTTTTTTACACAATCCGGGCTTAATGTAAATATATTTTAGCTTGTGGCCTATCCATTATTTACATGTAATTTTTATACATAAGCATTTGTTATTTATTTGTAAGACTATAATACAGACTATATTAGCCTACTGTTTTTACAACCATTGCAGCTTACTTTAACACAATATTACACTATAATCATTCAACACAGAAAAAACAGCAATAGTGACAAGACTTTACACAAGTTTACCCAATTTGCTAGCTTTTACCCACGTGTTAACTGTCTCAGGTGTTTGTTGAACTCACTGTACACTAACAAGATTAGTTTTTGTGTGTGTGTGATCGTGCAGTTTATCCTTTTTGTTTGGTAATTGTTGGAATTGATAATATTAGATTAGACATTGGTAAAGTCACAAAACCTACAATAAAATGCATTGAAGATAATTACACAATTACATGAAGTATTGTACATCTGACATCACTGATGAGAGGCATATGGCTTTTTATCATTCTTGCTGGATCTAATGGTAAATTGAGTTCATTTGCACACTCTTATAGATGAATGGGAAATACCCTTTCTCTGTGGCTCCTTATGAAAGGGTCTATACTCATTTATGTACAATGTGGCCTTTGCTGCTCAAATCGTTTCAGTCATGCAAATTAAGCGTTAGTAGTTTAAAGTTCTGAGCTCATGAAACCTCTTTAATTTAAGCCGAACAGCACAAAAAGATTTTGACAAAAGACATTACTCTCAGGTTGTGCTTTGCCTTTGCCACATCAAGTTATCTTTTATTTTATACCACAGTGAACCCTCTCATGCATTTTATCTCACCCTTCTCGCTCCATATCCCTGGTGGAAAAGGGTGGTGAGGAGTGGGTGGACACTCCAAAAGGCTTCTAACACAGTTCAAAGTGTCTTTTATGGAACAGAAGAGCTCCTAGTGCGCTGCCATGGGGCGCTCGGCCTTCTCCACCTGAGACCGCGACTGAGGAACTCGCCTCATTTGAGCAAAATAGATGAAAAGTTTCCGTGTCGAGATAGAGCACCGGGGATGAGTGGTATATCTAGAATGAAAGATTAAAAAGACAAGACAGCTTTCAACAGTTTTGCCCCAGTGTGACTGTGCATACTTGGCTCTGTGATATCTTTTTGTATGAAGACATATTCTATGCAGTTTTGTGGTCTTTTAACCTTTTATTAGGTAGTGACAGGGCATGAAAGGGAGATGGAGATACGAAGCAAATAGACATGACCCGGGTGTGAATTTGGGACACTTTGTTTGGAATGCTTGAGGGAATAGATGAAGATATAGGGTCCAGATTTACTAAGGTGCAAGTGTTTCGGCAAAAAACAGTACATTCCAAATTTATTCAGTGTGATATTGATACAATTGTTGATGTAGTTGTAAAAAGTGGACAAGAAAGTGTCTCACTGAGAAGACCATTGTGAATTACTAAGGTTTAAGGTGGACAGTAACCAGGTAGAACTGCTCCACAGTACGTAGTTTGTTCCAGAGTGCCATCTGGAAGGGATTCTGTTAATAGCATTTGCAAAACCATACTTTCAATGCAGAACTGCTTGGAGATTGGATTTACAACTGTAGTTTTATCCAATCAGAGCAGTGCCATGTTATTCACATTTGTCGCCACATCTTCAAACCTAAAACATGCCCAGAATTGTCACATCATTGGACACACTGAGTACAAATCTCATCAGAATCCAGCTGCAGCACAACTTTAGGTGAATAGCACATAAAAAAATCAAAACAAATCAGAACACAAGGATTAAGGTCAATCAGTGTCATCTGCTGATAAAAAAAAAAAAAAAAAGTTTAATAATGTTTTCGAATGAGTTTACTACTTAGAGATGTTCCTGATGCAAGGTTGTAATGGTGTTATAAAGTCTCAAAAGACACAGGTTTACTTTTATCATTTACAGTTTGCTCTAAATTCAATCTTTCATTCATTTCATTGTAGATTTAACGTATGAAAAGCATAATGTGCATTTCCCTTTGCAGGTTCACAGAAGATCTTCATTTTGTGATTCTGAGTTGTGCTAAATGAGTAGTAGATATGGCATCACTTGACCTATTGTAGAACAGATACTACACATTGCTGTAAGATCAACCACAAATCCTACACAGTTGTAAGTGAATATGCCGCTTAATAGTCCAATATTGGTTCCATTTTCCTCAGCCACAACTTTGGAAACAAGAAAGCACTTTTAAAGTTTGGGCTATTTACATTGCCCTCGAAGGCTTGGCTGATTCTTAGTTGGGTCACAGAAATCTATTATTATTCATTGGGTCATGGGCTTTAAAATGGGTTGCAAGTCTGTTTTTGGTAGTTCCCTATGGCACGGAGCACTTCTGGCAAACTGAATTTATCAGATCTCCATTCTGAGCATTTAAAAATGAGAACAGCAGCTGCATTTTGATGGAGTGTCTCCTCATAGCTTCTAGTTTATCGCTCATGTATCTCGTGTGTCAGCCTCTGAAACATACATTCTTGCTCGGATGGCGTATTTGTAGAGGTTTCTATCGATCCTCCGACTGATGCTCATCGCCGACATCCTACTCTTTGACCGTCCGGAGCTGATAGCATCCCGATAGACACACATAATCTCACTCGGTCATCAGAGATAGCGCCCAGGGCAGTGCTATTCTAATGGACACGTTTGATGAAGCAGTCTGTAGCGGCAGTGGACAGTATATTCCAGGAGCTATGCTATTTTCACTGAGGGGTTATATAGACGACTATTTTTCAGAAGTACAAGCTGGCAAAGCTTACAGTCATGTGAAATAGTCTGGGTCCTCTCTTTGAATTTCATGTAGATTCACCTTTGGCAGCAATAACTTGAAGCTAATGCTTTCCTGCATGACTCTAATGGTCTCTTATGTTGTTGCACAGGGGTTTAGTCCATTCTGTGTTGCTCTCCTGGGGTTGTATTTACCTTATGTTCAAGGTTTGCTACATGCAGATCATTTCTAGTTAGCTTTCACCCCTAAAAAGGTTTAATGCAGTGTAGATCATAGTGTATCAGTATCTAAGCATAAAGACATGGTTCCATTGTGTAAAAGTATATTTTAAAGTATGTTTTGTTACATTGTGACTACTATGAGCATGCTTGTTAAATGAAATATCATTATCATGTTAACAAATAAGCCTGTCCTGGTTTATGGGAGGACAAAAAGTCATAAAATGATCACTATTGTGGTGTTTACCATTGAGGAGATGGAGAAACAATGCTTCAGAGCTACAGCCTTTGCATATTTTTGCACAGCCATCAAATTGTATGTGTGACTAATATGTATTTCTATAATCTCTTTAATGGGGACATGCATTTTACCTTACATTGTATATATGCTAATATTGTTTGGAATTTTGTACTCTGTCCAGCACACCATAGTTCAAAGCATCCAGTGACTTGGAGTGTGAAGCCTTTAGCTGGTTTAGCATAAATGCTTATATATACAGAGTGCAGCTAAACCTTCAAAAATGTTCTCTGCCCATTCACTGACAGCACACACCTAGTCTTTTGGTTGTCATTTTTCAAAATCATCTTGTTAATGCAGAATTTGTGATTGGTGGCAAATGCCTTTTCATCCATGGAAAATGTATTGCAGTCTGTTTAACGTCCATTGCCAAAGTCCACACACAAATGCAAACATTCCACAATACATCTTTTTTTCTGAATTTTCCAATAGGGTATAAGCAACAGCAGCTACACCACATAAAACATTCCTAATATAGAAGACAAGGAAGGGTATTTGACTAGATAAATCTTTATTATACAGCTGTTAGATTCAAGAAGTGGAACACTGGCCACTATGATGAAAGAGTCGCGCTCATCCGAACACTCCACAAGCTGTACACAATGCACATACTGTAGCCTTATTACTCTGCAGCAGAGAAACCAGCGGCTGCGCGGCCCGGCTAATGCACTGATGAATATCGGTTTATGTCTGGCCTTTGTCTGACCTCCTTACTTGGGTTTCTACATAAATCTACACCAACGAGTGCACAGGCGGCCCTGGGGAGGCGGCTATGTTGTGTACTTTCTGTTCTGGTGTACAAATGGCCGCTTATAGTGATATATGTAGTGCAAACTTTTTCTCCTTTGACTTGTCATCTATTTTTTCCCAGGGTTGAGAGATAGACAGTAGGAGGAGAGAGAGTAGAGTTTGCTAATGAAAAGAAAGAGGCTGAGACGGTGAAGATGGATGTGAGCGAGCCGAGGCAGGAAACGTTGGAAGAGATCTGTAAAGTCTGTCTGGACTTGACTGAACGTACCGGTCAGAGGGGACTGGTCCACTGTGGGTGCTCAGAGTTAGTCTCCTGTCGGGCAACTGCTGGTTTGCTTCCATCAACAATCAATCAGTAAAAAAGTATTAACTGGAAGCACATGAGGTCAAAAGACAGGTTTATCTGAGCTGGAAGACATGGCTCCATTGTGTAAAGGTTTGAGTACATTTTCTTGTCACAAACACACACAGTACTTCTTTCTTACAGAGCCATAAAGTCAAATAAAAAAAAGTCAAAAAATGATCTTGAGATAATTTGCCAAGATGTAGTATTTTGAACAGAATCATTATATATTGTGCAAATAACATGTTTATTATCTACACAATATGCCAATCTACCTACTAGTCAGCTTTTGATGAGCAATGATGTTGTAACCATAGCAACAACAACAGTGCATCATTAAATATGTTATGTAATGTATGAGTAAGCTGTAATATACATCTTCTCCATAAACCCCTACGTGTTAATTGGGAATGCTATTTACTGATGCCATGGTAAAAATGTGCCAATAATTATCTTGAGCACATAAGATAATAACAATGTGCCTATTTTGTTAGCCCAAGACAATTACTGCACTTGTTATGTGCAGGATAATAGTTTGTTCACAGAGATAACAACTTATTTACACATATAACTTGTTTCTGCAAGATGATAACTTGGTAAAACAAGATGAAAACTTTTTTTGCATAACAACCACTAATATATTTTTATGTAATGAGGACATGCTTTTTACTTACCTTACCTCATGGCGTTTTGTGATTTTAGCCATGTGTACACTGATATCGACAGAAATTTGGCGCTCTATTCAGCAAGTCTTCCTTTGTGAATTGTAAATTATATATTATATATATTGCTAATGTCGTCTACCCATTCTCTAACAGCACAAACAAAGTTGTCCTTTCAGTTCATTTCAGTTCTCATTTTTCTGAGTCATCCTGTTAATGCAGGGTTTGAGATTCTTGGTGGATAATGCTGTTTCAGACATTGAAAATGTACAGCAGTCTTCCTAATGTCCATTGCCAAAATGCACACACACATATTCGTTAATCTAACAAAAAAAAGTTCCAAAATACAGCTTTAGGAAACATAAGCCATGGCAGCTAACACAGATAATGAATTTTTGCACATATATCTTGTTCTCACAAGACAAAAACAACTGTAGAGACCAAATGAAATGCTTCAATATGCAATTCTGTTCTGTTTGTCCCAAATATAAGCCATGAAAGAGACATCTTTACTTTTGCTATGGTTACAAATTCAGTCATTTTGAACAGAGAATTGACTTGAGCTGGACTGAGTCAATCAGAAACGAGTGTTCAGACCATCATCAAAGAACAAATCCCAAATAATACATGCATGTATGTCTGTTATGTTTTGTACCCAGCTTCTCGACTGTCCAAACAAAAAACAAAAAAAACAAAAAAATTGAGACAAAGCATAATTACTATTAAATCTTTTAATGGCAAGTTTGTTTGTTTTTTTATTAAAAAAAATTAGTTTTTGTTTTGTTTTTGCTCTCCTTTATGCTGCACTATTACAATATAATCAATAGGAAAACTTTTTCTTTTATTAAGAATTTATCTACAATGCTGTGCCATTTATACTATAATAGCCATTTACTACAGTAATTTCAATCTTTATTTGAGTTCTTTTGTTATTTAAGCTTTAATTCCACTACCAATCCAGAAAAAAGTGCTTCAAATCTGCAGCCATATTCCCCAAAGGAATGAGATATTATTGTCTAAAAGCAGACATTTCTCCACATGACTCTTCCTGAGCGTCTCTCGCGGGAGGTGCAGTCATCATATCATCCCTGTGTGTTTTTATGTGCGGCTAACGCTGCCGGTCGATGGGGTCTCGGCCCTTTCCCTCTCAGAAGCGCTTCATTGGACTGTAACGCTAATCCGCTGGGACCCTCTCCACCGCCGCGACCCCCCCTGACACTTACGCACTCCGAAAAACACACACGGCCTCCCTCATCCATCATACTTGGAGCCTGTCAGCGCCGCGGTGAGCCGGCCTCATGGGTGACAGCGCGCAGCCAATCGGGAGCCCTCGCCTCATCCGTGACATCAGCGGAGACGGGACGGCTCCAGTCTTATAGGAAGTAATTAAATGTGAGGAAGACAAAGCCCGTAATGTAATCATATCTACGGCAAGAGTGGCAGAGGTGGATGGGAAGTAAAGTAAATGTCATGTTCCGCCTCATATACTGCTCTCTTTGTCTCGGAGCGCAGCGGTGGCGCTAACAATACAGCCGGAGGATGATTAAAGTGTGGGTATTTTTAGTTATTGCACTACTTCTTCATATGTTCTCCACACCTAAGCATCTGGGCCAAGGTTTATGTGACTGTGTGTGCTGTTATTGTATAAATTATTATATAGACAAGTCTGGAATCAAGTGTCTGTTTTTCTGCTCTGACAAAAACAGATTTTTAAATGAAAGGTAAAGTTTTTACAGTTGCATGATTCATTTGACTTAAGCCATCACTGACAAAGAAACATGAAAAAGACAAATTCGAAAATCAGATCTGTTCATTTTGCCACAAGCATTGGACCTGATTAGAGCAGTGGCAAGGTTTTAGACATGAGGAAGTCCAGAAATAAATGTCCAGAAAAGCTTTTAATAAATCACTCAAGTCCTACCATTGCATTCTAAACATTACTGATTATAGCCATTATTCTAATTACCAAAACTTTGTATGAAGGAACTTTTCTGGAAACAGAAAAAAGATCTTCCAAAAGAACAATTCCCATAGACCGTATGAAGCACCCTTACACATCCCACAACCCTAAAATGAACACAGTATGATACTATTGTACTTACATCACAACAATATAATTAGTTTCTGATTGAAGCTGAACTAATCAGGCTACTACTGTGTTTCTCCATATATGGGCATTGGCGAGCACTACAATTGAACATATTATAGCTATGTTAATGAGGACTGATTGCCTGTTACACTTTCTATTTTAATTCTTTGTTTTTTCCAGTTGAAATGACTATCCTATGAGCAAATTCAAGGAGAAATCAAACAGCTCGTGAAACATGACGCCTTAGGGTTTTTGGTTGGATACAGCACAGAAGCCTAGAGTCGCTCGAGGCTGAAGACTGGAGAGTAATAACGATTTGGAACTGGGAGTAAACTCGGAACCTGTTCTGCTGTAGGCTTACCTTCCATCGTTTGATCTCAGTGGGTGTGTATTTGGCCCCTAGGCTACTGTACAACACTCCACAGGCCTAGCGCCGCTCGAGATCACCGCGCAGAGCCACGGGGCAGGATTTGGATCTAGGTGTGTTTTCTACCAAATCCATAAGAAGTCTGGACGGATGGTGTGAGTTTTTACGGCCCGTCTGGAGTTTGTTTGGCCCGGACAGACGTATACGACTCTCACGTTGCAGCGCTCGAACTCCTCCTCGCTCCGTCGGGATCCTGACCTCCTCGACTCGACTCCTCCACTTTAATAAACGACGGTACGGCTCCCAAGACCTCGCCTCCTCGCCCCCGCAGCCGTCCGATCCTCCCTTTCCGCTTCACCTCCCCTCACCCTTTCCCCGTCCGATGCTTTATCACTTCGCTCTTCCTCTGCGACAGTCTTCATCTTCGACCCAACTGCTGTAAATTCTGAAGTAAACTAGAAGTGTTTGGACGAGGAGGTCACTGGTGAAGATCCAAGCCCTAGAACTGGTCCTTTTGGAGAGCCACATTTGAAATTGCTAGTAATATTACATTAGCTTAACCTTGTCGACTTCCCTAGCATTTGCTCATATATGCTCCTAATCATTTTAAAGTTGCTTTCATATCTACTTTCATGGAGTTAGAAGGACTAAAATTGCAAGAAGAGAGACAACAAAAAGGAGGAGACATAAAAACCTCGCGTGTCCATTGTTCTAAAGTCCACCCCTTTAGCTGAATATATCCCAATATTATCACACAGCAGTACGTAAATAAAGTAAGAAGTATCTCTTAAAAGAGCAATGGCGTCTCAGTTCAGTTGTGGCTATTCTCTGCCAAAGAGTTGCAAATCTTTGTTGTTTTTGCTTTTGCCAGTGTTCACTGGCAACTCGTCACATATATGACATATTTTCAGCTGGTTACTTTTTTGTCTTTTTCTTCACACTTTTGCCGTTGTGAATTTTTGTTTGGTTGGTTGTTTGAGCCGCTTTGCATTTTTACCTCAATTGAATCGCTTAAAGCTCCACTCCCTGATTTTCTTTTTTTTTTTCCTCACCTCAAAAGCAGCCTATAGTAACTTCTCCTGGTTCCTTTCTATTTAAAAAATTTTCCTTCACAAAACTGAAGTTTATAGCTTACCGTTACCGTCGTTAAAAATTCCATGATTGAATTTACACTATTTATTAGCGTTTTTCGTTGCCTCCTTTTCTCTGTTGAAACTTTTTTTTTTTAGCTTTTTCACTGTGTTAAAAGACTCATCCACTTCTGAAAATACACTGTATCTTCAGCTTTTAAACGTCTTTGTCATATGACTGGTGTCAACCAATGGGAGCGCTCCTTTTTCGAGCATGTAATTTTGCGAGGAACTGATTGGCCAAGGTTTTCCATTCCTGAATACAGGTTCTCATCTATTAAAATCCTCTTTAATAAACAGTAAATGGCATTATAAAAAGCCTGCTGCTTTTACATTTTACTATTTGGGGTTTAGACCATGTGCATCAGGAAGTCTTTTTTTGGTCCGGACTTGGGTTGAATTACACATTCACACTTCCCCAAACAAACCAGATGGTTGGAGGAAATGAACCACGATTTGAGCAAAGTGGACCAAACAACTTGAATAAATGCAGCCAGACTTAATTCAAAGATATTATTCATTCATTCATCTTCTTCCACTTATTCCTGGTAGGGGTCGGCCATCCCAGCAGCTTTAGGCCTGAGGCTGGCTACACCCTTGATAATAGCCAGTTAGTTGATTGATACATCATTTCCTAATTCATTCTTTATCTTCCCTCGTCTACATTTTAAGCAATGGAAGCGGTAGGAAGCGGAAGCATGGTGGCTGGGAAGATGAGATGGAAAGAATACGTCTCCTACTGGCAAAAGGTGGTATTTGGACACCCCTAGTTGTAACACTTATATTCTATAGCTTTAAGCCGGATGATCTAAGTTAACAGCCAGAGAAATAATTACTAGAACAAGACTAAAAATATACAAAAGAGTGAAAAAAGATCAAGTGAAGGTAGAAGAGAACGCGGGGGATTAGAGGAATCCCCAGGTGAACAGACTGTTGCGTCCCATTGTGTCGGAGCACCGCTTTATCTGATACAGACTCTGCTCCGACACCTGTCACCACTCCTAATGAAACGGCTCCCACAATCCTTTGCAGCCAGAGCCTTTTGTTCCCTTCCCACTTTGTGTCGGTGCAATTAAGCCTTTGTACAGTACAGAGAGACCGAGGCGTCGAGTGTTCGTCCATACGGGGGTGCCATGTGCGTATTACAGGGATCCTTAGAGAAATGTGACACAGCTTTTTATCCACACTCTGCTGCATCTGTAATGAGGAGCAGACCTTGGTAGTGTGTATGCATATGTATGTGTGGATGTATAGGGTCCAAACCAGTAGGGAGCAGAATGGGAGGCAAAGAAATGAGAAGTGGTCAAGCTTAGTACAAGTGTGATGCAGCCAGGCAATTTATGTTTTTGTTTTTTTTCAAAGTCAAAGCTCATCTTTACCACAGATATTGACTTTCACTTATTGTATTAAAATGACAACCCCCTTTTGCCGTTTATGCAAGAAAAGCATTTTAGGATCCTGAAAAATGGTCTTAAGGGAGTATTTTTATCTGAAACCTTATGGACGCCCCCTTGCTTCATCACATTTAACCTGCCATGATAGTGTTTCTGGTTAAAATAATGATGTCCTAATCCACTTTTGGTGTTTGGCGTTTTCAGCCAAATCCACTTCTATAAGAATACGTTACCAAAATGGTCTTTATACTACAACAATTCATAAAAACAATCAGAAACAAGGAAATATGAAACCAAAATTCACCCTTTTGGTTTTGATAAAAATTGAACTGTAATCTGATTTTCGATTGTGTTAATAAATAAAAATAAAATATTCGACTGTGGACTCTGCCCCACAGAGCCATAGACATGTTAGCTCCACCTTAGCGCAGGGCGAACACATGGGTCTGGCCACTTCCTCCATAGTCTTTATTCAGAAAGACCTCCTTCCGATTGATGATCAGGAAACAGTGTCTAAATGAAAATCTTTAAAACATTACACAGATCAAACAATCAGAAACATAGAAACAATCTGGCTCGATCGAAATACAAAAAATAGCTTCTTACAGTAATTCTTAGTGACGTCATGAGGTCATGAGGTCATGAGAAAGAAGACAGGAAGTACCCACAGGATAGAAAAGAGTTATTAGCTGTGTTTGGTTGCGCAAGCAGCTAGGAAGTGGTGGATTTCTTAAGGCTCAGGTGTTTGTGCAATAGATTGTTGGATGCCATTAATACTACTGATGTTTGCTTCGGAGTTTTGAAACTTTCTGCAGCGATTGATGTATTAAGATTGAGCGCCATTCGGAGTCGTTAGCAAAGGCCGAATTAACGTTTATAAAAAATACAACATTTTGGAATCATATAAATGACCCACAGCTGAAACCAAAAGCCATTACGGAAGAAACATGGCAAAAACTTACCTTTTTGGCATGATAAATGCCACTAAAAGAGTACCCACCAGAGTAAGAATACCTTTATTACTCTTAACCAACCTTGAATAACCCTTATACCTTCTTATGAATAGACAAAGGTGATCTGCTTTTGTCCCAACAAGAGTCAAAACCCATTCCCACTTTCCTTTCTCTGCTCCTTTAGCTCCGTCGTCCATCTTATTGGAGGCTCGGAGCAGTCCATTAGTGCTCTGTCGCCGTATGTGAATACTTTAAACTTTAACTGTCAGCTTCACTAATTGACAGTCTGCTTCACTGGGCTCGGTGGCATTGATCCCATCTCTTTTCTGTCCCTTTTCCTTTGTTTCCCTCCTTATCCCCATCATGTCCCATTCGCTGTGAACTCAAGCTCCCGGCTGTGAAAAAAGTACTATAGTGCCATGTCTTATGTCTATTTTTGTGTGAAGGATGGAGTTAGGGATTTGACTTGCACAGCAGACTACTTCTATTGGCTGGATTACAGATGATTAGTTAGTTTTGGACCAAAAAGGAAATCAGTTTTGTAGCATTAAAGCTTCAAAATGTTAAGGTCATTGTTTTAGGAGCATTACGGTGACTGAAAGTGTCAACAAATGTGCTCAATCGGACAGCAATACACTATGATAACAGTGGAACATGCTACCCAGTGTTGCATTTAGTGTTGCATTGGCTTCTCTCTGAATTAAAGAAGAATTGGTGACTCTAAATTGCAATGAATGTCAGTTGTGGTCTGTCACTTTAAAGCTCTGTCTTCTTTCTCTTATTTGCGACCTCACAACTTCAAGCAATTTCGATTGCTTGAAGTTGTATAAGATCACAACATGTCTCGATGTGCGACAGCTAGGACCCGCAGTATGATTCATATCACACTGTGCAACTGAAGACATGCTGAGTGTGTTGTAGAGTATGATTCAACGCAGGTTAACAACAGAGAGGCGTTAAAATGGAAGAGAAAAGAGTGAAAACAAACTGGTCTGGTTGTTTTATATAGAGTGTAGTGGGATTCTGTTCTGTTTCTAGATATTTTATGCAGACAGTTTTTCATAGTAAAGTATCCACGTTGCCTAAATGGTCTTTGTACAGTACAATTTTATGTTTTGATATCATAAAAAAATAAGAAAAAATACAAAAAAAATCACCCTTTTGGTTCTGAATATAAAAATTAAACAGATTATTATTTTTTTTTTTTTTTAATAAATTAACATTAAATATATACGACTGCTGTTCCTGCGACCCATAGAGATATTGACAGTTAGCTCCACCTTAGTGCAGTATGAGCACATGGGTCTGGCCACTTCCGCCATAATGTTCCACTCTGCTTCTTTAATCTTTATTCAAAGAGAGAGAAAGAAAGAAAATATTGGATTCTCTTCTGATTGATGATCTGTTGAACATTACACAGACCTCACCAACACAAACATAAAAACACTCAAAAAAAATGAGAAAATGGTCATCTTTGATCCTGACACACTGTGCGACTTACTATAATAATAATAAGTAGTTAGTCATTCATCAGCGACTAAGATTGCACATTGTGACTGGAGCTTATCCTTACAAAGATACACAGAAAGGAAGGAAACAGGAGCAAATTAGATGAGTCCGAGGGCATGGCATATTCTTTTCTCAGAAGAATAATTTTTAACATGACCTCAAATCAACATCAGAATTAAAATTGTTGCCTATTTGTTACTTGACTTGTAGGATGCTCCGGTGTTTCCTCATCGAAGTCTCCTCCAACCTCGATCCTCGCCGTCAGAGCAGGGTCAGGAGGTGTAAGTGAGGAGGGAAATTAAAAAAAATGTCAGGAAATGAGACATTAGCCCTGGAGTAAACAGTCAGTTGTCAAGGATGAAAGTTACCTTGCGCACAAAGCAGCTGAGATTGGCTCTAGCCCCAAGCAACCTGCAAAACGTAAGCAGCAGAAAGTCAATGAATGGAAGAAAACTGGGCTTTGTAGGTTCACTGAAAGTGAAAGATTTAAAGATTTCCATCAGTATCTATTTGTTTTGAAATCTACAATGTGCATTCCTGTATAGTGGGCTGAAAGGCTGTCATTTTGTCTTTTGGCACTTCCTGGTAACAGAGAATGCCTTTTCGGTCGTTTGAGGTTCAAAGTTCTCCCTCCCGTCTGCTTTCCTCCGGCCAATCTCAAAGTCATTACCGCTGCTCCATTAGACAGCACCTCGGCGCGCTCCAAAACCCCATATTGAGATTATACTCTGCAGAGAATGAGAGAGCTGCGGCGATGCCTTTGACTTTAGCTACCGTGCACCTTTCCCCCGATTTATCATGGCGGATGCAAACGGCTGCTATCCTAATGCAGAAATGATAGCTTGTTTAACCGGGCATAAAGCGGAATGCAATTTAATTTCTCAATTCCGGTTTGGTATTTGTTTGGCCTTTGATTGTTTACCTTGGCTGCGGATGAATACCAAGCACTCATTAGAGCATATACCCAGTGCTGTTGTGTTTCCAGTCTTTATTAGAACGCAGAGACTTTTTATCCTCTTAGTTTGCAGAAAAGGCTTCGACAAATTGTAGCCTTTTATCAGCTTTAATAGAATACATAATTATACAAACAATATGAATTTGAGCTTCTTGTTTTCATCAAAGGGCTCATTCAGCTTTTAGCTCTCTATTAAAAGTAGTGTTTGCATTGTTAATGAATGAATGCACTGTGTAGGAGGGAAGCCAATCTATTTGCACACATGCAATATTCATAATTCAGCTCTTAATTATGTAATACTACTTAGAAAGTACGAGTCATTGTGTTTTGAGGTGCTGCATTAGCATAAGCCTTTTATATCTACCAATGTACATTATAAAGGAAGCATTAGCTGAAAAGGGATGGGGTTTTAGTGAAAGTTGAGAAATTGTGTAAAACTTCTGCTGTTTAATCACATTTGGTCCAAACCTGTGGTGGTAGTTTGTCACTTTAGACAAAATAATGGAAGTCATGGACAATTAAACAAAGAAGAGCAAACTGAGGAAGGAAACGATGAAACATATATCAGTTTGGCTTATAGAAACCACTGACACATGGATATGTATTGTTTATGACAGTATTTTATATGTACACCCTGTGCAGCCAACCATTTTATGCAAATTTAAAACGGTGCATTTAAAGTTGAAGTTGTTTGTGTTTTTAATTATAATAATAAGTAGGTGTGGTTTATTTCCAAACTGTTCATGCCGTTTCAAAAAGTGTAATCAAAAATCAAACATAATCAAGTTCTAACCATAATCAAAACAGCCCTGTTACAGTGTAGAGGCTAATTTGTACACGTAGCGCCGTCTAATGCACAGTTTTGACTCACTGTTGTCATATATTTTTTATTATTTTGGTACTGGATGTGTCCCTGTATTTGCCAGTTCTCCTGCTATGTGCTACAATGTTTGAAAGAGCCTTGCCTGAGTGTTACTCAAAGACTAATTAAGTGATTAATTAATATTGACACAATTACGTTGCCTTTTGTGCAAATTAGTGGAAACGACTTCCGCAGTACTTTGAATGTCTCTTACCTAATCAGATAGTTTGAGCTGAACTGTGATGTGATTCACTTTTATTATTAGGATTCTATCCAACATTTAAGTAAAAGCCTAGTAACCACTAGTAGCCTTTATAGTTCTATAGCACACATGTTAAACTCAAGACCCGGGGGCCAAATGCGGCCCTTTGCAATGTTTTCTGTGGCCCTTCAGTACATTTAGAAGGTGATATTTTTGGCATTAGGTTTTAATTGGATTTGAATAGGTTTGATTTATGCTATAAAGATAAATCAAATCTGTTAAAATCCATTAAAAACCTGTTCAAATCCATCTAAAGCCTGTTCTAAACCATTTAAAACCTGTTCAACTGAAACTTGTTCAAATCCAAGTAAAACCTGTTCAATTTCATCTAAAACCTGTTCAAATCCAATTAAAACCTCTTCAAATCCATCTAAAACCAGTTCAGATCCAACTAAAACCAGTTTCCATAAAAGGAGGTAATTAATGTTCAGGATAACTTTTGTAAGACTCAAATGAAGATGAAATCTCACTTTCAAAATTAAATAAAAGCTTTCAAATGTCACCGTCTTCTGCCCCTGAAAGGATTCTTATTAACTATTGTGGAGTTTGACACCACTGTTCTATAGCATGTAAAAGTACGAGTTTTCAGTGTTTTAAAAACCATCAGACCTATTTACACTGATTTTGCTCATAGACAACAGCGTGTCCCTGCAGGGCTACCATAGGTCTTTACATGCTACACACCCCACCTGTAATACAAATCTTTAACACTGGCAAATTCTGTTGAAAGAGCTACAATAGAAATGGTGTAAATGGTCCGAATAGAAGATAAATAAAATCCATTCTGTAATGCACTGACAGCAGCTGCCTTCAATACAGTAGGTAACTGTTATCGCAATAACACTATCCACATCCATGAGACACTGCCCCGGGCCATCATTTCTGTCCAATGCCGACAGAATACCAATCCGCTGTGTTCTCATTCAGACAGAACCAGGCCTAATATCCATAAATGCCTCATTAATACCCAAAGGATTTGATTCAGAAATGCCATGGATGCATTTTGACAAGTCAGCGCCGTTTTTAATATGTAGTGTTTTATAAATAGGACAAGATAATTTGCGGGAGGACGTCTTCGCCTGGTGGTATCTTCAAACATGTAACAAGAACAAAGGAGCCTGGAATGCTTCTGGGATAGCGTTTAATGTGGTGGGATGCTCTTAGCGGCGGGGATAAAAGGATATAATGGATTACTCTAAGGCCTTGATGCCAAAAGTGCTCCCATGTTGTATTTACAATTGTTTCCTATTTACAATTACAACTCAATTAGAATTAATAATGCACTGTATTTGGAGTGTGTTGGATACGCATCGATGAGAATGTGGTTTGTCATTTCTGCTCAGATCCTGAACAGATTTTTGTTTGTTTGGCAGGAGTGCCCTCAGATCCTGCCCTCGACGCAGATCTACATCCCGGCGGGGGTCATGCGGCCCATCACGCTGCTGGCTCAGAACCTGCCCCAGCCGCAGTCCGGACAGAGGAACTACGAGTGCATCTTCCACATTCAGGGCAACACTCACAGCGTCCCGGCGCTCCGCTTCAACAGCAGCAGCATCCAGTGTCAGAAAACCACGGTAGGACACTGCAACTCAAAGGACACAGCCGTTTAAGTTTTAGGTTTTAGAAGACGTTGGTGCTGATAGATAGAGCTACTCCAGTGGTTCTCAAACTCTTTACATCAACTATCACCCCAGAAAATGTTTGTCTTTCCAAGTACCACCTTCCTGTGCCGGAACGGAGATCTATTGCAATGGAGGTTTTACCCATATCCTCCTGACTACCAGGAAAAAAAAAATATCCCAATTACTTATTTTTCTAATTTTCCCAGTTGTTTAGAAAGCATTGAATACACAGATTTTTTTTTTTTCCTTTATAGGTTTTTATTTACACTCTAATTTTACAGTAAAACATTGTTACTCTACCATAAAAAAAATATTTAAAGTGTTCATTAGAGATTCATAAAAAAAACATTACAATTCAATTTTGACCCAGAATTTGTTGAATGAAAAAGATTTAACATTTACTTCTCTTCTTTCCATAAAATGTGCTTGTGGTGATGGACACCATTTTCCTTGGAAAGGAAGAGGAAGTTCCCAAAACTCCATATAAAATGCATATACTCCCTATAAATTTGGTATCATTCAAAAGTGCTAAACGTCCTCTTTAGAACACACAAGGAGTTTGTAAGATAGTATGCAGGGGATTGGAGATATTTGAGTAAACAAATGTCCACTAAAGAGGACAAATTTGAACTACGGGTAGTCAGGAGGATATCAACACATACCTGTATAATGTTATAAAATCAAAGTCAGTATTTTTATTTAATTATAATAAATGCATTTTGAAATCACATTTTGAACTCTTTTTAGGAGTCCAAACATTTAGTGGTATAGTCAACAGATTTTGTAGTTATCAGAGATGCTAGTACCACCAATGGGACCCGTATTACACTTTGAGAACCTCTGATCTAGTCTATTCCTTTTTTAAATGACGATCAGAGAATTTGTTCATCCAAAGATGCTCTAAAATAAAAATATCTAGAGCACACACGTCAAACTCAAGGCCAAATGCGGCCCTTTGCAGTGTTTTATATCGCCCTCCAATGCATTTAGTTTAGTCGGTGATATTTTTGGCACTACATTTTTTTACTGGATTTGAACAGGTTTTAGATGGATTTGAATCAGATTTATTTCATTTGTTCATGAAATCGAAAGCCAGTTTTTACTGCAAAGATATATAAAATCCGTTCAAATCCAACTAAAACATGTTCAAATCTAACTCAAACCCATTGAAGTTCATCTAAAACCTCTTCAAATCCAAATAAAATCTATTCAAATACAACTAAAACCTGTTTAAATACATCTAAACCCTATTCAAATCCAACTATAACCTGTTCAAATCCCTCTAAAACAAGTTTACATCATTAGAAATCACCACTTTGACACCACTGCTCTAAAGGAACAACTAATTAAACGTACCTAGCCTTACCAGCCAAACCCTTACACTTTCTTGATGAAGTGAAGAGGGTCTCCCATTCAAACCTGTTTCCTACAAAATCAGTCCTACCAGATCAGAACTGTTTATCTAAAATGGAGCAGGCTTTATGCAATGCTTTGTTCTTGTGATTGGTTGTATGTTCTTCAAATTGTGTCTGTCCAGAGAACCCCTGAATTCTGATTGGTTGTATGTCTATCCAATTACATTCAGAGGTAGTTTAATCTGCGTCCATTTGCTCCTTCTCTTGAAAATCCAACACAAATGAACAGGGAGCAGACTATTTATTTGTATAGAATAGAAAAAGAAATTAGGATGGCTGGCCGGGCTACATCAAAACAACTTTAAGAGTAAGAAAAAAGTCTTTATTAGTCTCACAGTGAGGAAATTGCATATTTTGAGCCATTCGAGCCTTTTAACCTACTATTACAATTATTGTGAGGGTGTGTATCTCCTGGTAGGTAGCGTGAGGAAACAGTTTGACTTTAATTGTGTGGGCTTTAAGTTTCATTTGTCACAGTTTGATACACACACTGGACCTCATTTTCACATTTATAATTAAGGCCAACCAAGACGACAAACAACTACTCTCCTGACGTTTTCTTCTAAGATTTTATCTAAACATCTTTACAAGTTTGGCCTTGGATTTTATTACTTGTTTACTGGTACCCCTTCCAATCTATCAAACAGTGGTCTTGACCTCTTGGCTTATTGGCTTGGGGTGCCTGGTGCTGACTTTCAAGTGGGAGAATACTGCAGATTTTCCCTTCCAGAGGTGGTTAATGTAAATTATTCATGACGAAAACTGGTTAAGAAGAGCCACTGGGAGAGAAAGATGGTCAATATGAGACATTAAAAGTAAGAATTCAGGTATATTTGGGTAAAGATGTGCTTATCTCTCTCTTGCAGCTACAATGACTAAAGAGGTAATAGAACGTTTATCCTCAAGTACCCTTTACAATCACCCTTAACTTATCGTTCTTCATTCTCTCATCTGTCTGCACTGATAAGGGTGATTTTACACGCTCAAGGCAGTAGTAACATGCCCGTTACACCAGCTTGGCTTCTGGCGGTGTAAGCCCAGCCGTAATGGACCAACGTGGGGGTAAAAAAAAAGTCTTAAAACAAAGACGAATGACCACAGGAACTGACTCGGAGCCGTTCTCGCTTCATTTCTGCCTTTTAGCCCTCAGTCAAAGTGTCAGCGCTAATAGGGAGCGACCGTTTCACCGATGTTAATTTCCTCGACTCCAATCAGGGCACGAGGCAGAAGGGAGGCGTTTTACCGGCGCCGATTATGACTGACTTAACGAGACGTATGATTAACATGCAGCAGCTCGATGGCTCCAGTGGAGTTCACAGTCAGCAGTGGGAGGCAGCTGTGGCAGCGTCATGGCTTTTCTTCAGACTGTCAACCATTGGCGTGGAGCGTGGGGTCATTTAAGGCATGTTTCTACTGGAGTCGGACACTTTTAGAGGCGGTTCCATTGTCAAAAGGGGTATAAAGCATCCCAACGAAAAGAAATGTATCACTTTGGTAACCTTTATGCTGTGGTTCCAACAGCTATGGAAAGATAACTCTGTTGATTGGGTGATAGACAATCCGTACTTGGGTGAAAATGACTGATAGAGGAAGAGCTAGAAATGTACTCAAGTAAAAGCAAAAGTATCATATTAAAATTCTTACTTAAGTGAAAGAATTAAAGTACTTGCTGTTAAATGTAGTTCAAGCAAAAAGTAGCATTTGATTCAGCTTCAACAACTAATCAAATTGAGTGAATTTATTAATATAAAAAGTAGGGCAATAATTAAGAATGAAAATGAGTAAAAGTATTGTTCCTTAATCAGTCTGATCCTATCTCTTACCACCATTGATCTCTGTTTGAAGTGTTTTAATTGTAAGACGCATACTGTAACTGTGATCAGAATAATTCAACGCATTAAGTTTAATCTAGTTTTACTGCACAAAGACGGTCCGGAATGTGAAAGTTTAAAATGTGTGCACCTGGTGAGGAGCAGTCTTCTGGAGTATTGTCCAGTATTGTTCCTCTTAGGCCTCATGCTTTAACAGTGTGCACACACAAAACTTCTGCAAAAGCCACATAACACAAACAGTTTTTCATGAGATCTTCAGCTGCAGTGTTTAGTAATGCTTCTATTTACAGATGCAAATTTACTTGTACTTTTTTAAGCCAATGTAAAAATGCACAAACCCACTGAGTAGAAAGTATGGCATTTGATCAATTAAAGTTAAAATAAATCAAAGTTTAGAGCTTACTTAAACCTCCTGTAATTATCTCTGCATTGTTAACTATTGCATTGAAGCATTGCCAACATTTATCCATGTTTAATTTTCTGCCCATTTATCTATTTTTATCTTATTGAAGCTGTTTTGCTGTAAAATAAGGAATATTTTGCAATGGAATAACCCATTTCCTTTGTTTATTTCCTTGGTCCTTGGTTGTTGACATTAGTTTTAACCAATGGGAGAGCTCCTTTTTACCGGAACAGACCTGTGATCATTCTCAATCTAAAATCCTTGATTATAAAGCCTAGATCATGTCTGAAGGTCTCAGATCACAGACATGATCTGATCACAGATGATTCCTGTTACAATAAGCTTTAGGTCACACATGTCAAACTCAAGGCCCGAGGGCCAAATGCGACCTTTGCCATGTTTATGTGGCCCTTCAATACATTTAGAAGGTGATATTTTTGGCACTAGGTTTTATTCACTGAATTTGAACATGTTTTTGGATTTGATTTTGCTACAAAGATAAATAAAAATAAAATAAACTGTAAATCTGATTAACTAAATCCTCTAAAACCTGTTCAAATGCAACTAAATCTGTTGAAAACCATCTTCAATCAGTTGAAGTCCAACTAAAATCTGTTCAATTCCGACTAAAACCTGTTGAAATCTGACTCAAACCTGTTGAAATCCAACTAAAACCTATTGAAATCTGACAAAAATCTGTTCAAATTCAACTAAAACCAGTTTCAATAAAAGGAGGAAACTATTGTTTGTGTAATAACTTTTGTAAGACTCAAATGAAGATGAAATCTCACATTCAAAATTAAATAAAAGCTTCCAAATGTCGCCATCTTCGGCCCCTGAAAGGATTCTTATTAACGATCATGGCCCCTCACCACTTTGAGTTTGACACCTCAGCTTTAGGTGATTAAACTGTCACTCTAAATGCAACAGTAAAAAAAAAAAAAAAAAAAAAAAATAGGTAGTAATAATTCGTTTATCTTCTTTGTTGCGTTCTTTCAGTACCAACCTGACTCATACCACTCACTAAAAAAACATGACTTTGATGTAAATGCACATTCTTTCTGTCACTAAATAACTACCCAGTCGCAACAAAGAAAAATCCAGTGATTCAGGAAACTCTTTGACGGTGACATTAAAACAGTTTTGAGGGCACATTATTAGCGCTTGGTCAGACTCTTAATGATGGCTCCTACAGTTCTTTTGTGGAGTTTTTGGAAAGGTAATTTGCACATATTTAGCATCTCTGTAATTGCTTCACATGCAAAAAAGAATTTCCACGTATAATAATAGCTTTCTGGACTTGTCTCATCAGTGACCGACGTCTTGTAGCACATTGAACAAAGGGCAACAAAGGGCTGTACAATTAGCGTTTACAAAGACATGGAAAATAGCCAAATCAAGAAAGGACAGTCGGGATTTTACATCAATCGATAATTTGTATTGTGGATTGACTTTTCCTGGAAACTTTTCTGTCTGGTTAGTACCTTCAGAAAGTGGTGAATGGGGAATTGTGAGATGTTCTGGGCAAAAACGCAGACTTCCAAGGAAAATCATGAGCCCCAAGTGCAGCTATCCTGGAGTGGGCCAACGTACAATCCTGTGCAAAAGTTTTATGCACGTGTGGATATAAAAAGTAAACTATAAAGTATGTTTATTTGCATTAGTTTACAAAATGCAAAGTGAAAGAACACGTTTTCTCAAAACAGCAACAGTTCTTGTAGCTCCACTGTCTCATTTTGTGAAGGAACTGGGCAGGTTTTGATCAAACATTTAGAGAATCCCAGACAAAACCAGGCCAAACTGGACTAAACCAGACCATTAAATGTTAGAGGGAACATAGGTTAAACCAAACCATGTAATCCCAGCTAGAACCAGGCCAGACTCCATCATGTTTTGATCATTGCTGCACAGATCCTCCAAAAAGTGAGACGGTTGAGCTACAAGAACTGTTGCTGTTTTGAGTCGCAAGTCACACCAAATATTCAGATGATTTAGAATTGTCTTCTGTTCTTTCACTTTTATAAACACATTTTTAGCTTACCTTACTTTATATATTCACACCTGCCTAAAACTTTTGCACAGTACTTTACATAACCCTCTGTAGAGTTGTTGCAAGACCCTTATAGCTTTGCCATCCATCAACACTCCTCTGCAATCTCACTTAAAGACAGTTTTCTGTTGTAGAGAATGCTACGATACAATTTTTGGCCCCTTTATGCAATGAAAAGGCACTCATACCTACCCAAACCGTACTGTTCCAGTGGAAAAGCCCTAACTTCAAGAAACCTGTGTGATCTCAAATCTCTTAATGTCACAAATTATAATAGCAAGCCATATCAACTACAAAGCAAACTCCCTAAAATGCAACAGTGCAATCTATCAGCTGCCAATTAAGAACCAGATAGACCAAAGCTGGGGTCCAGGTTAGACTGGGTCCCACTAATTGGACACCTCTGAAGTAGAAGACAATTTGAATTTCCAATTGTATTGATTCACTCAGTGCATTACCTCAACTCTACTACTGCAAAGGCGGAGATCTTTTTCTGCAAAACTCCCGTAAAGCAGCTCATCCAATGCACACCAATTAGTCGACTCCTCACTGTCTTTTAATCTTTTATAAAAATCCAAATTCTCTCTCGGCGGGAGGCAGGAAAGATGGTAAATACACAGGACTTTCGCAGCTGCTTGCGAGACTGAATGTGTGCGCGCCTCTCGTCAGGTGGGACCGTGATAGGATCCAATTAAGGGAGCTGTAGATAAAATGATGATGAATTGCTGTGGTGTAGTAGACTGACAGACAAACACACACCTGGGAAACGGCCAAAAAGAAGAAAAGAGACAAAGAAAAAGTGGGGAAGAGAACCGGTGAGGGAATTAAGGACAAACAATGACGATGCAATGGAGAAGGAGCAGTAGGAAGAAAAGCAGCGGGGTGGAATGGAGTGTGCAAACATGAAGGAAGAGGAGAAGAAGGCAGGACAATGAAGGGTTTGTGTTTTTTAATGAAGTGAATACGAGTAAGCGCTCATGAATAATCTGTAAAAAGTAAAGGACTTAACAATGGAGGGTATGCTATGATGTGATATGGAGAGGCAGCGCTGTGTTGAAATGTCTGACCCGTAAAATTACAGATGCACATTTAAAATTGGGAAGACTGCCCATGCTTTGCAAAATTTTGACTTATTAGGTTTAAGACTGTGTATCAAGGAAGAGAAGGCAGCATTTCTGGGTGGAGTTCACATTCGGCTTCTTCTTTGCTTGATGCAGCTTTAACTGTCCCTTGTGCAGAAGGACAAGGAGATATTATGTTCTGTAGATGGTGGGATTTTCCAATTTGACATTTTTCAGAAAAATTCCAAAATTTTTATTTTACAGGTTTTTGCAGAGTGGTAAACCTCTGTTGATCTTTACTTCTGAGAGACTCTTGCTGAAATGCTCCTTTTATACACAGTCATGGCT
The DNA here is from genome assembly GCA_036850595.1 of Rhyacichthys aspro. Taxonomy (NCBI): domain Eukaryota; kingdom Metazoa; phylum Chordata; class Actinopteri; order Gobiiformes; family Rhyacichthyidae; genus Rhyacichthys; species Rhyacichthys aspro. Next base: position 5,389,507 of record CM072154.1, on the reverse strand, counting down.
GAGGCAATTATTGTTGCGATACTGGCCTATAAATAAAATTGCATTGAATCATGTTACAGACCTGCTGCCAATGAAACTAGTTAGTTGCCACCAACACATTTCAAAAGAGCTATTGTTTTTCATGAAATGGTAAAATGTCTCTGGATATGTTGTTTATGTTCTATTTTGCAAGATTTACAAATCACTGCAGTTCAACTTTTGGCTTTTTTTGAAACTGGGTTTGTACATTTTGTCAGCATATTAAGTCCATATTTCTGGCTGTATTTGAGACCAAGTTCAGTCTTAGGTATGCTGCCATAAATTAAGCATTTGGTATGCCTTCAAAAAGCTGCCCAGTACATTCTAAATTATTGCTACTTCCTTCCATGCTCCTCTGGACTCAGTGTCAGACCAATCTTTGCTAAAACCGCATCCAGCCAGCTTTGCTTCTGGATGTGTAATTCAGCTTAGTTCCATTACCCTCTTCTTTTCTTGACATAAGCACCTTCTCAAAAGAAAAAAAAAAAGTTCTTCCACGTTAAAATTAGTAACAGGATCACGGGAATGCAGCAGTTAATAGTAAACACACAAAAGTCCAGTGATGATTGAGAGCCGAGCCCTGTCTATTCATAGTGGCGCTGTTGTGTGTACATGTATCACAGCTGGCACTGACTGGGCCAGTACAGCGCCATAAATCAACGGGAAAATTAGCCGGCAGTAGATGCACACTCATCCATTCCATCTTACTGTCTGTCTGCATTATTCAGCCGCTCCGAAAAACACACACTCCAACACTGAAAATACACCGGGGAGCAACGGTACGCAAGACACACAGGAAAACACACAGCGCTGCAGGACGGGATGCCCACTGCTCTGTTTCCGGGACAAACCCACGCCCTCCCCAGGGGTTCCGTTAGGCCAACATGAAGCAGACATATGGGGATTCTCCACATGAGCCTCTCCCTAATCATGTGGAGCAGACGGAGAGTGTGGCATCAGCAACAAACAGCAACCTGCTTTACATGATTTATGACGCCGACGCACGTACGCTTTCATACGCTCCCCGTCCATGCATCTGGCCGGACCGATTCTGCGTGCACAAATTGGTCTAGACCGGGTTTTACTAATGCGCTGACAAAAAATATTCTGCCGTGTGCTTAAAAATGTGTCTTTTTTTGCATATCATTATCACGCTGTCCACTTTCTTTGCTCGAGCTACTCAAGGGATTATGTGTAAAAATGCAATTGTAAGCAGACTTTTTTATGGAAATGATCAGCATTTGTCACGAAAGTTAAAGCCACTTTTTTGTTCAATTTTTATATTATGTAGAGTAGGATTTTATGTGCGATTCTTATTCTGCTGTTATGATTCAGTCAGAATTGTGGTTATTTTAAATTTGACAAACACTACTCAAAGTTTTATAGTTAATCCTAATTACAATTGAAGTTACTGACAAATTGATGTTATTGGTTTGTTTTAAGTAGAATTTTTACACAATACAAATTGACATCGTATACATACTGTATTATTAAAGTAGGAACAAAATATACACATATCAGGGTTTATTATTTAGACATATTCTGGAGTACATTTATTGAACATTTGGTCAATTCTTGGAATGTTAAATAGGCTTTGCATTGGGTCTGAGTGTTGAGTTCCGATTTTAAAATGAACTAGCCATACGTCAGCCCTAAAGCTGTGATGTCAGGTGTTGCTTCAAGATGTTAGCAGCAGATACTTAAGACCATCTTTTATGATAAATCTTATCAATCCTGTCCATTGACATGTGCCCTTATAACCAGGTTTGGTGTTGCGTAGCTTTTTGCACAGTACAAGTATAAGGTTTTTGTTTTTTTTTTGCACAATATAAGTTGTAGTTTTCTATTTTTCTATTTTTTTTTTTTTACAAAGAAATTGCAATCAGAGAGGGCTTCCAGTGAGGGACATGCTGTGAAACACCTCTCCAGGGGGGTTTTCTGTGGAAGGCATTCAGTGAGGAGGTCAAAACCACCTCTCCTGACTGATGTGGAGGAGCAGACTTGAGCAAACACAGCTCCAATACCATACAGTTTTAAAGGTCCTATATTATACTATTTTGAACATTATACAGTGTATTTTGGATACATTTAGGTATCACGTTTTGCAACATGAAACACACAATATTTATCTTATACAAGCGGTTTGGATGAGCTCTCATCATGAGTCCAAAGTGAACGGTCTGATTTGGCACTGTCACTTTAAGGCTCAGCTCTTCTGTGTTGGCTCCGCCCACTTCCTGCCTGACGTCACGCTAGCGCTGCGCTGGAAACAGACTGAAGTAAACACGGTACATGGTAGTAATAACTTTTTCAGCAATGGCTTTGAGAGTAACTGAGCCGTATATCTTCGACCCAGAGTCTGACTCTGAGTTTAAAGAACATGAGCAAACACAAAGACCTCGAAGGCTTCTACAAGACGTTTCTGCTTGGTAAATGAGAGACTATTTATTGTGTATGTTTCTATGGTGTAGCCCGTAGCATAGCGCGTGTTAACTGCTTCTGTTTATAGGTGCACATGTGGAAATGACCGTACAATGCCTACTGAAGTTGAGAATGTATGCTGCCTGGAGACTCTTAAGGTAGCTGGTGTGCAGTGTATTAAAAGTAAAGTAAAAGTATTGACGGTAAGTAAGCTAACACAGTAGCAGCGATGCTTCTCTGTGTCTGAGCTGCAGAGCACCACTTGTTGACAGTGCAGGAGAGAGGGGCAGGAGGAGTGTGGAGGAGCACTTCCTGGAGAGGAGTGGGTTATTTCACATATTGACGTCATTCCGTGAAACAGCTCGTTGAAAGGACAGTAGCTCAAACTAAATAAATTACTCAAACATGCGCGAATGAAACAAAACACAACTTTGGGAATGTGTTTGAGGTAGAAACAACGTTAGAACATGGTTAAAAGCTCAGAAAAGTCGATTTAGCATAATATGGGACCTTTAACCTTAACCAGTAGCATTTGAGTGAAACTGTAAAGGACTATACAAAGTGGTTAAAAGTAGGCCTACAGCATCACACACAACACAGCCACACAAAAGGCATTATTTGTCATGGTCAGGCAAAATATATGATTAAACATTTGAACACATTACACTCAAAAAATAACAATTTGTCCATCACAGCAGTGCTTACGGAATGAAATAACATAATCAGCTCATATTTATGGAAATTCTCGCATAGAGTCAAAGAGACCACACTTTGATTTATAACAGTTTATCATGCACTGGATAAAAAAAAAACAAAAAACACTTTTCCATCCAATTCAATCCACTGCCCAAAGTGGATTGAATTGAATCTTGAAAACTGTTGTAATCTGTTCCAAAGTGCATATATTAGCACTATTTTGGAGGTCCCCCTCAGTATGTAACATATAAAAATGTTTGTGACAGAAACAGAACGTGCTATAGTTTTGAGCTCCTCCTCAAAGTGAACAGCGTTGAGCCGTTCTTGGACTTTATAGATGTGTATGCTCGTCGGCAGTATTTTTAACTCACACCCGGGTGTATGTATCCTTCAACATGACTAATTACAGGCGGGTGACCTGCACACAGGCGCACATACATGAACACACGCCTCACCCGCCTCCCCCTCCTCCCCCTCCCTCCCCCCACCAGCTGCTCACTTTTGTTAGCATCGGCACTTTTCTTTCTCTCCGCCTCACACGGCCGTATCTATTCCCGCGGCCCCGTGGAGACGCGCGGTCCGTGGAGACGACTCGTGTAGCGGGAGAATAAACGAGTGCGAGAGCAGATAACGAATGAAGCCGAGCCGGGGCTGCCGTGTTACTGTAATGAGGCCAGGGACGGCTTTGTGCTCACCTTGTACTTTTTACACCCCCCTCCTCCCCTTCCTCCAGTGCTCGTCCCCTTGTCCCCTTTCATAGCCCCCTCCTCCCTCTGTAGCTCTCCTCTCTCTGATCTCCTCCATGTTTAAGCCTCCCTCTTTCCACTGTCCTCCACTTTTTGTCCCATTTAAGCCTCGTCTGTTCCTTGTTTTCCTGTTTCCTCACTTTTTGTCCTTTAATCCAAACCTAGCTGATGTCCTCATCTGCCTTTCTCCAGCTTTCCAAATTTCTACCTAAAAACAGGAGTGGAAGTATGCCCTTGTGTTGCCAAACTTTGGTAGCTTTTTTGCGCAAGATAGAATTGTAGTTTTCTATTCTTTAAAAATAATTTGTCTGGTGTTTTTTATTCAAGTTGGAAATTCAATTTCTGGATAGATTGGATGGATATATTGTCATAACCTGACATGTTTTGTTATAGAACCATCTGGGAAAGTTTCTATAGGAAGCGCAAAGGCTTTAGGTAAAAACACGGCCATTGTTTGAATGAACCACCTGTCATTGATGCAGCTTTATCCAATCAGACACCTTTTTTAAAATAGTAGCATTAAATCGGTCGCTTTGTCGTCAAATCTAAAACACACCCGTAACTTTCAGTGCTGTCACGTCATTGGAGAGGTTCACGAGTTGATGCTTTGCTTTGAGCAATACAAGATGGGTTTTTTTTTAGTTTGACTGAACTCACAATTACATCTGACACACAACTCAGAGAAGTCAGAGAAATAAGCCTTTTATTGCTGTGAAGGTAAGAGATCCCAAACACATGTGAATAGGTACGGATGGACAGTCTTGATGTTTATTTTAAATGATTAAGCGATTAAAGTAACGTGTATTTAAGTGTTCAAGTAAAATATAGTTGTAGACCCAATGTAATATGGTTCATTGTGAAAGAGGTGTGCACAGTGACATGCATGTGTGGAAATGGGCTAGACATACAGTACATGGCAACTGCCTGTGTCCCCAACAATGGCCTGTATTATTTTACTCTTACAGTTAATGTAAAAAAAATGTGTGTGTTGTGTGCATGCTGGTACTTCATCACTGTGCTACTATAGGTTCTTTGTGGGTGCTCTTTGTGACCCCCTTTAAATATCCTCGAGTGAATAAATGTGAGAGTGAATATCTGTCAGTGTTACCTGTGATTAACTAGAGATTGCCCAGGATCCTGCGACCCCTAAAGGAGGAAGTGGTAGAAATAAAAAAAGAATATAGGTAGGTAAAGAGGTGTAAAAAATCCCACAATGAGAACTCCACACAAATGGTCTTATGAGTGTCTCCCTCTAGTAGTTGTATGGTACGTTAGCTGTGATACAGATTTTCCCATAAAGCAGGCCTAGATTAGCCTTAACTCCTACTCCCTTACTCCGTCCCGTCCTTGCTCTCGTCTCTCTCGCCTCTCCCTCGTCTGTCGGTCCCTGGGGACAGCCGCACTCCGAGTCCCGGCTCAGGTAGATTAATTACATGCAGTGGCACAGAGGATCTGGCCAGAGGCTGCTGTAATGAGTCTGATTACTCATCTCCAGCAGCTCGGGGCACTCGGGGGGAGGCAGACGGGACGGCGGGCCGGCACGCAGGCCTCGCAGCAGGGGACAACACTTTCACCTCCAGCCTTCTATCACCACGCGATACCAGACTGATAGGTTAAAGGTCACATGAGTCACTTGGTGGTTGTGTGTGACGTCAAAGGCTGGAGGTATGAGATGAGATACTTAAGAGTTTTTACATTTTTGACACATATTTTTTTATGTTAGCTCATAGCGGCCATGTTTGAGTCAGAGGGAAAAGAGTGATTTTAATGAACACACAAAAGCTGCTTATTTTATATAAACCCCAAAATTCTATCAGCTTTTGGTTCTGGAGATGGTCAAATATTTGCGATGTAACTGACTGGGAAAAAGAATTTGAAGTTAAGAGTTTAAAAAGACACACCATGGAAAAATTTGAGACACAATATTTATGCAAAAAAATAATAAATCTAAAGACCCATAGGAAAAAATAAAATAAATTGTGTAATTTATTTAACAAAAATATTTTCAAAAATGCAAAAAAAAGCCATTTTAGTTTCATTATTTTCTTTTTCAACACAATGCAAGCAGGCAAACTATTCTTGCTGAGGTTTTTTGTAGGTTTTTTAGTATGGTTGAAAAATTAAGTCTCTGCAGTTTGTTAAAAAAAAATAAAAAATAAAACATTGCATGTATTCTCTGCATTAAATACAAGCAGAAGCTTTAAATAGTCCAAAGAGTCTTTAAATCATCAGAAATTGACGTACCTCGATTTTCAGAGAGCTTGGAATAAACTGGAAAACCTCTAATGTTTACTGCAGCATTGCAAAACTGTATCCAACCAAGTTATTCTCTTCTTCACTTTAATTATTGCCAATGCTTCCAACTTCACATATTCAGTCCTTGTGAAAAATTTGAGAGGCTGGTGCATGTGTGAAAAGGGCTATAGTTATCTCCAAATCTCAGATCATTAACATTTAGTGTAATCATTTAATAACAAATGGTTACATAGAGAGAAGTTGCAGGTTATTGTACAGTTTGTAGGCGTGGTTTAATTACTGGTTTCAACGCTAATGTAAAACTTGTTTGCAGTGGCTTTATGTACTTCACTCTTTTCTATTACAAATCACAGTGCATTCTGGTAAACTTTTCGGACATCACTACAAAATAGAGTAATCCCACAGCACCTGACATTGTCATACAGTTCTTCCTCTATCCCGTCCGTGTCCTCCCCTATTCTATTTTTGCAGCCCTAAATCCGCTTAAATCCAGTCTGAGTCCACTGTCCCACGGGGAGCGCGTCAAGCGGCGGGTGACGCTCGCTGTGACTGGGTGGCACCGCGCTGCCGTGGCTCCCAGCGCTTTGTGTCCAACCCATGTGACAGTATGAATAAAGCATGAAGTGGCGGGCAGCAGGGTGGGCAGCAAGTGACAAGAGAACAAACTCAGCCAGTGTTCTGGTGACGGCAGACAAGTCCAGAGCCTTAAAGTTTAATGGGGGGCACACCGCAGAGAGAGGGTAGTGTGTTTGGTGTGGTTTGACCGGCGCTGGTGGCTCTGAGCAGTGGGATGTAATGGGGATGCTAATGGAGTCCACAGTGTGGCTCATGTGAGGGGTCACACTGAACTGGTGGGAAGAAAATCGGACCACTCTGTCTTTGTATTGTGGCTGTGGAGAGTGTTGTGGTTAGGTCCCACTCATATGGAGTGGGCTGGCATTAACCAGCTGACCTCCCACAATCCTTCTCTTTTATTTGGGTTTGCCACTAAGACTTACACACTCTCCATAGAGAAGGAAGGAGCCTGCTGTTCTTTATCCATAAAATATTTCCTTGAACGAAACATAAAGTAGCTTTAAAAAAATGTCTGTACTGTTCCACCATGTGTTGTATATGTCCTATGTTCATGCAGTTAAACAGCAAGCCAAATCTGATTTTCACAAGCTGGAATCTGGGCTCCTTGTTCCTTTTAAGCAGTTTTCATCATTCATTCATTCATTCATTTTTACCAATCATCCTGTTTTAGTCCTGGACAATGGATCAATCCCAGACCTGACACTTCCAAGCAGACACTGACAGAAGACCATTGACACTTTCATTTCTCCATTATAAGCAATGCAGATTCACCATTCCACCATCCACCATTCACCATTCAGTTGCCTTAAAGAACCTATAACCCTCTTGCTGTTAGGCCTAGAGTCCACCACATAGTCCATCAAACCTCTGTTAAGTGCCGTGTTTGAAAGTGATTAGAAGGAAAATTTGTTATCTTTTGCCATGCTAGCGATATCACATATGTATAAATAGTTTTGTTTTGTTTTTTTATAGTTTTTAAAATTTAAATTAGGTTATTTTACCCTCGATAATTTCTATTTCTTCTTGAAATCATTATAAGAAAAATCAGTTTTTTAAGTTGCCATTGTGAAGAAACATCTTATAATCGGAATATACACGGATCATAACAGCATAACATTATAACCACCTGCCTAATGTTGAGTTGGGCCTTTTGCTCCAAAACAGCCCTGACCCTTCGAGCCATGGACTCCACCAGACTGCTGAAGGTGTGCTGTGGTATCTGGCACCTAGATGTTAGCAGCAGATCCTTTAAGTCCTTTAAGTTGAGAGGTGGAGACTCCATGGATCAGACTTGTTTGTCCAGCAGATCCCACAGATGCTCCATTGCATTGAGATTTGGGGATTTGGAGAACACTGCAGACCAGGCTCACCCCAGAAGAGCTCAAGTTTTGAAGATTCTCTGACCCAGTCGTCTAGCCACCACAACTTGGCGCTTGTCTAACTCGCTCAAATCCTTGCCCATTTTACCTGCTTGACACATCAACTTTGAGGGCAATATGTTCACCTTCTCCTGATATATCCCACTCACTAAAAGGAGCCATGACGAAGAGATAATCAGTGTTATTCAGCGGTCGTAATGTTATGCCTGATCGGTGTATAGGGGTAAGGCAATCAAGCACTCTTGGGTCAAACGAAAGTAGGAGTGTAATAACAGTTTTTACTGTGGTACCATATCATTTACTATAGGTACTTCATGCAGTCATCACAAGTTTATGACGGATCAGGCATTAGTTTACTTAAGCAGGATTGAAAATAAAAAAAAAATACAACCTGAGTATCCACATACAATCATTAACTTACAATTCATGTAATAATTCTTTGGTTTAGATTCTAGTTTTGCACTGGTAAACTCTTATTGGTAAACAGTTTATATATTCTACTTTTGCCTTTTCTCTGATCAGTTTTCCTCCTGTTGCTCCAATGCATACATGGCCAAGTCCTGTAGTTTGTATGTGTACTCCTACCCAGACTTTACCCCATTAATACTGAGCAGAAAAACACATCAACTTTCTGGACTCGTAACCAAATCTCGCCGATAACTACGATCCAGCCACATATGAACATCTACTCCATACTTGATGGTGTTTGTGCATTACGCTGATCAAAAACACCTCAAGTCAAAATGAAATGCATCTTTACAACATCATCGATTATTATTGATTCTCCACCTGTTTACTTCTGCTACATGTTTAGCATTAGATTCTGAGCGCCAAGTCGAGGCTAAGCTAAAGAAAACCGTCTATGTGAGTTTTTTTCTTTTTTTCCTGAAGGCCCACTGCCCGTACGGGATAGTCGAGCCCCATCCACCAAATCCAGAGTGTCAGGGAGCAAATTGGAAATGCCAATTTCACTTTGCTCGGGCCCATATCTTATCTTTTCCTTTGCCTCATCCCGTCACTTAGCTTAAAAGTAAATGAATAAGGTCCTCTCACACATCTGCCAGTGTCCGATCCCTCTTTCACTCCACTGGCCAGCAGTCTTCCGACTTCTATTACACTTTTTAAAGCTCCCTCAAGTGGAACCCATCAGCTACTGCGTCAAGTGTTTATGAATAATGATGATGCTGTTGGTGAAAATGGATACGATTTGCTGTTTAATTGTCTTGCAAGTACATTATAATGGTGTGTCAAAAGTCATGGAATATCTTGCAATGATTCTGTAAAGCCATAGAAGTTGGGGGAGTATATAGAGCAGTGGTGTCAAACTCAAAGTGGTGAGGGGCCGCAATAGTTAACAAGAATCCTTTCAGGGGCCAAAGATGGTGACATTATTACACTTTGAGTGTGAGATCTCGTCTTCATTTGAGTCTTCAAGTTATCTTTAACATTTATTACCTCCTTTTATGGAAACTGGTTTTAGTTGGATCTGAACCAGTTTTAGATGGATTTGAACAGGTTTTAGATGGATTTCAACAGGTTTTACTTGGATTTGAACAAGGTTTAGTTGGTTTTGAGCTTGTTTTAGATGGATTTGAACAGGTTTGAGATGGGTTTGAACAGGTTTTGGATGGATTTAAACAGATTTGATTTATCTTTATAGCAAAAATCCCACCTATTCAAATCCAATTAAAACCTAATGCCAGAAATAGTGCTAAAATAGTGTGTGTATTGAAGGGCCACACAAAACATTGCAAAGGGCCGCATTTGGCCCCCGGGCCTTGAGTTTGACATGTGTGATATAGAGTGTAAGAGGCATAATGACCAATAGATTCTGTTTCAGTTTGGCCATTTATTTTGACATTTAAACCTCTGCTTTTTCAGTGTTCACTTCTTGGCACTTTTTATTCATATTTCTCTGTTTGCAACATCTCAAACTTTTGCTTTGATATTTCGTGGAAACGCATCATTTTAACATCAGCATAATGAGTTATTTTATTAAAGCTTGAAATCTACATTTTCAGAGCTTGTGTTCTGACGGATGAGATGTCAGTCACACCTGTCGATCATTTGGATGTGTTAAAAACCTCTCTGGCTGTTGTTTTGCTGTTTCATAGTCTCGAATAATCTACAGATGGGAGGTCAAAAATGTGACAAAAAGCATTTTAATTAATACATAGCAGTGTCTTGCTGGCTGGTCACCTTTTGTAAGTGCTGGTATCTACAACATCAAAATACTTAAACGCAATCTAGGTCGTGAGACTCTTCTTATGACCACTTTTTGAAGAACTTGGTCTGATCTTACGGCTCTTGACTTCTGAATAAAAAGTACACAACTTTACCTTGGATCACCATCGTCAAGAATGTACTCGCTTCTTAATCCAAGCTATGCTGCACTTATATGATGTCACTGTTTACGTAGCAGACACCATCCTCTGAATACAGACAAAACAAGCTTCCTAAGGAGTTATCTGTACCATACAGACCTACAAAAGTTTCTATATGAGATAAAAATGGTTTTGGTCGAGACTTTCAAAGAGCTTACACATTTAAATAAAGCATAAAATATTGCGTGCAGTGGTGTGACAGGCTGGTGATATGCTTCTGCAGGATACATTAGACAGTTTCCAGTTTTCCAAACCAAGCTGCACCGATTTACAACCACGTAGGGACTCTCTATTTATTGTTTTAATCACGAGGCAAGAGCCGTTCCATGTCGACTCAGTCTAAAACCAGAAACAGTTGTATTCTCTTGAATTATGACTACGATAAGACATACAATATAAAAAAATAAATGTAAAGTTTGTAAACTGGCTGCATTTTTTTAGCTCCACCTTTTCAAGAGGATCGCACACTTGGTAGTAGTATGGTATCAAAGTACACTTCTACACAATTTTTGGAAACATTTTTGATAATGGAAACTTACCCGTACTGATCTCGACCTGTACCAATGGAAAAAAGGCTTTTATGTAACTCATGTTAACTTTAAAAATGTATGGGAATGTTTAATATCCAAACCCAATTTTTGAACGGTATTGTCTCTCCCGATTTATTTTGTGATGACCTCAAACTTAAATAATTATTGTGGACTTAACCTTATACATATGGCTTATGTATGAACTTGAACCTGACACTCTTCTGTCTGTTTTCTATCTCAGTACGACTACGAGGGCAGTGACATCAGCGACCTCCCCGTCGACCTCTCCGTTGTCTGGAACGGAAACTTCGTCATCGACAACCCCTTCGACATTCAAGGTACACCTACCACTCTTTCCCCTTTTGTCATATCTTCATTTTCCTGATAATGGAACTCTAAACTTGTTTGTCCTTTCTGTTTATCCGTGCTTTGAGCATTTTGCCACCCTCCATGAGAAATACATAATTGTGTTTTTGACAGGTATCAGGGAAAAAAGGTGAAAGTGTAGCATCCATTTGGCAAAACACTATTGTTGTCTGAGGCGAGGAACAGTGACTGATGGATGGATGGATGGCGATGATAGCAAACAAATATACCCCAAAACAAAAATTAATCGATGTTAGATGGGCCGATAAACAAAGGGAGAAAAAAAGATTGGCAGAAAGAAAGAATGGATTGTTGACAGTTTGATGAATGCAGTGTGTAATGACTGGAGTTAGAAGCGAATGAAGGAATTGATATAGCAAAACACGGAAGGATGGCATTTATTATTTTAATCACTGTTTGTGCATGAAGTGGAAAACAATTACCAACTCCAAATTCTTTATCCAGTGTAATAAAATGGGTGGCGGAGGCTAATGATTTTTGACGTCCCATTACACCGGATAATATAAGTCCTGCTCTTACTCCCTTTCCGCTACAAATCTGCATGTGTAGAACCAGATTAACACCAACCACTCTCGATTTCTGCGGCGTTTTAATCACACCTCCTTTGTCTTCTATCTGACCCCATTTCGATAAATGTCAGACATGCAGTTCATTTGGCAGATTAGCTGAAAATTAGCTGCTTATCGGTCGTGACCCAATTCTCCTTCCTGTGTTATTTTATTTAAAAAGCGCTCCTTGAAGGTTTTCTGGCGCAGAGAGAAAGAAAAAAGGATCGCTGGAGGATTAGAAGTCCTCGCTTTGGCACGTGTTGTCAGCCGCTGTTCGAGTCAGGACTAAATTAGCAACATGGCGCCAATCTGAACTGGTAGCATATTCAGTTTAGTAAATAAACATGACCGATATATGAATATCTATCTGTGTATCAGTCGGTTGGATGATGATTGTAGTAATACGGTGCAGCCAGAGCGATGCCTGGGTTATTGAGGGGTAAATTTCAATGCAGTTTCAGTTCAGAAGCAGTTGAATCTCTGGTTGGGGGAAAAGTTGCTGCCTCAAATTTGACAGAAACAGTTCCTTGTTTCCGATGTGCTGTCCACTGTGTGTGAGGAGCTTGACAAATGCCCATAGTAACTCTGCAGACACTACAAAGTGCTAGATATCTTTTTCTCAGACGAGGATGATAGCTACTTTATCTTCTTTATGGAAAGTTTTTGTAAAGTACTAGAAAACTGGACAAAGTAGAAGAGTAATGCACGCCAAAAATATCTTGAGGTGTTGATGTTAAAATCTCTGAATTCAACAACAAAGCGCTCTCTGTAGCTTTGTTTGCCAAGTACTTTATTCCATGGTCATGTTTTGGGTGTACAGGCTTCTTCAGATCATAGTACTAAGAAAAAAACGTTAATAATTCCTCTTTACCTATTTGAAAGGGAACTGAGAATGTGCTGTTTGTAGTAGCCCCAGTCCACTTAATGCTCAAAAAGCTGCCCAAACACTAAAAGAGTGACATTTTTACAACAAAAAGTAAATTCACACTGATATGCTGCAAGTAATATTGCTTAACTATTAATCTTTTGTAAAATGTTACCAGAACCAAATCTGAAACTGTAATTTTAGCCCAAAAATATACATTCAAATATTCTCATAGTGGAGCTAAGGTGTCTGGGAAGGAAGACATTGGCATTTTCAGCGTCATGATTGACATGGTCCTGCTCCTTAGAACGTAGTTGTTTATCTTCTATGAGTTTACATGTTAAATCCTCATTTCACATTCTGTAGGTGCCAAATGCTACCTCTGCGTACACTATTGGGCTGCCACCCACATAATGAGAAACACTCTGTGAAGCTTACATTACCTTGTGGCACAGGCACTAAAGCCCCTTCAAATCCCTTAATTTCCTCAAGTTTCACTGCGGATATCTACAACTAAACACAAACAGAGTTGGGCTACGAAGTAATACAAACTAAGCTAGTGCAATAAGCTTAAAGGAATGTAAAGGAAAAAAGGGCATTAGGTTGTAGTAGCCCTAGTACAGAGTTACTATGGCCTTGTTTCCACTTGAGCAATCTGGTCGGGTCAGTACAGGTCAGTGCAGAGGAAAACCTGTTGTCAGGACTTTCTTTGGAGGTAAAGTTAAAGTGAGACATACTGATTTACAATGTTCTGGATCATAAAGGTCGTAAAGATATAAAGACGATCTTCAACTATTGCACAGCCTTTTTATGCATCCAATACATCCAATAAAGATCAGGTGGCTCAGATGGCACTGTGCAGCAATCCAGTTAAATACCCATATATGGAGCCAGAAAACAGAAAAGTGAGGTGTTGCCCTATTTGAGAATGGGTACATCAAATATTTAATTTTATACATTTATTATTTATTAATTAGTGACATAAGTTAGAGGAGGCAAAAGGGAAACAAATCAAGGATACAGATTTAAAAGGTACATTTTGAGGAACACAAGATATAAAATTAGAATAACTGACTTAAAAGTTGGGGGTATGTTTTAAAAGACGACCTCACTATAATAAATAATAAATATAATAGATAACAAAGATAGATATAATAGATATAAATAAATAGCAGTGATAAATATAATGGTTATATTCATTCATTTTAAGGCATTTATGGAATTGGAGAGACTTGGTTGAAGGATTGGAGTTTTGCAAAAGTGGAAATGGATTTGATTTGTTCTTGTTTGACAGAAGTTTTTAAAGCTTGGGCGTACATCTCCAAACAGTCCCCCGGAACAGAGCAAGAAAACAAAATCTGGCATTTTGAATGGTTACGTGTTTGTTCTCATTTTTCGAACCATGGGGAAAGTTTTTGTTTGAAATGTGTGATTTTCGCCTATAGTCAGCTATATGCCTTTGGAAGCAGGCCTTTAGGGATGTGAGTGCTTACATGTGACAGCATTGATGTTTGGCAGTGTAGAATTGATGCTGTTAAAGGAAAAAATGGCAGATTTCTTTGACAGTTTTGTTTCTCCTGTTGTGACTGTGAAGGCTGTGTGATTGGCACCTCCGACGTGACAGAATGTGAGCAGCTGGGCCTTTGTGTGAATCATGTCAGCCACTCCTTATAACCAAATCTCTGTGAATTATCACTGGAATATTGTTTCCATAACACTGAATATGTGTCCACATTTTAATGTATGGGAAATTTTGACTTTGATTTCATCTGTGACTGTATGAGCTTTGGTTGGGGCTGGCTGTGGATGGCACTTAAAACTCAAGACAAGTTACAACAGTGGTTAAAAGTTGATGCTTTTTTATTTTATTTTTATTTTTTACATATCGTCAGCCTAATAGCATAATTCTCCTAACACTACTGCTTCACTATGTGTCATTGGCTGTGTCCTCAGCCTATCAGAGAGCTTTTAATTGTTTTGTTTGTTTGTTTGTTTTCTATTAAAATATAAATAAAAAGTTTTTATGCTAAAAAAAGTTTTAATTTTTTCCCCCAAAAACCTTAAAATATAATTTAGGCAATTATGCTATTAGGCTGACGATATAGATGTAATGTGAAACACACAAAGCCGCGTGTGTTCGGCCATGTTGGCAGGCAGAAACATGAGATATGTGCCGCTGAAAAGATCTGTCCAAAATGATTTACTTGTGACTGAATAGATCCTTTAAAACAGAGGTGTCAAACTCAAAGTGGTGAGGGGCCGCAATAGTCAATAATAATCCTTCCAGGGGCCGAAGATGGAGATTAAATTTTGAGAGATTGTATCTTGATCAGGTTTTAGTTGGATTTGAACAGATTTGAATTGGATTCAAACAAGTTTTAATTTGATTTGAACAGGTTTTAGTCAGATTTGGACAGGTTTTAGTTGGATTTGAACTGATTTTAGTTGGATTTGAATAGGATTTTGGTGGATTTGAACAGGATTTAGATAGATTTGAACAGGTTTGAGTCATTTTTAGAAAGGATTTAGTTGGATTTAAACAGGTTGTAATAGGTAGTGGTAGGTTAATCTTTGTAGCAAAAATCAAAACCATCTAAAACCTGTTCAAATATATCTAAAACCTGTTTGAATTTAACCTAGTGCCAAAAATGTAAACTACTAAATGTATCGAAGGGCCACACTGCTTTAAAAGAAACAGATCAAAGGAGAGAAATTACTACCATGTATATATAATAACATATATGTCACACAAGGTCTAATTAGCATCAATCAATCCAACAAACACAACAGGCCTACAAAAAGACTTAATCATGATGAAACTAGGATCCAAACATGGACTAAAGCATGACGAAAACTGGGATTAAACCCACACAAAACCTAACATGGAGAACTTTTTTATTGATGTTTTGTGTTGAAGGGTCTTTCTCCTAATACGGTAACAGGGTCATGTTTACCCTAAGGCAATACATTAATTCTACCTAATTGATTTTCCCCTATCAACAGGGTTTTAGATACGCTATATAAACATGCATATCTGTAATGTAAACGTAAATAAAGCCAATGTTTTTCATAAGCAATTATCAATATTCTGTTGAAACCTTACACAGATTCATTTTCTTTCAGGAGCTTGACTTGCTCATATTTTTCATTCGCAGATCTATAAACTACACATGGTTCCTTGTTTGGTGTTAAAGGCCTCCAACTTATTAAAAGCCGCATTATAAAATACATATTCACTCATAGAAACCTCATAAAGACCTTCCCCTCCTCGTCTCCTCCTCTTTCCTCTGCTTCAAGTGTTAATCCTTCCCCTTTCATGCCGTTTTCTTTCTGAAGTGCTTTGTGCGTCTGAGGCTGAGCGGCTCGGCCCGGCTTTGCCCCGGGTTTAAAGTTGAGATGTTAATGTTAATTAAATCATTCATTTGCCTCAGATTAATTAGCACGGCGCTACTTTTAAGCCGAGCCGTGGATAATCAGATTAGGTCGAGCGCGGGCCGCGGCGGACAGATGGAGACGGGCGAGGGCGGCTTTGAAGTCCGGCCGCCCGTCTGAGTCTGCGCTGAGGAAGAGGAGGAAGCAGTGAGGTAGACTCTCGCGCTCTGCTTGTTTATTCACTCGAGGACGACAACAGATTCTGAGATGCAATAAGTAAAAACATTTACAAATCTAGTCTTTGGTCTCTATAGCTGTACATATTGCAAACAACCCCAACAGGCATCCTGAAAGTCTTTGACCCTCTTCTTTTAGGAAAATGATACAATTAAATGCAATACTCCCTCTGAGCTGTGATAAAACATACCACTCTGAACTACCTCAAACACTGTCTTTTTTACTGTTTATTTACTGACATTGATTTGAAATCGTCTCAAGCCTGATGTTATTTATCAGATTTTTGCAAGTCTGAGATTTTTTATATTGTTTTAATCTTCTATAGCACCTTAAATTGTGCTATATTTAGTTGTCAGTTAGAAAACATAGAACTCACACTGTCCATTGTAGTTCAGATTTAAATAGTTCGATCAGTCCCAGGCCCTGAACACATTTATCTGGACAAATTGCTAAACGGCGTCTTTATAGGACACCAAAAATGTTGCTGGTCATAGATGGATAAAATTTGCATCATACATTCCCAATGTCACACATGTTTTAAAAAGATTCACTTTCAGATTTACTTTATTTGCCATTTGCAGTAAAACATCACACTGGAAATCACCCACAAGATACTCAGACAATGTCAATGAAATAAATAAAACACATAAATATGACACAAAATACATCCATTAGGGCAATGAAAAGAAAAAGTGCAGCAGTAAAAGTTTCTACATGATCTCCTCATTGATACGTTCAACAAGTAAAAAGTCCATAAGGCCACAGGTTGCAGGCCAAGATCCCAAGAAAAGTCTGTTTACTTTAATATAAATACAGTATGTAAGTAATACATAAATGATTTGTCAAAATGATATTAAATGCTGAGTGATATTGCTATTATTGTTTTTTTGTTGTTTGCGCTTAGTCCTGATTGGTCTTATCTTTTGGCGACAGT
This sequence comes from Rhyacichthys aspro, assembly GCA_036850595.1. NCBI lineage: Eukaryota > Metazoa > Chordata > Actinopteri > Gobiiformes > Rhyacichthyidae > Rhyacichthys > Rhyacichthys aspro. Next base: position 5,372,158 of record CM072154.1, on the reverse strand, counting down.
GTCTATAAAAGGGTGAACCTGATAATGGTCAGATGATCCAATACAGTACTGAATACTGAAACCAATTGAACAAAAATGTGTTTAGCATTATAACAAGTCATACTACATCCAAGCCTACTTCCCTTACCACCTTGAAAATGTTCACCAGTGTCTCCCTTGAAAAAAAAATGTCTTTGGGTCAAAAATATCAAAGTTTCTGAATAATACTATACAAACACTGCAGTGCAAGTCAGCCATATTGGTTCCCTTTACCAAACCATGCTGTATTAACCAGACCTGTGGCCTACTGCTCCATGGAAACAGACAGTCCCAGACAGACTTTAGAGTTTATTCTGTTTATGAATTGCCCAATGGAGGTAATGGTTATTTGTGAATGAATGAGAGAACCCTGCAGAGAACAGCTGTTGACAAACTACAATTTATTACATTTATTTAAATCCCACTAAAAACCCACAATCTTCGGGTTTCCCTGTGCGCCGCTGCTCCTCATCTCCATTCTTGTTGCTGTTTTGTTAACAAGCCCCACTCAAGTCAGCCCCTCCCCTCTGCTCCCTTTCATCTCAGGTGCTTTTTATTATTTATTTTCCATACAAAATTATTTATTCATTTTTTCACTTTTAATGACTTTTTCTTCTCTGCAGGGTTAAGGGGAGTATTCTTAATATTCTTTTTTTCTTCTTTGCCCAACAAATTATCAATTCTCCCTTGGTGTTAGAAGATATAACCTGTTGAATTAATTTCTGGAATATCCCCGCAGGTCGCTTGTTCGTGTTGCGTGTGTGTTTTTTCTTCTATTTATCGAGGGAAACAGTTATTTTCTAGTTTTCACAGCCTCGGAGTCGTAATAATCACCGAGTGAGGGTTTGAGGTGTAATTCGGGTGATTAACATTCATTTATGCTGTTTCTCCTCGTTCTATCAAATGCACAGACACATACACTCCTGATTACGTTTTAGACTTTTTTTTTCCTGCTGTTGTTTGGAATTAAAGAAGCAATCAAAGTTCCAAAGTTAGATGTTTAGAGTTATTTTGAAGCTACAGTGACGACAACTTACCATTAAATTGTAAATGCAGTGAATGTCAGTGTCATATGAGGTTATGTAATGCCATTTTATTAGGTCATGCTATGCTATGTTTTGCTATGTTATACTTTATGTTATGTCACGTTATGTTATGGCATGCTATGCTAACGTGTTTTGCTTTACTGTGTTATGTTATGCTTTGCTAGATATGCTTTATCTAAAAATCTGAGGCATATTTTTAGTTATGTTATGCATGCTATGTTATGCATGTTTTCTTATGTTATGCATGCTATGTTATGCATGTTTTCTTATGTTATGCATGTTCTTTAAGTTATGTTAGGTCATGCTATGTTTATGTCATTGCATGTGTTCCTATATTATATATGGTTATTTCATTTCATGCCATGTTATGTAATGCTTTCCTATGTCATATTATGGTATGCTAAGCTGTACTATACTTTGCCCGGCTATGCCATATTCAAAATTTTGCTGCACATGTCAGTTTATGTTGTTATGTTATGCCATGCTAGTTAATTTATTTTGAGCTATCCTTTACTTTACCCTGTTATGTTACATCCAAAATATTGCGGCAAACAAGTTGTCCCAGGAAACTTGTAAAATTTTGTTTTAATATTGTAATCCATTTAGATTCAGTGTTACTTAATATGCAAATCTGGGGTTTAATAATCTCCCATGATTGCTTTTAAATTTCAAGTTCAGCCTCAGATAAACTCTTTATCTCAATTATTCCTTTCTGATGTCTGTGTCTCTAAGTCCCTCCCTCTAAACCAAGTCTACTTTGCAAGTGGCTTTAAGCAGGTAACACATTTTTTGTGAAACCATGACTTCTATAATTACTTATCTACAGTACCTCACCATGTCACAAGAAGCCAAAGTTGAGCATCTAACAAGTCATTTCAGAAACTGCTCCTTTTTGGCTTTTTAGACCTTTTTGAAGAACCGAGAAACACAGAAATGCTAGAATCTGGACTCAACTTATTTTCACTAGTGTACCAAAAACAGTTGCAGTATAGCATCTAGTGTACTCAAGATGTTTCTCCTCTGTGTGTCCCACCAGCCCACCTGTACAAGTGCAGGGCTCTGCGGGACAGCTGCGGCATGTGCCTGAAGGCCGACCCCAGGTTTGAATGCGGTTGGTGTGTCCAGGACAAGAAGTGTTCCCTTAGACAGGAGTGCACCAGCGGAGGGAACTCCCACCTCCCACTGCAGCTGTCTGACTCTGGATGGATGCACCCCTCAATGGGAAACAGCCGCTGTACTCACCCAAAGATTACTAAGGTAGGAAAAAAAGTTATGATTTAGTTTGATGTGACTAGGAATTGTTACTCTATGTATGGCTTCTATTCAATAAAGACAACTTAATTTCAAAACCATATAAGTTCAACATTGAAGGAAAAAAATGATGCAAGTTGCCATTTTAGTGGCTCATGAAAACAACAGGGGCTTTGATTGCTTTGTTAGTCTGTGGAGTATCAGATAACAAGTTTAATATTACATTTATATTTACATTATATTTTTATTGTATTACATTTATATACAAAATACTGGCAAATGGTAAAATACTTACTGTAGCATTTAAAATAGTGTTTTTTTTTCTTAATAAATATGGTAACATTTAGTGAATAAATTAATATTAAGTAAAAAATAAAAAGGAAATAAAAAAAAAGATTATAATATTAACAATATCATACGTTATTATGCCTACAATCCTATAAAACATGAGACACTTATTTGTACTCACTGGTAACCAGTAGTCTGAAAACAACAGTCTTCTATTCTGTTATTCCTCTAGGGTCAGTAATTGGACCTTGTTCTTTTTCTATAACTCCAGCCACAAGGGATCACACCTTTGTGGGTTGCGTCAGAAAGGGCATCTGGTAATAAAATATATGCCAGACTAGCATGTGGCTAACCCTGAAAAAGGATGCTGTCAAAAGTTCACATATAGATCTAGTTTATTGAGGCCATGGTACACTGTGGCTTTTAGAACATATATCCAATAGCTTCTCTTTGTTTGAGAGGTTGGATTTTGTCCTCTTTCCTTCTCTGTTGTCCATGATGATGGTTTCAATCCCTGACACTGACTTTTAGTAAGTTCCATAAAAGCAACCAGAAGTACAAAGTAGCTTATGTTCAAGGGGATACACAACCTGGGTAGAATTACAATTGATAAAGCTGTTGATTAGGTAGGTCTTTTTCACAGTTCATAAAATAGTTCTACAGTTATAACTTTGTATTTAAAAATCAGGCTTTTTACAGTTCATTTAAATGGTACAGATGTGGCACCTGCCCCTTAACAGAAATTTTTTTTTAAAGTTACCCTTCAAGCAATGGCAAAGACCAAAAAGACCAGAAAGTGTAGTTTCAAACTGAACTTGAACTGTTCCAACACACATTCAAGATACAGTTAGACTTCTGCCAACGGAGGACTGAGTATAAACTTTTGAACTCCAAGCATGTGTTGCATCAACAAGACATCCTTTTTCAAATAACAAAGCTAAAATCCACAGTAGGCCTCAACCTAAATAAATTCTTCTAATCAAGCCTTACATTGCTGCGGTTCAGAAATCACCTGCGAAGTGGAGCAGCGAGCCTCCTTTGAGCGGCATATCATAATCTGGTAAACTTTGAAGCGTGCGGCGTCACCTGTGGAGATGCGAGGCTGTTGAGGCTTGATAGGCCGTTGCGTCAGCTCTCTTTGTTGAAGCCCCCGTGGTCACGAAAAGCCCTACGTGTCCTGCACCCACAATGAGCGCTGCACCCGTTTAATGTGTTACTATAAAAGCTCACTCGTACAGGGACCTTGAGCTTGCCCTTGGCACAGAAACGTGTTATTATTACTCACTGTTACATCAAACCGCTCCCCTCGAGAGGAAGACAGAGGTTTGTTTGGTTATGATTCTTTTTTTAAATATCTCTTAGCTTTTGTAAGTCACTGTCTGTCTGTTCAGGTTGGCCTCCGTCGAGCTTTCAGGTGCACACATGTTAGAAAGTGATATTTGAGTCTGTGCATAGGGGCCAGAAGACACTTCCACTCTAATTCCAATTCTCCTATCATGACAATCCTTGAACACCAAGATTCCTATGTAGTGATGCCAGGTTGTTATGCCAGAGATAAAATTGCTGTACAAGTATGTGACTGCATGACGTTGCAAATCCTAGTGTAGGTTTGGGAGGTTGGCAAAGGTCAATGATTAATCTTAAATGACTCTGGGGCCCAAGTGTAGGTCAGATGTCTTAGGATACATTCATTAATATGTACTAAAGAAGATCCTGGGTTAAATAATTGTCACATCATTTTGGCATGTTGCAAAGCTTTCCTATCTTTTCCTTTCTATTAATGACCTTATCACCTAGGTAACTCCGATTAATATCACCAAAAAGTTGACTCCATGATGTCTTTGGAGCTGTCACGCTTCAAAAATTACTTCAAGAAGGATTAAGTAAAGTGTGCTTAGTTAGGATTGGTTCAATAAGGATTTCTACTTAGTGGAATAAACTGTGAAGAGGAAGGATCCCAGACCCATAGTAAGGGTAGCCTGGCCTACTAGACCTATTTATTTTCTTAGGAAAAACCAATTCAAACCTGTTTCAACCAAAAATCAATCTTACCTAATCAATCACATGGAGATGCAATTAGTTGTTTCTCTCATTGGTTGTAGGATTTTCATCCTGTATTGTCCAGTGGGAGTTTATTATTTGTTCCAACCCCTGGAAATACCACTCAAATCGAGAGTTACCAGGGTAATGCTTGTATGGAATAGAAAAAAAAAACGTAAAATACATTTCCTGAGAAGTTGCAATGTTTACTGTTGATGCGCTGTGCCCTTTTGTGAAAAGGGATCTGATTTTAAAAATGTATGCTTGCAAACATTTATTTACATTTAAAATTTCTGTCTCCGTCTGGTTTTTGAGGTCAAATGAGCACAGTGGACCATTGCCACATGGAAAAAAGCTCCTATTGCTTAGAAATACTTGGTTATTTAAATGTACTGCACAAACTTTACTATTCCCAAAGTCTACAGTCTACCATCAGTATTTTCATGTCATCACTGAGTGTGTATGCCAGGCTTTACTTTTACAAAACCAATCCATTTTAGCCATTAAAGCAACATTCACATCCATACGTTTAATTTATAAATATTCAATACTATCATCTTATAACTTTTAAAAACTTTTCTTCTCTTGGGACCTTGACTTCCATCTTCAACTTCATTGTCTCAGACTAATCATAATTCATACACAATGTCGATATAATATTTGCAAGTCTGTTATCATTTATTAGTGTCCTTATTGAAGCATTGACGATGAGATTAGAAAGGCTTCTGTTGTCACACCTCCTGACTGAATCAAATGGAAAATTAATTTACACCATACGAGAAAATTGAAACAATTACTGCATATTCCCACTCTAGAATTCCAAGTGCATTAAAACATAAAACATCTATTAGGTATAGATTATTTGATTCAGGCTTTGCTATCAACACAATCTACTTGTACTTCTGCTTTAAAACCTAACACTCTGTCCTCACCACATAAACAACTCCCATAGTTCTTAGCTGCTCCTGTAGCCATGTGCTGTTGGTTCACACAGAATTCTCCCGAGTCAGAGGCTCCAGGAAACCACTGGGGTAACACTGAGAGTTGGATGTGGTCACGTTGGGGTTTGGACGCCATTACCTAGACCGCGCTGCCACAGAGAGACACATTTGTACTTAATCACCATTAGGTCCCAGCTGTAAGGTATTCAGAGGTCCAGTCACAAAGATGGAACAACACTTTACTTCAGATTATTTTCATGAATGGACTTTAAATTGTAACCACAGTGTCGGTAGTGACTTTCTTTCTCAAACGGCCATGGTAGGATTTTGTGGAAGATAATGGAGCCACAGTCTTAATCAGGAAATGTACAGTTAAGTCCCATTCACACTACTGCGAATACTGTTGAATAAATAAATCATATTATTATATATGCATTTTTGACAAATCAGTGAAAACGTGACTGGTTTGAAGTTAAACTTGTTGAAGTGGCTGATTCAGGAAGAAAAACTGTAAATTTCATGTGGTTCGGCTGGGCCCCCTGTTTGTAGCCTTCTCTTAGAGTTGATTTTTGAAAGTACTAAAGATGGATAGCACTTTACACTAACTAAATATTATTTTAGTTATATGAGCATCCAGTGACTTGTAGCTTGTCGCTTTGACCTGGTGTAATCTAAATGCACCTCTTAATGCTCTCTACCCACTCACTGACAGCACATGCATCTATAGTCAGTCAATTGCCATTTGCTAAAACCACTTTGTTTATCCGAAATGTAGGATTTTTTGTGGCTAATGCAAATGTATTTGTTTTCATCTTTTACAATAGCTTGCATTTAGCATCAGACCTCTAAGCACTAGTAATCATGTTGTAATGTGTTGCACTTTGTAGAAATCAGTGCCCTGTTGTCAGAAATAAGAATGTACAGAAGTCTTACATGGTTTAGGGATGGTAGCTCGTTGGTGTAGCAGTCTGGCTTGAACGCTGCACCGCACAGATTGTCTTTCTGCAAAATATTACAGTGTGGTCACAGTGTGGTGTTTTTTTTAACTTCATTTTCCCTTTTTCTGTGAAGAATGCACGGTATTTTTGTTTGGTCTCAGCGCCACATTTCGATGGTTTGAATTTTCCTATGGCTTCACAATCCAGACTCAACCACAAAACCCAAATCCTCAACACAAGTATTGGTAATATCTGCCTTTACAGTAAGAGCCTGGAAATAAGTGATGATAATAAAGCCGCATAGAAGTCTATAATGACATATTCTAAAAGTTATTGGTTAGGGTTGAAAGATAATGTATTTTTCTGCAAACCCAGCCAAGTTTGATCCACATAGTGCATTTTTGGGCCTTATTTGTGAAGTTTTTGCTACTGATGGCTCCCTTTGTGAAAAGTTTTCAAAGTGGTCAAAATGTTATTGAGGTTTGGGGGAAAACCACTGCTTCACATTTGCCTAAAGCACTTCCTGTTAGTATTGAGGCCAAACTGTTTGACGCAACAGGTAGCTGGAATGTTTTCCATTCATTTGTGGCTAAACCATACAAAGTGTGACTATAGATCACACATGTATAAAGGCTAAAACTAAAGGCCTGTGGGCCAAATGCAGCCCTTTGCAATGTTTTATGTGGCACATCAATGCATTTAGTAGGTTATATTTTTTGCTCTAGGTTTTAATTAGATCAGAACAGGTTTTAGTTAGATTTGAACAGGTTTTAGATGGATATGAACACGTATTTGATGGATTTGATTTTTGCTCCAAAGACAAATAAAAGCTGTTCAAATCCATCTACAACCTTTTCAAATCCATCTAAAACCCGTTCAAATCCAACTACAACCTGTTCAGATCCAACTAAAACCTGTTCAAATCCATCTAAAACCTGATCAAATCCATCTAAAACCTGTTCAAATCCGTTTAAAACCTGTTTGGGTTCCAATTAAATCCTGTTCAAACCCAACTAAAACCAATTTCCATAAAAGGAGGAAAAGAATGTTAAAGACAACTTTTGTAAGACTCAAATGAAGATTCACATTCAAAATTTAATGAAAGCTTCCAAATGTCACCATCTTTGGCCCCTGAAAGGATTCTTATTAATACATTATAACTATAAATATATATATAATATGTTATATAGGTACTACAACAACGGTAGATGACCTTTATTTACATCAATTACATGAACACAACAGAGCCAAACAGTGCAAAGTAAAGTGAAACAAGCTGCGGAGAGTACGTAGCTTCCGCGCTTACAGCACCAGCCGCACAGCATACTTCATGAGCTCAACCAGTCTTTGGCTTACGTTTGGGAAGATCCTCTGGAGAATTTCCTGACACGTTCACATGTCACAGCCCTCTACAGACAGGGCCCCATTGGTATCCTCTGGGTGAGAAGTTGGAGTGGATTATGTTGTCGTGTACAGGCCCTCAGGTTGTTGCAGGATCTGTGGTTGTACGACACAACATGCAGTTTTGCCATGCTCTTGATCAGTTGTTCACTGGTGAGGAAAAAAATTAAAAAAAATCACAGAGTGTGACTTTATTTGTTATTATTATTTAGATTGAGTATGTAAAATTCTTTCATATCCGTGCCCCGTGGTGCGTCGTGCTTCTTGTAGACTCTGGTCTTGCATGGCGGTATGTGTTTGTGGGGCTTAATTGCTCTCTTCCCAGCGCCCCTCTGATGATGCTGCTAATCCCCTGAACAGAATCAACAGAACCGCTCTTCCCTCTGCTCTGCTGCCTGCCCGTCTCCGTTCTTGCCAGTGTTTATGTCCCAGGGCGCGGTGGCGAGCTCAGATTGTGTTTTGCGGTATCATAGTTTCATTCTTGCTAACCCATCTAAAGGCCCATTTCCACAGCCGGACATCTGTTGTCCATATCACGCCCTGGAGCTTGATGGCTACCCGCTCTGGTCAGTGTTTACCAGCCCATTGTGTTTTTGCGGAACCAAAGTGCTGAGGCTCTGCTGGCGCCTGAGGTCCCAACATGAGTCAGCTTCCAAACAGTACAGCGTTATCCCAAACCAGACTGCTGCCTCCGGCTCAGGCTGGGTGCCTCTTTTCAGTTTAGAATCAACTCATATTCTCTACCATTGACTCTGGAAGCATGTCAACTGCAGGGAACTTCTGTTAGTGCATTGCCTTTGGATAATCAGTAATATTGTGTCTGGAGTTACGTTTCCATTACATATTAAGCAATGATATATTGCACAAACAACAGATTAGATGGACTAAATGTAACTGTTTACAAGCTAAAACAGTCTTGTGTAGTCACGTCATAGAAGAAATTGATGTGTTTTCATTGTAAAACGAAATAATTATATATTGCATATAAAAAATTATGAAGTGCGTTCTAAAAAAGCAAAAGTTCCCATCCCATATGAATATGCATTATCTGGTTGTCAAGGTTACCATATTGTTTTCCTCCTATCAAGGAACATAATTGAGTTAAACATATCTATTTTTCAAGATAGACAAAGGCAGAACTTTATTTTGAATTGATTATCTGCTATTGTAACACAGTTTTGACTGACACTGCATCATTGCCTCCAGATATCACCCTACTGTCTACCGGGCATACACTGTGCTCAAACTGTACGACCTGATACGACCTTTCACCTGAGTTTGCTGCAACCAAAATTTCATCTGACCATCCTATTACCGGTCGCGAGGGGTTAAACACCAGAGTTTTGGGTTAACTCACTTCTGTCACTTATTCTGCTCATCTTAAATACAGCAGTGTTCTTGAAAAACCTTGAGGAAAATGGTAGTTTTACTGTGTTGTAAATTCTTTTTACCATATTTCTAATACACTTTAAATGTCAGCCTGATATTAACCGCACGCTGTACGCAGCAAGTATTACCTCCATCTCCAAAACTTTTAAACGACACCAAACGTGACCAAATAAGAGCCTAAAGTGATTTATTTCTAATGGATTCCAGCTACAAGGATTGACAAGTGCCACATGTGACACAAATCAGACACTTGAGAGAAATGGATCCAAGCAAAAACTTCCATCTTGAACCTCCAAACTCTCTTCAGTAACTTGGGTGAGAGCTGATGTTACTGTCTGAATGGCTTGAGTGATTGTGTTAAAAAAAAAAATAAAAAAATGATTGACCTTTAACACTAAGTTTATGAGACAAAAGTGATAAAAAAAGAAAAACAAAAGTCTCTACTCTCTTCATAATATATCCATCTTGTATCTTGTTCTAGCACTACACTATCACCCTTAGTCATCAGTCGAGGTGTGTTTCTTGAGTCAGTCATCACTAATAGCTGTACGCCGCCATGCCTGATGTAGCAATCCCATACTACAGTGTCGGATCAGCCGGGCTCCACAGGAGAACGGGGCGGCGGACAGACTACCCATAATTACCTCATGATGCTTGTTAGGTGCTGGGTGAGCGTGTAGTGAGTGTCTGACAGCCGCCGTCCATCAGTCACCGCATTTGTTTTTGTCACTCCACACCTGTCCCCGTTACGCGCCATAATCCGGACAGATAAATCACATTATGCTTCGTCGGTGCAACTGAGCGTCACGGCGCCGCAGCCACGGCGATGAAGTCGGGCCGTAATAAGTTTCAATTAAGCCGCTGAGAGGATGCGGCTTGGTGTTGCTCGGTTCCAGTTGCTTTTTGTCTCGTTTTTTGAAACAAAGAGGGTGATTTTTCTTCATTATACCTTGAATCACCTGATATGGGCAGGTCTGTATTGTACGTGTGTGTATTGGGTGTCTCAATTTAGATCAGTCCAAGTTCATCCAAGTTACTACAAGGATATAATTATGATACACATTTTACCAAATATTCAGGTACATTCAAAGATACCAACTGCATGAATCTGAATTAAGACATCAGGCATTAATTAAAGTTTATACTACTGGGATCAAATCAGACCTAGACTAGCACTAAACCCAAGACTAAATGGAATCTAATTGACGCAAAAATAAGACTAATTTAGTATAAACATCTTAATAATTGACTTTAATTAATAAGATGTTAGGACTATCCTTGGGATGACTGAAAGATAGAAATAGGAAGAAATCCTTAGACATGAATTCAAGGCTTAACTCAGCCCAAACCTTAACTAAACCAGGATTAAACCATAACTACTGAACATCCAGGACTAAAGCCATTCAGAAAAGTTCAACCAAGAACAAGTTTAGGCTCAAACAGGCAGCTAACGTCAGTCAGACATGATAAAGCTGTGCTTCAGCAGAACAATGCAGTAGAGCATTCAGCTGAGCCACAATAACAAAAAAGGAGGAAACCAACCGTCACAAACATCCCTTTAGCACCCAAAGTAAACAAAGCAGTCAGAGGAAAGAAAGAACTAATGCAGAAATATGGTTTCTATCACATACGTCTGATGGAGCTGAAGGATTTAAAGTGGAAAATGCATTTAAATGACAGGCTTAGCAAACTTAGACTGTAATATAAAAATAAAAAAATAAAAATAAAAGCACAAGTGACAGTTATACTTAACAAACACTGTCAATCTGAAAAGGCTATATAAAGTCTAAACACTGACCAATTGATTACAAAAGTGCTCTTATTCACTAAATGACTGGGTTAAGCCTGACCTTAAGCCTGCTCCAGACCAGGCTAAACTGTATGCACAAGCTTCTATTGTTACTGAGTTTGACTAACAACAAACCTATTTTATGGACCAGAAAGTAAACCTTGATCGGATCAGCCATCTTTGCTATATTAAGGACTATAACCTTGCCTACTCCAGACTGGAACCAGGCCTAAACTAGATCTAATGTAAACCCAAAACTAAACCTACAGGACTAAACCTGATTGAAAGTGACTTCATTAAAAACATGTATTACTTCAACCTACTGTCATCTCATCTGACCACTATCACTCTTACAGTTGAATCCAGAGACCGGGCCTCGTCAGGGCGGGACCAGGGTGACCATCCTGGGGGAGAACCTGGGTCTGCAGTTCAGGGACATCCAGATGGGGGTCCGGCTGGGGAAGGTGCCCTGTGTGCCCATCGAGGAGGAGTATGTGAGCGCCGAGAGGTGGGTAGCATGTACCTGTATGGAGCAAATTATGAATCTTCTTTTAAGGGCTTCCTTCTGATACACAGTAAAATCTTAAGTTTTAAATGAATTTTACCGATGCCTGAGGAAAAAGAGTGAGCTTTTCAAGAGCTTTGTTTGGTGATTTTGTAGAATATCATGTTTCTTTTGGCTTTTTTCTGTTTTTTCTTTTTTTATTGACACCTAAAAATGTGTAGAAGAATATGTGCTGTTTTAAATCAGTGATGTTCAAAAGCATAGTTTGATTTGTTGTCACCGTATAGTACAATGTGCCCGATCTTGGTCTCTGAAACTGGAAACAGCATGTGTCTGATGTCCCCTGTGCCCAAATTTATTTGAAAAATTCAGTTTCACACATAACTCCTCTAGTCTGGCTGCAAAAAATTGTACCTATCAAAACCTACAATATCTGCACACACAGTGACTTAGGTTCTCTCAGTAAATTCCTCAGCTGCTCCCCTTCATTACTCCCTGCATATGCTCTCCCCTTCATTTCCTCAACCCGCCATCCTGACATTTACTCGTCTGCGGGGTCTTCCACGGCTCAGGAATTGGGTTCACGCAGATCAAACAATGTCTGTGTAGTGCACTTAGTCGGGAAGTGATGCATGCGTCCGGATCGGCCATTTTTATTCAAACATTACACATGCACCGGCTCCTCTGTGAATCTACCCCCTCTGCACCACTTCAGCCCGGATTGTGGTGCATTACGCTTTTCACACACGTATGTAATTCTATTGTGTCAGGTATTTTGCTGCAGTGCACAATTTATACTGTACGGTCATGTGACTGGCCATTGATTCCATTTTCTCTTGGATCTAAACTGCGGAGTGAGGACTGTAGGGACTGCAGATGAAAAACGTTGAGGAACGCAGATGACTGCATTTGCATAAACCAAACCGTAGACCATGTATTTTATATATATATATCATTTCATTTATTGATTTACCAATATAATATCAATAAGACAAACATGTACACAATCAAGTACCAAAATGCAGTTCAATACATAGAACAGTCATCATAGAACAAACCTACCTACCCTAAAGTACAATTTTATAGTACACTAGACTGCATATCGTATCATATCATATAGTTGTAGTTAGCAAGCTACATATTTGAAAGTGCCAATGTGTAGATCTTACCTAATCGTCACAGTTTTGGTTGTTAATCAGCCATACTTTAAGCTGTCACAAAAGTGGGGCTACCTCTAATTACCGTTGGCAGAGTGTTCCAACTTGTGCAACCTTTAAAAGATGGGACATTTTGTGCAAAAGTAGACTTTCTAAATTGTACTTCATAATCCCCCCCCGGTGGTTGACCTAGTGCTAGTCTCGCTGTTTCTCTTTTAGATAAAATCCCCCAGTGGCAGTGGTGCTATTCCCTTCATTGATTTGTATATGAGACAGCTGCTTTTGAATACTTTGAGATTCTTCAATCCTTTTGTAAGAACGAACAAAGGTGAAACGACAGTGATTTCCTATCGAATAATTGCTTTTTTTGTTGTATTTGTGTGTTTTAACTACATTATGAATCAGTCATGGTGTGATATAATGGCAGTTACTTGTTAAAACATGCTGTACTTTTCCTGATATCCCTCTGAACTCCTTTTGCCAACAGAATAGTGTGTCTGCTGAATGATGCCACAGGATACAGAGTCCAAGAGGCTCAAGTGGAGGTGTGCGTTAGAGACTGCATCAGTGACTATCGAGCTCTGTCCCCCAGGCCATTCACCTTCGTGGTAAGGACAAACGACATCTGTAGAGTAATATAATACATACAGTGTGTAGACATCAGCATATACTACCGAGTACTATATTAGACCTAAATTTGGGCTTATAATGGGACAAATTTGAGGCTAAACCGAGCATTCACATATGTATAAACCCAGGACTAAACCACAGTAATCCTAGGGATAAACGTAAAGCTACATTTGAATATAAATAGCTGCAACTACTGTATATCGCTTTTTTCTTTACATCAAGCATCCATTCACCAGTTCACAAAAACAAGCACCTTCACATTCATACACCAATGTCAGAGACACTGGGAGAAAGGTAGGGTTAATGTCTTAAAGTGTAAAACAGAAACAAACTTTGGACTAACCCAGGAGTAAATTCAGTCTAATCCTCAATAAAAGCTCAAACTAAAGCTAGACTAACTGGTAATGAGTTTTGAATCGAACCCAGAACCAAACCAGGTCTAACTAAGAGGGATATTCCAGAAAACTCACTCAGAAAAGCAAACTTACAGCCCTACTTCTAACGTGTGCAATTGTAAACTGCTAAAGTGGTTCCATAAAAACAAGTTTAGTTTCACTCAGCCAGTCTAAATCTGCTACTTTACTTGTGAGGTCATTGGTAAATAATGTATGGCATACTGTAAATTCTTCAATGTAGCTAGTAGAAGAGTGGCAGTTGCAGTTATTTTGTTTTTGGAAGATTAAAAAGACATGCATTCTAGTGCCTTATAGACAATGGAGGGCTAATTGTGCTGCTTTGTTTTGTTCAAGGTGAAGTAGGTTTAAATATTTAATTTTAGCAGGTTTTCTCCAAATGAATGTTAGGTATTTGCTGCACCTTCCTTCCACAGCTAATGCCATAATCATAGTTTGACCATATTTTGAAGTTTACTTTTATCTGCTCTATTGATATATTATCTTTAATGCATTGTTTTTGATACATTATCAATCTTTTGTCTTTACTTAACGATCTCATTCTGGTCAGTAGACGCATACATTACTCATTTTGTATCTCCGTTCTTCTTCTTCTACACAGACTCCATTCTTTACGCGCATCCAGCCGTCCCAGGGGCCCATCTCTGGAGGGACCCGTGTCACCATCGAGGGCAGCTACCTGAACGCAGGCAGCTACGTGTCTGTCAGCATTGGACCACAGCCGTGCCACTTCAAAAAGTAAGACACTACTATCAATGAAATGTTAATGAATCCTGTCGGGAAGCTGGGTCATCACAGCAAAGACACACACCACCTATGTTTTTTTCCAAAGCAGGACAAAAGGAAAAAACTATTCATAAAAAGCGCTGTTTGAAATCAAAACTCAAAAGGTACTTTGCAGAAATCAACACAAATGCAGCCCATTCAACTTGTTTATTTGCATGTAGTGATATCATTTGATTGCAAAGGCAAAAATTTGTGGCAAAACATCTTTAAGAATCTGGATAAAGCTGTATGAAATTCTACTTATTTAATTTTTTTAAGAAGCTGAATATGTATGTAAAGCAAATAAAGCTGCAATAAGATAAATGAAATGGAAAGTAGCTAAAAGATGTTCACAAAGCTTATCAAAGTTAAAGCATTGAAGTTTAAGGAAAATAAAGTATGTTGAATAAAGATAAAAATAGTAGTAGTAGTAGTAGTAGTAGTAGTAGTAGTTGTAAACTTTTATTTAAAAAAACAAAACAAAAAACAAAACCACGAGTTCAACATCATTAAGTATATTGTGTGAAATTTAATAGCTTAGAGGGGGTGGGAACGGGCCCCGGAGGACAAAACTCAAAGACTGGAACAAAGTGAAAGATAGTTTGTTGACATACATAAAGTTGTAAATCAGTTTTTAAAAAACCAAAAAAATTAAAAAAATTGAGAAAGGGGGAAAAGGGGGGGGGTGGCATAGCAACCATTACCACCCATTGTAAAATCCAAAATGTCAAAAATAAGTAAGTAGTATAAAACTTGACCTGTGAATACAAAATCAATAATATGTGTGACAAAGTTTTCAATTATGTGAATAGTCGAATTTCTTATGAAAATGTTGCAAAGTTATAAAAGGTAGAAAGTGTGACAAATAAGTGGGAAAAAATTGCTGAAAAACAGCTCTAAAAATGCAGTTAATGTCCTGAATTTGTGGAACAATTAAAGTTAGAATAGTAAAATACGTATAATAAACGTTTTTATGACTCTTAAAAACAGCTCAAATACCTAGATAATAATAAAAAAAAGGTGAACAAGATCTAACAACACAATTACAACTAGATTCCAAAATAGTAAGTAATTCCTCTTTTGAAATCTATTTATAATCTTCAGTATTATGCAATTTTAATACAGAATTCAAATACTCAGGTGATCAACAAGGATTTTTGCATGTGCTTGTAACTCCTTGTCTGCCCCCACACAGGCTTTCCCTAATCTCATACATTAAAAAAAAAAAAAAAATCCTGACTATCGCCACAGTTGTGCTGCGTGTCAAATGAAGGGATTAGCCTCTCGTAGCTAATCTCTATTAAAGCCAATGTATGCTGGCTTTGATGTCTTAGCATTTCACATTTCTGCTCGCAGTAATCCAACACATACTGCGTCTTTCCAGAGCTGCTGCAAAAACCCGCCGCCGCTTACCGCGCCCTCACCGCGCCACTCCGTTTATGGCATCTCCCGAAGACACTCCGGTTGTTTTGAATGGGGTTGCTATGGTAACCGCCTAAAAGAGAGGACGGGCAGAAAGTGTGCATTTTCGTTATCGCTGCTCTTACTCCCAGTGGGACTGCTATGGTATATACAGACGCACAATAGAATGCTACACACACACTTGAGCGCTGTGAAGTCATGGCCCAGAAAAGCAGCCGCCGCTCAACTGTGCTAAATACATATTAGATAATGGAGCTGCTGGAGACTGCACTCAAGACTGCAATTGAAATGTTGTTTTGCCTTTGGGACGTCAAAGCACACACATTTATAAATGCATACACTTGAAGAATGGATTTTGTATGGTATATTTTTATACCAGCTCTAGATTGTGTATTGGCTGTATCATGTTATATTATCATTTTCCAAAATACAAAAAAGTTCAGCTTCTAAGGGATAGGAGTACAGAGCTTGAGACGATCAAATAATGATGAATAATGCTGCATAATACATTAAGGGCATGGTCGTACGCAGCACTGAGGTCACTGAGGTCCGGAGATCAGTATTTTTTCCACTTGTTTTAAAAAAAAAAAAAATTTCAATGTAGGTATGGAAGATACAATATTTCATACAGATTTTGTATGTCTCTATAGATGTGTTGCATAAGCAGCTTTGTTGAAGACTTGTGTAGTGGCTGTCCTCCAAATGTGTTCATTTAAAAGCATTTTTTAGATTTACATTGGCTTAAACAGACCATGTGCAATGTATGAAGGCAATATGTTTTGTCAAACTCAGAATTTCATACTGTCATGCTGTTTGGGGGACCTCAGTAATTTCCAGAATCCATTGAGAAATTAAGTCATTGTTTTTGATAGACAGACAGCAAAAAGCCACCAGTGTTATGGATCTTTGTACCACACCAAAGTTAGGAGCACAAAGTAAATATATATTTGTACGCATTCCCCCAAAATTTAATATGTGTTTAGCTTTTTAGCAACCAAGAACTTCAAAATCTTTTATGAGAAATGAGTTTTTTCTTCTATCTTCAAATATTACAACTGCAGCTCACATGCAATAATATCTCTTAGGTTTCATTATAATTGGGCTCTCAAGGAAATCATGCTGTATTTATTTTTCGAGGGCCGTCTCACATAAAACTGCGAACCTTCCTTGAATAAAATTCTGGAAATCACAAGACTCGCTGTTCTATCCTCCACCTCGACAGGTAAAAGCTTGGTGTTTTCAAGCTTTTTGCACTGAGCCCTCCAATTCCACCATTACTGAGCTATATGTGACAAAACTAATATCCCTAAACCATACATTGCAGCAGACAAATGTTTATTAAAAGTGAATCCATGGCATTGCAAACCTACATTACCTAGGAATAAACTGACATGTCAAGCATTGAGTTTGTAGCTACTACACTCCAGAGGCTTGTAGGCCTGCAAATGCAATTTAAAGAGATGTTGACTCACTACCGCGAAGTCAGGGTCAGATCCCTTTGCTCGGTTTTCCCAATCCAAGCTTTTAGGAACACACTAAAAATGCTCTGTTGTTTCTCCCCTGCTAGTTCTATAGCAGCACTGCAAAACAGCTAGCTATGTATAATGTCTACAGTGTCACAGAAGGCAAAAACATTAGCCTCTTTAGCACAAATAGTGTGTACTTTATGCAAATCAGCAAAGGACTTTGTTGTTTCAATTTTACAAACCTCTGTTTTTATTACACTATGTAGAAATCTTACATGCTTCATAAATATACGCTATAAAAGAATGCACGTCTTTCGCTTTATCTTCCCTTCAGAGTAAAAGTGACTTTGTATGGATTGTTTTGAAAAGTATAGATCCATGTCTAAATGTGGCGCTGCTAGCAAACACGTCGGAAGCTGTTGAATGCCGGGTTGCGTGATGTCAGGTCCCGGCTTTTTTCTGGATCTAATTTGTCATGTGTGATTATTTTGAAAGAAACCAAGACTTTTCTTAACATTGTTCTCTGTGTCGGTTCAGGAGAAATGCTCGTGAGATCGTGTGCGTAACCCCCGCCGGACTGGCCCCTGGCAGCGTGTCGGTTCTGGTGGACATCGACGACGCTGAGCTCCGGAACCCAGAGGTCAAGTTTAACTACACGGAGGACCCCACTGTTCTGAAAATTGAGCCGGACTGGAGCATTGCCAGGTAAGTCCCCTTTTTTTTTTTTCCCTTTCTTCGAAATTTCAAGTCCATTCAGGCTTGGAATACATCATTATACCCTCATGGCCCACACACAACATTGCTTTTGTTTGTAAGAATGTACCTGGTTGTTGCAACAAATCACTTTGCACTCTGTTTTGTAGAAAGCATCTGTTCTTGGAATGCTTCGCAATACAATGAACAATGCAAAAGAAAAGGAAATAACTACAGCTAAACCAAAAAGGGGTTTGACAAATGGAGTATCTTTTTCTTTTACAGCCAATCAAATTTGAAAGCAAAATCCAAGCAGTTTTAATGACTAAAACCGGAAGTCACATCCAATTACAATCTTAACGTTATAAATATGTCAGCAATTCCTTGGCTAAGCGCCTTGACAGGGAGTTTGATGGAGTTAAATTGATAGTTTTCCCCCAAGATTTCTCGTTTTAAGCAGAGGAAATCCTAAACGAGGGAGTTTAAGCCTGTCACTTTACTCAGATCATTAATTGTTTGAACTTGAAGGCTTGTGATTGAAGAGTCGACTCATCAGATGATGGCAGGCAAAAAATTCAGTCAGTAATGGAATGTAACTTTGGGTTTGCTAAGTGTTTCGTGCCCAGCCTCCCACGAGCTGTCAAAAGGTTTAGTGCACTCCCAGCTAAATGAAGGAAGAGCTTCCGCTAGTCAGCATCGGATATGACTGGAGCATCGCTAGGGAGCACACACAGCCTAAGAGTTTCACATTAAAGGGATTCACAGGCAGGGAGGCCATGCCAGACACACACATACACAGTATTAGTCCACTTGATGGATGCAGGCTCCACGACTAGTGCTTAGTTTCATGGCTTTTCTGAACATACTCCAGGGGTGGGCGTCTAGCTGGCTGCAGGGAGCTGCAGTGTGGCTTCTGCAGTTTTAACACACTGCATGCTGCAACTGTGCTAGTACCACATGACTGATATGCACATAATAGAACAATGAATCTTCAATGGGAGACAAATTATTGTAGTATTTGTGTGTAGTTTAGGAGTTTTTGGGTTGCCAATTAGTTTCTGGTTAGTCACTTTATGGTTGTGCAATGTTGCATTACATTAAGATGCTATCGTGTGACATTATGTTAAATTGTGGCAGTACAACTTGATGTTATGTTACAACACAGTGATAAATTGTGGCATTATATTGTGACCAATATTAGGCTATTATTGTTACAGTATTACACTGTTACATTACATTGCTGTGTTACATTGTAGTGTTATGTAGTGTAATCATACTAAGATGTTACATTTGAAGTAGAATTATGTCATTATGTCCGAGTGTTACATTGTGGCATTGCCATGAGTCATTACATTGGTGATTCGTGATGCTACCTCATATGGTAGCTTTATATTCTGGCATTACATAGGGGCGATACATTTCAGAGTCAAATAGTGTTATTGAATTGTGGCTTTGCACTGTGCACTGTGTAATGTTACAGTGCGTTGTTACATTGTGGTGGTACAACATGGCAGTACATTGTGACATTACATAGCGGTGTTGAATTGCATTGTGTCATTGCTGTATTAGAGTGTGCCACATTGCAGCAGCATTTTGTAGTGTTACACTGAGGCCCAGACAGTGTCACATTACCTTCTAATGGTACATTGTGGAGTTACCTTGCTATGTTGTGATTACATTGTGCCGTTACATGGGTTGTCACGTTGTGTTGTTAACTTACCATAGCATAACATTGCTCTGTGACCTTGTGATGTTAAAATGTACCTATCTGAACTAGTGCCATAGTGTTTTATTGTCACTGAGACCAAAGCATAGTAATCATCCCATAGCTAATTTCATCTAGACACAACATGGAGAATTATATTGGTTAAGTCAAAAGCAGTAATACAGGAAGCCAGTTTAATTACAATTTTATTTAAATGTGGTTCTCCAACAAAGCATTAAAATTGAACCTGTTTGAAGATATTCAAAGCCTCTTTTCATATACAGACCAGTTTGACAATCATTTCAATACTTTTGCAACAGTGCAATTTTTCTCTATTGTATTGGCATTTTTACACTTTTCCCCACTGCTCATACTTTTTTGTGCTTCATTTTTTTCTTAACCTTTGCCACATTTCTCATTTTCTGTAGATGTTTTTTTTCTTGTTTTCCTGATTTCACCTTCCTCAGCGCCGCTTCTGTGCCTGTTTCTCGCGGTGACTCATCAGTAGATGGTAGCAGGTAGATGCGGTGCTTGTTAGTGGGCAGCGCTGATGATTTCTGGCCTGTTCCCTTCACTCCATAGGACGAGCCGACGGGCAGCTGAGCCCCAATCACTGACCTGACCCCCCACCGCGACCCTCTGCATGTGTGTGTGTTGGGACAGTTCCAAACTGGAACTCAGGAGACTCAGCCAGGACCGCAAAATAAAACAAACAACAGTTTTTTCTAGAACGCTTTGAATCTGGCCTCCATCTCTTCATCAGTGAGCGTGAAGTGTTGGACAAAGTGTATTTTTTGTTGTGGTTTTGTACCAAAGTAACCAGTGAGATGTGTAAAGTAGAAGTTTAATTTTTGACCTTCTGAGGCTGCCCCAATTTGTTAACATCTTCTTATACTTAGAGTCAGAATGATTTCAGACTACACATAAACCCTGCCTATTTAAAAATAGAGGAACTGCCGTAAATTATCCAAGCGTCTTTGCCAATGTACTGTAATGAATTATCAAAAAGTCAGTTTTTAAAAAATACTGATGTGCCGTTGCATTGTTCATATTAACCTCCTTATTAGCCTTTGTGCAAAGACACATTCAGTGACCAGGAATAATGATTGTGTATCACAGATGATAACAAGAGGGGCAGATGGAAAAGTAGAAACACAGACACAAAAGTGCATTACCATGGTGCTTGGCTGGTGATATTCCATTTAGGACAAAGACGCCACTTCAAAAATAAATCAATGTCAAGAGTGCTCATGTGGGACGCTGAAGGGAAGAGATTGGTGCGAGCAGTGGAGGTTACAGAAAGTGATTTTTAGACAAAAAATATTCAAATCTTTTCCAAAACTGGTTGGGTAAATAAAACAGATTTGTTCAGGGTTTGGAACTATTTTAGAATCTGTCAGTATGCACTTGAAGAAAGCTGTGAATCTCAAAAAGTCACTCTTCAGTGCAGAGATCTAATTGTAACAATTAGGAGCATAATTATTATAAACAATCCCAATTCCCAATTGTGTTCCTTAAATGATGCAATTATGAATTTACTTCTACTTTTTATTGATATCAGTGTAGTTATAAAGGTTGTTGGTTGAGAGCTGTTAAATTGCTCCTGAAAAATCTAAAATGTCATTTCTTACATTTTATACACTTTGCCTAATGCTAAAGATAAAGGCAGTGCTCAAGACATGAGCAAGATGAGCAACATTTCACATTGTGCATCCTGGCTTGGGTTATGTTATGTCTGTTAATCAATAATTTTCTTGAGTATAGTAGTTTAGTATAGTATTTTTGTACTAGTTCTTGCTAGCACACCTACTGCAACCTCGTTGAATAAAAGCACGTTTAAGATAGACACTTTATTTACCCCAAGGGAGGTTTAATAATAGGACTCAGGATTTGGTGGAGAGTCTTGAAGCTGTCAGCACAAACACTATGTTACCCTTTCCACACCAACCAGGCTCTGTGCTGTTTCTGATTCCACAACCTAGTAACAAAACCGCCTCATGTGTTCTCACAATAAAATAAATTGGTTCAGAACGTAAAAACCAAACAATAGTTGGTGCGTCTTTGCAAACCACCGTGCATTGATCAGTGCCTTGCATTAATGATGTACAGCTGTGGTTCCATTCAAACTGGTGGGAAAAAAGCACCAAGGATCCCAGTTTACAGAATGGAGCCTGGCATGTGTTTGCCACAGTTCATCACACGGTGGGTTTGTGGAGGGTGCCACTGATTTTGACAACCATCCACAGCCTTTAGACTGTCTGGTTTAAATTCCCAGAACAGCAGTTTTCTTGATGATCAGGTTCTTCAGTCCGTTAGCCACCTCCCAGATCAGTGGGAGTTTCCGGTTTCATTGCAGTCTTATATAGAGCAGGACTCACAGCAAGAAGGTTGTTGGATTAATGCCCATGACGGCTAACCAACGCTTTCTGTGCTACTCTATGCTCTCTCTGGGCACTTTGACTTCTTCCCACTTTCATAAGATATGTATTTATTGTATTTATTCGCTAAATTGCTCGAAGTGAAAGCCTTGTAGAGATGTTAAAATCTCCCTCCCATTTCAGCGTACCCTCTGCAGGCCAGCTTCCTTGTTAATCAGCTGTCTCTACTACGTTGCAACAGGCTCTGAGCTGCGAATGTAAAGTCTGCAGGTATTTGAAGTGCTGGAGTTTGAAAAATGGCAGTCCTCAAAGTAAGAATCTCTCAAAGTAATAACTGAAGAAAACTGTGTACACTTCTTCCTTTGGCGTACGACTCGTTTGCAGAGAGGAGGAGGCGAGATGATTAGAAAACTAAAGACAGAGTTTTGATTCGAGCAGAACTTTCCCGATATTACATCGTCTTAACGTTAATTAGACTCTTCTCAACAGAACAGAGTTGATTTGTGTAAAAATTAATTGTAGCACTTTGCAGCAGGGTTTTATGGCACTCAGCCCAGTGGAAGTGTCTTGTGGTCGGTTATGCAATTTGGACTCTTAAGTTTCCAAGTGCTGAAAGTGTAAAACAAGACCGCAGCATGACAGAATGAAAGGAGCTAGTGTAGTCAAAATAAAACACAGTCCTGCAAACACCTGACTACCTCCTCCTCAGCAAATGTCCCATCAGTGAAAGATGGTAGGATGCTCAACAACCATTCCTGCTTGAACAGTGAAGGCTACTTTTTCTCAGTTCCTTAAAGGGAAGTTTGCTAAAAGGATTCAGTGCTTGAGGCCTGTTTATTAAAGGTTTACTTCAGGATAGAACACACAAAATGATAGCAAATTATTTCACCAATGTTTGCATCTTATAGTTACAATTATATGTCATTGACCCATTACAATTTTTATTCTCTCCAATTTTTTTTATACTTTTCGGGCCAAAAGAGACCTCTTATTTCTGTTTTATTTGTAACAAACTAGCTACATTTAGGTCAAAGTTATAATAGTTATAATAGTTAGTTATAATAGTCATAAAATTTATGAATGCACAAAACCATTCCAACTTTCCGACTTGAAATGAATTGTCAACATGAAAAAAAATCTGTCTGTTCCCAAGCCCAGGAAAATGGAGAGGGTTGTGTTGTTGGGATAAGCTGAAAGGCACTTACTTAACATGTGTTTTGTTATCAAGTCTTTGTTATATATTGGATTATTATAATTCATTGCTAACATTAAGTCTCATAAGAAATGAGTTTGGATTACTGTAAGCCTTATTTGAAAAGTTATCATTCAGCTTTTAATATGATGGAAAGCTAATGTCAAGTAAGTTGTGTTCAACATAATCAGCTAACATTACTGACCAATAGCTGTGCCAGTCTATTGTAATGAACATTTTTAGTCAGACTTTCAGAGTTGTCTTGGAAACATGGGCCATCCAATGACCACCTGAATGCAACATGATATATATATATATATGCATACTCCACAGATACAAAATCTACATTGCATCAGCAGATATCAGAGTCAGGGCTCTCTTTGAAATAAATAAAAATAAATAAGTGTAATACATCTTGACAACATATATAGTGCCTTCGAAAAGATTGTGTTTTTGTTTTGAAGATTGAACACTGCGGTTGGACCTGCTGAGGAAGGAGTACTTTTATTTTAAACTGTAGTCGTGCAAAGCACCCTGCAAAAATATAGGATTTTATGAACCCTTTTCGTCAGAGAGAGCAGTGAAAGACAATGATCCTCCAGCAGAATAACCAAAGAGGCTAGTCAGAGCCTGAGACGACAATGGTAAAATGGAAAAGGTATCCAGGAGGTCAGATAAGGCTTACGACGACGCTATGAATCAAATGTGAGTCGAGTGGTGAGCAGTTTCTTTTACAAGTGGCTGGAGCCCGCTGCAATATCTCCTCAGTAGAAGGGATTTTATTTTACTACTGTTAGAGGAAACAGGTGCAGAATAGAAAATGGGAAAGTGGTGCAGCAAAATCTCAAAAATGTCAGGTGTGGGTGTTCAATTTGGAGCAGTTTGGGTCATGGAGAACTTGTCTACCCCATCATTTTCTGACTGGAAAAAGGAAATTCGAAATTTTCTCAAATTTTTGAAGTAGGGTTGTATGTGTTTCTGGCGTATAGTTGCTATATTACATCTTGTTTTGTTTGTGCACATGTAGTCTGGAGAACTGTCCAAGGTCAGAGAAGGAGTAAACAGCTGTATATGAGTGGTCAGTTTGAAGAAATATGTTGGAAGTATGCAATATGTGTCCTTTGAAGTATAATGTTTTACAATTGGGGTCCATCCATGTGAAATTAACAGATTTTATAAAATGTTGCCACTTAATGATCTTAAACTCTTGGTATGTGTTTGTTTGTGAGATTTTTATGTTTAATAGAAAAGAGGATGGGGGGTCAAAGTCGAGGCTGACTTCACATTGTGTACAACAGTGCCCAAAAAGGTCATATATCTGGCAAAAAAGTGTTTGTTCCTTTTTAAGTAGGCCTGGAAGAACTTGTACTGTTAAAACTAAAAAAAAACAAAAAAAAAAAAACAAAAGATTTGGCACATGCTTTTTGTTATATGGACATTGGTTATACCAAGTTTGAAGCAGATCCAAGTTGGTCAAGTGGCAAACTTTTGTAGATTTCATGTGGATGACTCCTGAGATGGATTGTTTCATTTTGGCTACTATACTGGCTTCCGTGGCGGTATTTTTTTTGCCTAGAAGACCAAAACCATGAACCCCTCCACCAATCATTTTAGTAAGATGTTTAAAAGCTGCTGCAGAAGAATATTGCAGTTAAATACACTGAAAAACAGTTAAATAAAAAAGGTACATTTAGCATACTTGTATTGGTTTGGATAAGAAACCACTTCCACCACAAGTAAACCACTTCTCTGAGTTGTTTCAGAACAACCAATTAAGGAATATCTGTTATGGCAATGTCATGGCAACACAGACATTTTGGTGAAACTTATGAATTTCTGCATTGGGAAAATGTCAAATTTACACGTAATAATCCAAACAAGTCAAGTTAATCAACACAGAAATGCAGTTTGACTACCTACATACCAATCACAAAGAAGTAAAAATGCCTAACCAGATATTTGTGGATAGATTCAATGCAATTGTGCAGATTTTGGAATTTCTTGTATGTATTTGTGTTATGTGTGTCCCAGAAACCAAACTGACAGTGTTTTTGTTTGCTGTCTTGTTGTTCTACAGTGGTGGCACTCTGCTGACAGTGAGCGGAACCAACCTGGCAACCATCCGGGAGCCAAAGATCAGAGCCAAGTACGGACAGGCAGAGTCCTTTCATGTGAGTAATAATGACACGACACTGTCCGCTCTGGGCTGAGTTTGTCCTCTCCACTGATGTGTTGTGCATAGTTCAGCTTTATGTTACTGAAATGTACACAGCACACATCTAAAAAAGAATGTGCCTAACGGAACGCTGTTAAAGGTGGCAGACTGTCTAAGATGTCTGACACTACCTGAGGCCACAGAGCTTTTCAAATGTCAGCGCGGCACACAAGTGTTTGCAATAAAGTGTGTCAACATGAGCGAGTAAGTGAGAAATGTGGGGAGTTTTATTAGTTTACAGAGCATTGTCACTGTCGAGGCTCAGGAGCCGAGCATGGAGCAAGACTGAGATGCTACAATTTATCCATATGTACTGAGAGTGATAATACACTGATGCTACACTTTGCTGATTTTATTTTAACATCTTTTTTGGCGTTCTTGAAGAGATGACATGTAGTTTTCTAAAGTAGTGATCATCAACTGGCGGCCCAGGGGCCACATCAGGCCCCACACAGCTTTCCATGTGGCCCCCAGCACATTACCAAAATCAGGAAATTAGGTGGAGTTGAAACATATCTATTTTAGCTATTAAAATGACTCCAAAAATGACTCAAATTTAGCAAATTTAGCCAAAATTTATTTTCTTTGTTTTATTTTTTTAACACGATAAATTATCTTCAAACAGCAACCTTTGTTTTTTTTTGTTTTTATTTACTTCAAATAACCCATCAGAGTGTTCAGTCAAGAATGAAAAAAACAAAACAAGAATAGATATTTAACCATGAAGAAATCGAATAAAATAAAAAGCAAAGTTATAGATTTATTTAACAATATTTTTTAGTTTTAACGTCTGGCCCCCTGCAGCGCTTTTGAAGAAACAAGTTGGCCCTCGAGCAAATTTAGTTGATGACCCCTGTCCTAAAGCATCAACCCAGCCTGCCACAGAACCATGTACAACAATTCACTTCTGCAGGCTCTTGGGAAAAGAACCTAATATATTTATAAAATTTTATTATTTACGTGGAATCAAGACGTATCGAACGATCAGACATGGCTCTGGTGCCTTTAAATGAATAAACTTGGTATCACGTGAAAGAGGAAAATGCCTATTTCTATGAAAGCTTATTGTTATATGTGTCACATAATATTAAAAGATACATATTTTTTTAGTTTGTTATATTGCCTTTTCCCAGACTGTATTTGTGTGATCACTGATGTCTGATCAACTGTTTTTGGTTAGGATCATTTATGCCCCTTTTTGTTGTCTGTTTGTAGAACTGTACAGTCTACAACAACTCAGTCATGGTTTGCCTGGCTCCATCTGTGGCTGATTCCGAGCTCGGCTTCTCCGAGACGGGCACGGGTCCGGATGAGATCGGCTTCTACATGGACAACGTCAACGCTCTGGTGGTGGTCAACGAGACTTTCAGCTACTACCCAGACCCTGTTTTTGAACCGCTGAGCCCATCTGGAATACTGGAGCTCAAACCCACCTCGCCGCTCATCCTCAAGGTCAGACATCAACACATGAAGTCGTATCAATACACTCTACCTGGTGTTTTGTACTCAAACATACCCTCCACACGAAATAGTCGATGTGTCGGCGAAGTTATGAAAATGTATGAAGCAGCTCAGTGCTTTAGGGAATTAGTTTTTTGAAGTTTGATTTGATGAAACAGTCTAAGAATACAAAATGAAGAGAAAATTCAAAAAGATCCATTCTTCTATTTTAAAACATGTAAACAGCCATGACAGGGATGTGCTGTTGTCTACTGCAGTGATTAGAAATGACCTAAACCTTCATGCAAGACTGTGCTCAAAAAGAAATGTTTGCCCTATCATGGATTCAATCCCCAGGCCAAATTAACAGTGTCAGTTCTACAAAATACTACTACTAATAATAATAATATACAATATTCAAATTTTGCAAGCTTATTTGATATATGCCATTTGGGAAATTTGAATAGTTTTGTTTTTTGTGTCTCACTCAAATCACATAACCTTGTAATTTATTTTTTTTTTCTGATTTAATTAATTTGGTTAGCCTCTACATAAAGTATTATGTAGTTAGTTTTTAAAGTTAGGTATTTAAAAGTAAACTAGCAAACTTTACTTCACAGTGTTTAATTCATTTAAAAGCACCGTTTTTAATAATTCTTCAAAAAATGAAAGAGTAAGAAATACAGATGGTTATATTTGCACTGATTCGCTTAAAATTTACAGTTTTGATAATTCACTTAATCACAGGGAAAATAGCTCTCATAGTGATTCTATTCATTATTATTATGAAGGGAAAAAAAAAAACTCAAGAGAGTAGTAATGTACAGAATTATACAGTATATTCCCAAAGACCATTGGATTATAAATGACTGTGGTACAGGTCTGCTACAGATTTTCTACAATACACTTTACTATAGTTCTAATTATTTGTTCTCTTATAATCATCATATCATTCATACAAGTAGATAGGTATGACTTGTATAAAACTTAAAATGGCATAGATTTGTATTGGCATAAAGGTGGTACTAGGAAAGAAACTTGTCTATTTCATTAGACAATGCCTGTAGTTTAAGCTGGTCTGAGGGCAACTACAGCTAAAGCTCTCCATCTAGTGTTACAATATGATGTAAGAGGCCACCCGGGATGGCACTTTCTTAGTCTTCCATTTTCTTTATAATTCAACACACTAATATCGTTGGCATACACACAAGACTACATTTCTTTATATATTAATCACAAATTATTGTAAAATTTTGGAGATTGTCCCTGGCTGCACTGATGAACAATATGCATTTGTACTTCCATTTTGTTCATGCCCAACTCACCACAAACACAGTCCACATATCAAACTAACACAAAGGAACCATTGTTTAAAAAGTACAAGTTGTGAAAATAAAGCTTCTTGCGTTGTGCATTATAACTCCACAGAATTTTGGCTTTTTCACTTGTGTTTCAATGATTGAGTCAGTGGGTGCGCCGTGAAAGTCTGTGAACATGGAATACCTGTGTCGACCCATTCCAAATATTTGATTTGAACTCTGCTCTCGTGTCTCACTTGTTTTTCTCCCAAGCCTTCATCGCTTTCAAGTTGACGAGCAGAGTCTCAAAACATATCGAACCCATTTTGTATTTATAATGGCCGAACGCCCCCGTACACACGCACCGACTAAAACCTAGGCCGACACTCATACACCGGAGCAAAACACTTCAATGTGTTTACAAGGTCTCTTCGAGGAGAAAAAAAAAAAGTAGAAATTTCTAATTGAAAGCGAACATTTTCACCTTCCAAGGCCAGTTTGTGTCCTTCAGTAACTAACAGCAACTTGTTTAACCACTCTGTTGGTCCTCTGCAGCCTCGAGCTCTCTTCAATAACAGTCCTTTCAATTTGTCTAATTAATTTCTCGTGCTATAGGGCAATGTGAAGGCAGCCGGCGCCAACTCGGTCCGCTTCCATTGGCTTTTATTTTCTTCAGCGGCCATTGGACAGAAGTTTTAATTTAATTGGCAATTTCTCAGCCTTGTGTAAATGTGTTATCTCCAGTAGCTCACCTGAAATGCTTAAACAGAGAATGATTTAAGAGAAGTTATTGAAGATTGTCCAAGGTAATGAAACTGGCTTATAAACAGAAACAAAATTGGAGAATTTACCATTAATACCATTGTAAACACTGGGTGTAAAAGGCCAAGGTGACCCATTTATATTAGGCTATAAACAAACATTACAATCTAAATGATTTACTTATTATTTATAATTGGCTAAATTGCATTTAGCATCCACCAACAGTGATGATATATTGTGTATAAGACATTAGCCACTGACAGTTTGCTTTTGGTGTTGTCTTTTGTTGAAAATGTAATGTGTTACAGAAAGAAAGTGAGGCTTATTTATAGTATTTAACACTAATGGACACAAAGATAAGTGAAATTTACAAAATGCATTCTTGATGAACTTCTAATTTAAAAAAAAAAGTACATTTTCAGAATATGTTCCACCACAAAGCCAGGGAGTAATTTTAATTGTAATTTTGAGTTAATCTTTTGACGAAAATGCATTTTAGTTTAAGTCATAATTAGTCATCTAATCCTAGTTTTAGTCTAGTTTTAGTCGACTATCATAAGAACTTAGACTATATCTACAGTAGATTTAGTCACTAAAATATAAAGGGTAATGTATTTTCAATGTTTTTCAGTGTTTTGTTTTTTTTTTATAAGTTTTGTAATAATCTCTACCTGAATAAAATGAAACTACTACTAACCTGTTATGGCATGGTACTGAGATCCCAAGCATTAACATTATTTGGTGTAAAGCCGTTCTCTTTTCATCGCCTGTTGTCTTCACGTGGCTCTAACAAATGTTTATGTCTGACATCACTTCTACAACGCTCAAAAACATGAGTTCTGATTGGATCTCTTCTCAACTTGTCCTGCTTGTTCCTTCTTTTGATTGGATTTCGTCTGTCTGTTCATTTTTGTTTTGATTGGTTCGTTTTGATGTGAAGTAGAGCCACAGTGTCAATGATCAATGAGGCAAATCAAAATGGAAAAAGACATTTATTGAGATACATGTTTATTTATGTGTTTTTTTAGATTTTTTATTTCACCTCAAACTTTTTCTGCTTTGTTTTTCTTGCACCTTTGTGTAGTCTGTGCATAATACACAAAACGCCAGGATGTATGGTGAAAAAACGATATTGGTGAGAAAAATCCCCACTGATAGACAGGTACCTGAAGTTACACGGTCACTGGTGCTTTTTTCCCTCTCATTTTAAATCAGTTAAATTTATAAGCTATTATTTTATGATAAAATGTAGCATAGTGTTGCTTTAATGAAGTTCTAAACCATTTATAAAGCATGTATAGGAACCCTGAAAAAATCTATTGGCACGTATACATTTTACACAATCAATTTTCTTGCGCATGGGAGCATGTTTATTGCCATGGGGAGATTGAAAGCAGCGTAACCATTGCCATTTATTTCCTAAATGATCATTTATTAGCAGAGAGCTTCTGGGTAATTGTCAAATCTCCTGCTTGGCTTGTTTGGGAGCACTGATGAGATGGACGAAAAAATGCAATTTATTAACGGGGGTAGCCTTTCTTGAAGATTCTCGCCACGCAATTAATTTCCCATCTCGGGCGTCAGGTGTGCGTTCTTACCCCGAAATAAGAGACTGGTTTTCGCAGCCTCGCCGTTCAGTCAGAGTCATCTTTTGTGTGTTTTGGTCCCGGCGTGATGCTTCTTGACTGCGGCGCGTATGTGGCAACAGCTCGTGAAGCCTCGCCGAGCGTGCGTGTGTGGTATTGGAGGGATAGGATGTGTGTTTACTGGGCGGCCCGCAGAGACGGTTGGATTGGAAAGCGGAGTGTGTCTCTGCGTCCCACTGTTAAAGCAGCGGGGGACGCGGCAGCTATCTCCTCTCGCCGCACGTTCCGACTTCTTTCTCACTCTCTTCCTCGCCGCACCACTTCTCATACTCTTGTTTTCCTTTGTACGTGCTCGTCCCCCTGTCGCTTTTTGTTTTTCTGGCCGGTTTCCTTTTCATTAAAGCACAAACGGCCTCCCGTCCATCTCTCAGACGGCGAGCGTGTCCAATTGGAACAAGTGGGGTTGATATTGTTATGGAAAAGTGCAAGTGAAATGGACAGATGTTTGAATAGGCACGGTTTGGTTTGGAAGTAACCAAGGAAGAAGCAATTTGTTTTTGTTAGAGGTTATGTCTGCCGCTAACACTGTGTGATTCAGTTCTATATTCAGTAGCTAGCCCATATTTTTGCATAGCCATGAAGTAGTATGTATTTCTAAATGTTGGGTCCTGTATTTGGTGTTCTGTACATGTCCAGCATAGCTCTAAGCATCCAGTGTCTTGTAATTCAAAATGCCAATGAAATGAAAGACGACTTTCTGCTGCATATAATGGGACATATTTTTTTCTGTTATTACCATTACTGTTATTTATACTCAAATTATTTATTTTATTTAATATATTCACAATTTCATTACATATATTCTACTGTTATCTTTCAAGCTTGGTGCCATTAGCCTTTTTTTTTGATAGTACCAGAGCATGCATGGCTGTATACAAAAATAACTGCCACAAAATCCTCATGCAGAGTTCAAACTCAACATTTTCAGTCTATTTTTCTATATTTATTTTGATTTTGGCTTCTTGTATCAGATAAACACAATATACATGACAAAATGATTCTGCAAAGTAACCTAAAGGTATGATCACAGTTTGAAAC
The DNA here is from genome assembly GCA_036850595.1 of Rhyacichthys aspro. Classification (NCBI taxonomy): domain Eukaryota; kingdom Metazoa; phylum Chordata; class Actinopteri; order Gobiiformes; family Rhyacichthyidae; genus Rhyacichthys; species Rhyacichthys aspro. Next base: position 5,340,332 of record CM072154.1, on the reverse strand, counting down.
AATCTGTGCTAAGATGCTTAAGAATATTAAAATTGATGATAAATACATAAATATTACCTGTTTAACATTATTAATATTAATAATATATACATTCAATATATTCACACTTTCATTACATATATTGGTGCCTTAAGGTTATTGATAATACCAGACTGAATGACTGGATTGAAAAATAATTGCCATGTAAGCATCATGCCTGGCCATTTAGGTTCAAAATGAACAATTACTGATTGATTTTTGATTTAGATTGAATAAAAACTTAAATTCACACTGTATGCATAACACAATTATGTTTTGACCAATAACAAAGACAAACTGCTTGATGGTGTTGCTGCTTTTAGTGCCACCAAAGTTCCAAAACAGTCTATTACAAAATTATATTAACTATTATTAATAAATAAATAATACATATCGAAGCATTTTTACTTAATACCTTATTATTGAATTCAATATATTCACACTTTCTTTACATATACTCCAGATTGCCATTCATCTTTTGCTAGTCTGTGCATGACTTTATGATTTTATTCAAATAAACCTACATTAAGTGTATGGGAGGTGGCACCAATATATTGAGTGTGTTTTACTGAGAATCATGTGCTGTGAAATGCTTATAGTTGTACAACAGATTGTGACCAAATTGAAGTTTGCAGATACTGTGAAAAACTCGTATTTTGGCCTGACCAATCCCTGACATTTTCTTCTCCTTTTCTTTTCTTTTCCTCAGGGGCGCAACCTGATCCCGGCAGCTCCTGGAAACAACCGTCTGAACTACACCGTGCTGATCGGAGAGACTCCCTGTGTCCTGACACTGTCCGAGAGCCAGCTGCTGTGTGAATGGCCTAACCTCACTGGACAACACAAAGTCACGGTCAGTTAACCACTTTATCTTTCTCGCTGACCTCTTGACCTGCAGTGACTGGGGCTCTGCAGAATGTCTTGTTTTGTGTCTTTCTCTGCCTCAGGATGCTTTTGCCTCAGTGTAATTCCTGTCGTGACCGTGTCCAGAAGTTAACATGTTTAAAGCTGCTTTATTAAGGGTTTGGAAATATTATGTACTTGCCAACAGACAGTTCATTTCAGTAACTTCCTCTAATGGAGCACCAATCATTCCCTTTTGCATGCTTTAAGCCCAGATTTATTCAGCTGAGTGTGTGTGACAGCACTGGTGTTCAGCAAAATGTATTATCAAATCATATTTAGTTATATTTCTATTTAGAACTTTCTCTTTGGTAAGGGGCATGTCACCATAGCTTTGTCACTAATTTCTTACAAAAAGCAGCTTCATTAGAACCGACACATCACTTAAAGCTCTTATTGCTGAACGGTATCAAAAGATTCATATAAGCGTCCATGTTTTCTGGCCAATTTCCTCACACACCCACATGTGTATGAAAAGCCCAACCTGAGGTCACCTGGGGTCAGACCGTAACGTCAGTCTCACATTATAGACTTACCCCTGGTGTCATTTCCAAACGATTTCCTGCGACAGATCCGCGGCACACTCCACTGAGTGTGCGCCGAGGCTGCTGTTAAATATGGAATGCTTCATTAACATGTTGATCTTTACTGGCCTTTGGCGCGTCTCAGGCAGAAATTAAAGCGGCGAAAGTTTGCTTTTCTCTCACAAGGAGCATGAACGGCGGTGGAAATGTAAAATAGAGAGGTTTAGAGGCGGTTTGGGGGGGAAGTTAATCCGTTAAAGCTGCAGCGTGAAGACTCGGCGTGATTATGGAGTGTGTACAGACATTTAGGTGAAAAGAATGTATCTTTCAGCATCACAATTAACTGTTTGTTTATTTTAGTTAATGGGGTGCATATACAATCATTTAGAAATAATACTCGCTCAGAATTATGTTCACTATTTAACCTTTTGATTGTTTTAAGGCACTCTAAAACCTTCTGACATAACAGAAATCCCCAATACAGGCTTGTTATGTCACTTTACACCAGTAGGGGGAGTGGAGAGCTATTGCAGCACTCTGTTGTCAACCCCGAGTAGAGTTGATTGATGCTATTACATTGTCAGTTTGCAGGAATTAAATTAAGCTAGAATGTTAGATGCATGCTGACAATGTCTGTTAGTTTTGGTGAGTTTTCTTTGCTATGAGTGAAAAATGCCTCAGTTGTAATCATTGAAAAAAGGCATTCCCCTATTTCTAGTGTGTTTATTCAGGAAAGAAAATCAGCCATTTTAAGTCATCCTTCATCAAATGTCAATCATTATCAAGAGGTTTTGTATTATATGTGTTTAAAATAGTTTTAGCATCTTTTACGCTTCTTTCAATGATATTGGTGTGAATCTCTCTCACCGATATCCCATCTCTTGCTGACTTGTGCCCCATTTATGTTCAACTGCTGTCACATTTAATGCTTTTCTAATGAACAAAGCACAGAGAGGCACTGGGATATTCAAACTGAAAGCACTAAATTGACACAAATTATTCTTATTTGCACATTTTGCTAAGAGCACATCTAATACATTATTGATTTTGAGATGTCCCATTTATGCTTGAGCCGTCTTGACCCCTCTGACCTCTGTCACACCTCTGATGTTGCTGTTTTGGGATGAAGACCGGATCATTTTGACATCTATCATATCTGCACACCACCTTTTCAAATAGGCCAAAAACGTAAGACAAACAGTCATATCTTCATGCAAGAAGAGAGCATAAAAAGGCTATAATTTTACCACTGTCCAAAAGATAAAAATGTTCCAATTGCAAACAAGAGACAACTATGATAATGTTTCATTGTGGTAACTGTTGGAACTCAATGTGGCGCCTTCTGTTTGGCCATAAAGCTGCCATTTGAGTCCTTGTACTGAACAAGGTGCTTTACGGCTCTGGGGATAAATGAACTGCAACATAATTAAGTTGAAGTGAATTGTCAGATAATTATCAGGCCCATTAATTTATTTTATGGATCTACTCTTTACCTTGTCATGCCACTCTGTTCTGCTTTGAGATTGCAAAATTAGAAAGAGGACCATTTAAAACAAAGCCAAATGAGTATTTCCAATCAGGGCGTATTATGTTCAGCAGCTTGAACAAATGATCTTTTTAACAATTAATGTTGTGCCACACAGTTAAAGCTGAAGTGCCTGATTTTGTTTTTCTCTTCACGGTTTGGGACACCATTATCCTCCAACAGAAGTGTAGTAACCTTTCCTGCTTCTTTGATTTAAAAACTGGTGATACTGGATCTATTTTCCTCCAGTTCACTGTTTTGTCCAGTATTTGTCCATGTTGAATTTGCGGCCTGTTGCTCTATTTTCATCGTTTTTGTGGCGTTTCGTCGTAAAATAAGGTGTATTTTGCACCAGAATAACCCATGTCCTCTGTCCTTTGTTGCTGACATTAGTATCAACCAATGGGAGTGCTCCTTTTTACCAGAAGTGAGCTGTGATTGGCCAAAATCCCGCTGTGGGCTGATCATCTATTAAAATCCTTAATTATCAAGCCTAGATCATGTCTTAAGGTCTCATTTTTTTCGCAGATGATTCCTGTTACATTAAGCTGTTAGTGATTAAACTGTCAAACTAAACAGTAAAAAAAAAAAATTAAAAAAAATGTTATGGACTGTTTAATCTCAAAGCTTTTTCTTCCCTTTTTGTTGAACTGTACACAATTCAAAATCCATAGGAAGTGTCAGTTTCAACAGTTAAAACTATGTACTATGAAAACATCACTAAGGATAAACCACTATTTACTGTTTTAATCAAATTGAATTTTGTTTAGACATGCTCCATATAAAGTCAGGATAAAGTCTGGAGAATAGTTCATGTATAAAAAGAGTATAAGGGGTCCGAGCTGAGTTCTCTACCCATTTTATTCCAACATAATGTGAATATAATCACTCAGACTTCCTACATGCCACCATGGTGTCATCAACTAAAACCTCATCAAAATCACGAGCTTTACACACCACTCTTCACTGTTTTAGTGTCCTCAGTCGATGCACAACGTCTAATTCATTTGCATGTGTTAAAACAGACAACCAATTAAGAGAAAAAGCACTTTGCACATCTGTTTCTTGGCACAGGTGCATGAGAGAGACCACACTTGGCTCACGAAACGTTAAACTGAGAAAAGCTCCAGCACTTGCAATAGTGAGATTTATTCACAGATCAAACAAAGGCCTTCATCAGGGAAATTAACTCAACCAGAAAGTCTTGCTGTGGGGGATATTCATACATGCAAACAAATCGATACACATATTCAAACTGGTATATCTATGCGTATTTACACACATCTAAATGGATGCATTGATATAGTGTCTACCTATAAATACCTGGGAGTGAATCTGAACAAGCTGGACTGGTCCATAAATACACATGTACTTGTGGGAAAGGCCAATGAAAGTTAAGGTAATGTAATCAATAAACTGCTGCAAATGTTTTATTGTGCAAGCAGTGGAGCAGCAGACACAAAACAGGACAGATGCCATACTGAACAACATGGACCAGCCCCTGCATTGGGCTTTTGAAGAACAGCCAGTGGAAGTCTGAGATTAGTGCGCTGCCTTTGGGGATTAATAAAGTTGAATAGAATGTGTAACTCAGACATAATAAATAGAATGTATGCAAAGAAGTAGGAACAGGAGAAAGAAAACATAATATCATCAGTAGGGCTGCAACTAACAATTATTTCTATAATTGATTGATTTGACAAATATTTTACTGATTAATTGAAAATAAAAATCAGATAGTGAAGTGTGTCAAAAACAAAAAAACTCCCATACATTTTTACAAAATCTGAACCAGTTAAAACTACATGTACATCACAGGACTTGTGGATATAGCATATGCACATAAAGTATTTTAATCAAAAACACAAAATGTACATCCCTTTCTGCCCTGTCTTGGTAATAAAACTTCTTTTCTCAGCACGTGACATGTTTCAGAGTCTATGAAAACCCCAGATAGTGATTAATCGATTGTTAAATTAGTTGAAGATTATTTTAACAATAGATTAATAATCAGTTAATCCGAGTAGTTGTCCTTCCTAAGCTGGTATATCCCCGTTGAATCGACAAACTTTCCCATCATCCAACTTTCTTTATAAAAGTCGTTCAAGAGGCTATTTTAAAAAAACAAAGAATCACAAACCAAAGTCTTTACTGTGGTATGTCCGTGACAAGCCGCTGTCACCAGCCAAACTGTGTCTTGCTGTTACATAAAACATAAAAAGTGGTATTAAAAATAGAATAGTTTCTTGAGGATGCCACTGATGTGCAGACACTAAGCCTGTCTTGGAGCGCTAATCTAGGCGTCGCGTTTTGCTAAAAAAAACGTTTCTGACATGCAAATCTGGAACAACCCTCAGCAAAGCACTCAAACTCAAAGTTGCGTTTTGGTCTTGTCAATATAGCGTTCCATTGAAGCTCATGTCAGTGATTTATCACCACCCACGTCTTGAAAGCTGTCACTTTCGTGTCATGTTGGGTTGAAGTGCAGGGAAAAGTCAAGATTCCAAGTGAGTCCTGCAGCGAGTTTCCAGCTGTCACCAAACCGAGACGTCTTATTCATTCTGACTGCAGCAGACTTTTAAATCACCCCATAACTCCTGAAGCAACTGTACTGAGGAAGGTCAACAGGTTTTCTGAGTATCCTGTAAAACCTGTCCAACTTGGAAATATGGGCAGAATTCAGAAGTTTGTATTTCTTTGAGGAGTGGACAATGAATGAATGAATGAATGAATGAATCTTAGCATTTTGGGCAAAATGTGTGTGGTCATGTGAAGTCGGTCCGTGAAATGACCTGAAAAGGGATTCTCATTTATAATTTAATGGAAACTCAACTGACTTTAAGTGCAACATTAGGTGTCTCTGTTGCATCTGTAAAAGTTAATAGTGTCATTTAATGGCATTTAATCAAAAACTGAAGAAGGGCCTTTTGTAAAAATTGGCCCCTTCCAAACTTTCATTTAAAATTCACCGCACAATTCCTGGAGCATTTGTATCGAAGGATGGTCAACAAGGTGTAATTTTCTCATAAATTATGTATATTGTAAATATTTTTATTTTATTTTCAAACTTTAGCATGGAATTAATCTCAAGTCATTTGACTTAAGACGCAACATCACACGTAATTCCTTCCAAAAACTGATAAAGTTTGATTTGATTTTCAAAATGACTGTCTCTCTCATCCCAGAACTTTTAGTTTGGAGCATTGTCATGGAGCTCCGCCATTTCACATATTGAGTCACCATAGATACCAGCTTGTTATTGTGGGTTGGATAAGCCACTCACTTGTACTTTTTGAACATTCTCCTACTTTTAGCATTTAGCATTTTACCTGTCTGTGAGCTGTATTTTGAATCAATAAAGTCTTATCTTATCTTAACCCTTGGCCTGAAATTTCTGTGTTTACAACCTAAAGCTAAAGGTCACAATGACAGTTAATGCACTATGTGAATTCAAATATATGTGTACGTTTAAACACTGGAAACTGACAAGCAGCAATGAGTATGAGGCTTCAACAGGGTGAACTCTGCTTACAGCCCCAGTCAGACTCATTAATAGACATGTCAGCAGTACAGCCACTCCTGGTGTTGCTCTGGAGGATCTGAGGGCATCATTCATACATGACACCAGACTGGAGGTTGTACTGGATCACAAGCAGGATAACTTTGGGTTAAAAAAACTGAGTGGATTATGTTTATACATGCAGCACTTCTAGGTAAAGTCTGGAGAATAATGAACATGTGAAAGGGACTAAACTGAATTCAGGATGGTCTTTAGTATTTGTTGATGGCTTTGAAAATTGCAGATCCTTTGTGAGAATGCCCGAATGAAGTGGACGTTGGTAGGTGAAATGTTGGACTAGGAAGAAAGAGAAGAAGTGAGTAAATAATCGTTGAGAAATGAGAAAATGCTGTTTGTAATAAAACATCTTGGAAAATTATTTTAAAAAGCGTGGGAACCCTGTTGAATCTCCTGTCAGCAAAACAGCCCTCTTCCACCTCTCTTCCCTATTAAGTCACCATCGTCCTTCGACAGGTCTTTATGACATTCACTCGCCACCAGCTACGACCAATAAACCTAGAAAGCAACTGTCATCACATCCACGCGATTCAATATGATAGCTCCCAACAGAATCAGCCCAATCCGACGTCGAACTCTACCCTCCTCTCGGTGCTTTTTATTTTTTTGAAGGAGATGTCATGTCGAATATGGCAGCCCTGCGTTGTGTCGGCGGGGGTGGTGGAGTTGTCTGTTCCCATCTGATCAGCTGAGTGTAACTGTACAGGCTCATGTTTGTTTGTGCGTGCCTCCCTGGGTGTTCTGCAGAGAAGGGCACAGCTGTAGCCCGATATAGCCCCATCCGGAACGACCTACATCACGGGGACCCCAACGGGCGACCAGGCACGGCGGTCTGGTTCGGGGGACGTACTGTAAGAGTGTGTCTTTGAGTGTCCCCTGTGATGCTCAGCTGTGTGTTGGCAGCTGTGAGCCTCCCTCGAGTTTTCGAAGAAAGTTGTTTGTTGTTTTGGCCGTTAGCTTTTTAAGTTCTTCCATCAGTCCTTCAGCAGAATAAAAATAGATGCGTGCCTCCAAAATGTGTCATCTTCAAAGTCCTCAAACTCGAACACTCTCCTTTTCGGAGGATGCAACATTTCTTGTGAGAAAAAGGGAGAAGGCATTATAAGTTACAAATTGGAGCGAGTTAGCATTTTCTACATTGTGATCATACATTTATACAGTCTCATAGGGACAAAGCAATTTCCCTTGTGGATCAATGAAGTTTATCTAGTTTCCTTATCAACGGTAAATGATATCCACAATAATATAGTGACTTTGTTAGTTGTTGCCAGACTTTGAAGTTCTTCAAGACAATATTTTGTAAATGCAAGTATTGGACATTTTCGTCAGCCATTTTGTGCTAATGTTTATCATGAAATCAGAAGATGTGCCATTTTGTTGCCTAGAGTTGTGTTGAGCTAGATTCTAAGATAAATCTGGACCTGTGTACAGACGTTTTTTTTTGTTTTGTTTTTTTTCCTGAGTGCTCAAGTTTCCCACAACAACCTGAAACATAAAAACATGCACACTAAGCTGATCTTCTAGTCATGCCCATGCCTCAAAATCTGGATATAGGGCCGCTTATTGGTTGCCCACTGCTCAGAAAGGTTGGCGCAGGTGCACTAAAAATGTTTGAAAAGCCAATAAAATAAAACATAAGAATAGTTTAATCATTTAACAGCCATGAAGACATGCTCTATTGTGATCAACAAAGCAGTCTTTTTACTGAACTTGTCCTGTGCCCTTTTCCTCCTTTGTTCTAGCTGTTTTTCTTCTTCTTCTGCTTTATTTCTCTTCCTCCTCCTCTCCTTCACCTGTGTGTTCATTTTTTATTTAATAGAGTGTAGGGTTTGACTGACATAATTTAGGATGAGCTAAATCTAAGTTTTATGTAGATGATGTTGAGAATGTGTGCCAATCTGGGCTGAACTTTTGCTCCTTGGATGATCCCAAACTCTTCTATCTCAGTCCAAAAAGTAAACGAATCACTCCCCTCCAGTTTCCAGCGTCGCCTCATGTTCATTTGTAAATTGCCTGTGTGAGTGATAATCTGATTTGAGTTCCCCTTTCATCTTGACTCATTATACAGTTTGCTTCTAATTCTTGCGCGAGTTCATTTCCTCCGAGCGGTACGGCGGCCCCACTCTGTTCACACTCCGATCCTGTCCGCGCCGCTAATTGGTTGCCTAATCTCATACAAACCCGTCTAATTGACTCTACTATTGCAAATTTAATTAGTAGGTATCGACTACATTTATATTGATATAACAGCTCCTCTATTTAACTTTAGAAATCAGACTTTGAAAATGTTAGCGGCAGAGTGCACTTAGAGGAACTTGGAGAGTGCATAATCACAGCTCATTTGAATCAGGTATCAACCCCCCTGGTGGACGGCTTGATTTGATAGATTCCAATGCGATGTGCGTCTCTCGGGGAGGTGCGTATGTAAATGTAGGTAATGGGAGAGGGAAAAAAAAAAAAAAAAAGGTTACATGTGTTTGACTTTTCTTAATTACCACAGCTCCATGGGGAGACATTTAAAAGCTGGTGATTACTTTGTTTGATTGCTTATGCCGTGTGTCAGGTGAATATCTCTGTTTGCCTGATCCCTGTTAACAGCACCCTCCATGTTAGTGTTATACTCAGCTAGTCTGTCTTTTAATGGACTCTGACTCATTTTTACAGTCTTCTAATGGTATTAGACATTGAGAACTCCGAGTTTTTAAATCAAGACCATTCAAGACATTAACATAATTCTTTTGATGATATGTATACTTCTATCATTTTATTTTTATTCAATAAATGTTAAGACAGTATTGTTTGTTTTTTAGATTCCATGGGATTCCTGTCAATGTATTGTACACTGGTCCTGGGCATGACATTGGCTGAATCCCTAAAAGTGTTATTTAGCATTATTCATACTTGCACAATCCCCAGAACTTCACTAGAATGCATGCATGTGAACTATGAATGTATTAAACATAATAAATAGTCATTTTCTCCATTGGCTTTAAATAGAAGTTAGTTAATGATGCATAAAGCTTGATGAAATTACTTAATCCAAGCTTTATTTTTACCTTATGCGGCTTATAGAGCAGTTGCACCACAGTCTTCGCTTATGTAATCTTGTTTTTATTGATTGATGGGTTTATTGATTGATCATTGAGGATTGATTTGTTGATATGAGGATTTTTAATCAGTGTTCATGTTATGAACACACTCTTACTGATACTTCACACACTTCTGTTCATTTTTAAAGTTTTAAATGTCCACTCAGCTGTACACCAGGTATATCTTTTGACAATGTAGTCTACAGGTATAAAAGGCCATTGTCCTCTGGCGAGACGTATGAAAAAGGCTTTGGTCTTGTCTTTTTCTCAAAACAATGGTCGCATTTTGGTATTGACTTCAACACTGCTCTAAATATTGATGCAAAACCATAAAAATGATTAAACTGAAATGTTGTCATTGCTTTTGCAAAGTCACAAAGTGCTTAGCACAATGGGTTTTCTGTGTAGAGTCTGGAGACATGTATAGGTGAAATGCCACATAGTGAATGAATAAGAGGGATTTTTTGACAGTGTATGTCTTTCTACAGTTTGTAGTAGATTGGTAGAAAACGAAAGAACGTTTTATAACCCTTCTCTTGAAACTCATCTCTTCAGACCACTCTATCTTTTTCCAAACCATCAGCTCCAAGGAAAACAGCTCTCCAGAATCCCTAGACTGGACTCAAATTTGTTTGGAGAACATAAATAATTCGCTCTATCTCTCTTTACAACCACTAAGGATCTGTCTTTGAAGAATGCATTGCCTGATAATGCACTTGGGCCTCAGGCAGTAGAATGATGACTTGTAGAAAGCCATGTAATAAAGCAGCTTTAGTGTACCGAAAACACTAGTAGATTTACAAAGGCTCTGACCCGGCCTTGTTCTTGTGTCCAGATCCGTGCAGGTGGGTTCGAGTACTCCCCCGGGACACTTCACATCTACTCCGACAGCCTGCTGACACTACCCGCCATCATCGGCATCGGAGGGGGCGGGGGCCTGCTCCTGTTGGTCATTATTGCTGTGCTCATCGCCTACAAGAGGAAGTCCCGGGACGCTGACCGCACTCTGAAACGCCTGCAGCTCCAGATGGACAACCTGGAGTCCAGAGTGGCCCTGGAGTGTAAAGAAGGTATGCTGTCAAACATTTTACACAACTTCATATTCAAGTACATGCACCTATGTCACATTTCTGAAGGACTCAGAGCTCAACCCATTTTTACACGTTTAGAACTTCGAGATGGAGCAAGAATGTTAAAATGCCACAGCCTTCTTGTATTATCACCTAACCATATCTGATGTATGTAATGTTAACAATTGCATGCATTTTCACCATAATTGGCTTATTCTTTGCAAACCTAATCATAAAAAATAATTGTATGTTCTTAAAAATGAATTATTTTAGCTGTTGATAAACTGCCTATATGCTAATTTACCACATGTCGGAAAGTAGGCATCTATTTTTTTCTCTGGATGATTTACATGTATGTTCCACTATTCATGTGGTCATCAGAAAGAACTTAGTACATTATAAGGAACATTATTTATGCCTCTAAAATGTGACATGTCAACCCAACCTTACTTTTCCGGTTGAAAACATGCCTTTTTTTGGGAATATCAAAACACCACGAGTCCATTTAGGAGCCAGAATTGCTATGAAACCAAAGCAGGAAACGAAGCGTGGCCTTATCCCTCCTCCTCAACAACATCCCGCCCCGCCTGCTGCACTCCCAGCTGCTCCACAGAGACGGGACGGGCCGTGTGGGCGGGGGGGCAGATGAAGTGGGCGGGCCACTACTTGTGTGTGTGTGTGAACAATTGGGAAGTGTCGTTTTTTGGGAGTCCTGAGGGTAGAGACGAGGGGCGCCGGGTTCAGTCATCCATGAGAGGCAGACGTCACACTCTACACTGATCCAGACTCGAGTGGTCATGGGTAATTAGCTGCACATTACAAATGACAACTGCTGACTGGCAAGTGTCAGCGCATGGAGCGGGGCGGGCGATAGAGATGTTTATGGATGTGATGTGAAATGCTAATATTTGAGGAAACACTTTGGGAGAGGGGAAAATATTGTTATGCAAGCATATGCTATTTCTGCAGCAGTGTGTTTCCCAGAGTGTGCAAGCTTTGCTCTTTTAGATCAGAACCTGTTTTCTCAGGAACAAACCTACCGTATGTGTTTGAACAGATATTTAGTGTAGTGTACGGTAAACAGAGGAATGCAAGCTGCTCCATTTGACACAAAACTATTCTAAGACAACCCTGAAGATTTACAAAAACTAGCTTTGAAGTATAGGGGTGTTATATGCAACAATGCTCAAATCGTTTTTTGGTTTTTTTGTCACTGGACATTTTTGATAACAAATGATACTTAACACCTCCATCAGGACTCATCTTGGTATCCAAAATTTTACTGAAAATTGAGCAAAACTGAGCAGTTTTCAGGAATAAACACTTTCAACACAACCTTTGTTGCTATTTTAACCCAATGTCTAGTTAATCTGTACACAATATACTTATGCTTCACCATTTTGTCAACAATTTAACATATCTAGGGCTGAGCATTTTAACTTTTTTTTTCCTCATACTCTGTGACCCACTTACAACATGCTTGCGACCCACTTTTAGGTCCTGACCCATAGGTTGAAAATGTCTGGTATGCTTTATATTGTACACTTTTTAAAATAACTGCCGTGCTATCACTATTTACTTAGCTATTACCAGCCTGTTACATTATATTTTTTACTATATTGAGCTGAGTTCATTAAATGTGTTTCTGTGTAAACTTTATGTATATTTGAATGAAAGTCTAAGGGATATTAAAATAGTTTGAAATGCTTTGTTAGGACACTTCATTCCTTTACCCCTTTTGGCATTGGAAACTGACCCGTACTGTCCTGCTCTTCAAGAAACGTGCTTTAGATTCACCACTTGACCAATGCCACATAGCAAGGCCAGGTTAGCTTTTGCTGTAGGGCAGGAGTTCTTCCACCTCTACTTCCTGTTTCTGTTAAACGCAAATAGACAACCCATACCTTAAAGATTACTATGTGCGTCATCCCAAGCTTTTAAGTCGGTGCTTGCGTTTCCTTCACTCTTCCTGTCTGCCTTCATTCTCTTTTATCCTTTTCATTCCCCGGCCTTATCTTTCTGTCCTCCTCTCGTCTCCATCTCTCTTTGGGGCCTGCAGTCCAATAACAGCTGGGGGAAATTATGCATGGAAACTCATCCGTCGCTCTATTAATAATTATCCACTCATGCAATTAATTGACTTTCCTTTCCAGCAACTTACTTTTCTGTCTCCTGCTTTGCCTTCCTTTGAATCCTTTGTTTTGGACCAGGACGGGTTGAGTCCGGGACACAGAGGATGCTCCTCCATTTTCAACCCTGTTATTTTTCCAATTTGAAGCTCAAATTTGGCCCGTACAATAATGACCTGCTGATTTAGAAGATGCTATTATGTCGTGATGTATTGCCTTTTTTTTTTGCATTTGAGTCATAGTTAATGGCTGTTGCCTGACTTTACCTCCCCTCAGTGACCTGCCCTTTTGTAGGAATAACAAGCGGCATTCTTTGTACTAACTGTAGAACACTCATTATAAACAAATTGCTGCATTTTGGACTTTCTGGGCGTCCACAAATACATTTTCAGTTGGCTTTTTGTTTGAAATTCATCAGCCATAAGTTATGAATAATATACCGATTGAGCTAATCTTTACAATGTTTCTGTTCGTAGCTTTTGCAGAGCTGCAGACCGACATCCACGAGCTGACGCAGGAGCTGGACGGAGCGGGGATCCCCTTCCTGGACTATCGCACTTACGCCATGAGGGTCCTGTTCCCGGGCATCGAGGACCACCCGGTGCTCAAGGAGATGGAGGTACGGGTCAGTACACCACCGGCCAACAATACTCAAACAAACTAACACCCAACAATCGAGATCGGATCGCAGGGTAGCCGCACTCACAAACTAACTGGTAACGGAGAAAAAGTAGTGATTTATACACAGAGATCATCAAAATTAATTGGATTTAGAATAGCTGGCTATCTGTTTTATGGTTCAGTATGTTTAAACTATTCTCTGTTAAGGTTCTCATTCATCCTGAGGACTTTGGTGGAGACTTTGAGGATGAGAGGTGGAACGTCTTCAAACTAAGTCCAGATGCCTTTTTTTAAAAACTGATTCAGTGTTTATAACTAATTTCAAGGTTTAATTTTGCTAACATGATACTGGTCAGAAGAATCATTAGCAGAACTTTGAAGCATTTTATGCTCCATTTATGGCTCCACTTATAAAGACACAATATCATCATGTATGTTCTCTTTTGCTTTTGACACACTGATAGAAAGCCACTTTAGTCAATCAGATACTAGTATTATTTATTTATAGATGCTTGGTCGAGCAGTTCAGAGCATATGGTATTGATTATTTCTATAGTATTTTATATTATTTTTTGCAGAGGATGCTCAGATTGAACCTCGCTGTTATTTATGACAATGACAGTAACGGATTAAATTTATTTGAATGAGAAACTTTTCTCTCAATAGCTTCTACAGTCAGTACGTGAAGCATCAGTCTTTTTAGAAGTAGGGTTTTAGGGACATTGAAATTGTTTTACCTTAACTCCTGCAAGATTTCTGAGTTCACAAACTGCACCGATCAAGACCTTTGCTCATGAACCACTGATCATGAAATGTGCATGATTTAGATTTGAAGACGAAGCGACCATTTTACCTGATTGGATAAAACTGTGTGCACTGTGATGTGAAAGACCTTACAGCCAACATATCAAATACAGTAAAAGAAAACAGCAGTCCATCTCAATTGCTGGCTTTAAATATTAACAACTTCTGGGAAAGACTCTCTATTTTCTCTTTGTGTGGAAAAGTGTGAATAGCTTGATACCAAATGAAGAAGTACACAAGGGGATATAAAAATATAAAGATCAGGCAAAAGATGAAGGCTGTTACGACAAGAGGCTTGAAATAGAGCAACACTGGGAGGTACTAGGATTGTTACTTACATAATACATCAGTCTTTAGTTATTAATGAGGCCACTACACTGTACATGCATTCACCTTGACAGCACAGCCGAGTAGAGATAGCGATTTATGAACTCGCGGCGTTCCCAGTGAGGCCCAGAGAAGTAGAATGAATTGAACGCCAACGTAAACCACTCTCCTCCAAAGCTCCAAAGCTCCCAAGACCAGTTTGTAATCAGCGGTATCATTAAGATGTAGAATGCAGCTCCGCTTCATTGACTTTGATTGGAGCACTGACTTTTTGGGAGTCACAGAGTAATTTGCTTGACCTTTTACAGCCTTTATTTAATCACTTTAGTCCGGAAATGAATTTATATTCCTGGAAATGTAATAAAGACAGCCCAATAGCGTTAGAGAACTCGAGACTCTATCTTGAGAGCAGTCCTGAGGACACTTTTTAAAGGTATTAGTCTTACTCTGACTTTTTTTGAACTAGGAGAGGGCGATCAAGGTGGTCAGTGAGTCCCAATAAGTTCCATAATAATAAACCATTAAATAAAACATTTGTTTACTTTCAAATAGGGCACTTCCTGCAAGATAGGGAGCAGAAGGACACTTAAAAAGGCTCCCTATTGACTTCGAATGAGGGGGAGATTCCAGCATGTCATTTTTCTCTTTTCAAAAAAAGTTATAGGACAGCCAAAAGCATGTGTTTAGTATGGAGACCTACCAACGAAGAATTTGCCAAACACAACAACAAACAACTACATTTTCAACTGCCTATGGCCAGAGAAACCCAACCAAACACAAGGAAAAAAAGCCTCTGTGTGGATGCGCTAGTGCTATAGTTAATTTACACCTTGTAGAATGGCTTTGCTCTGGATCAAACAAAAATAGACTGAACACACATAAGCATAGACTGTGGTTAAAGACAGAATTTAATACTGAGAAAGCAATTATTGAAAAGACAGCGCTAAATCACTTGACTTTGTGTAGACCGACTGACACCAAGTCATGCCCAAGACCACGAAGAAACCAAGACTTTTTGCTGTAGAAAGAGTCAAGAACAAGACCATGGCTAATCGAGACTAAGATCAAAATCAGTGTACAATACATGGTAATAGATAGGTAATAGTTATGAATTTAAAACCGTCCAAGGGCCCTATAAGTCCCTACAGGGCTCTCTAAACAGCTCAACTAACTAAAAGCAACTATAGCTGAACGTGTACAGCTTTATTAGACAGTAAGTGTTTAATGGTAACCCCTGGGCATACAATGAGACACAGAAAGCCCAGTTCTAAAGGGCACCACTGGTTATGGGTGATTTTTATTGCTATACTCGGTTATACTTTTTGCACACATTAAAACTGATTATGGCCATTGTCTTGGTTGGACTTGTTTCTGTTTGACTTGACTGAATAAGAGATCCCTGAAGGAGAACTGTGTCTGTATGGTCAGGTGCATGTCATAATGTATTTAGCAGAGTGTAGAGCCTTATTGGATAGACCCTGCACCTGCACTGACCTCTTGTGACAGAGTGGCTCAACTGGCCTCGTCCAGATTGCATTTCTCGAAATGGATATGGGATTGTATCATAGAGGCGATGGGTACTTATACAGTTTAGGTTTATGCGAAGACTTTATTTTACCTCTCAGTGTGGATTTCCCTCAGGGGCTCTGCTGTAATCCAATGGCCTGTGTAAACCACCTCTACTGTCTTTATTGCTTTGTGTGAGTGCTCTGTCTCTTAAGCCATACAGCCACTGCACCACACATTACAGGTGTCGACTCAGTGTGTGGATCTACACTTTGAACCACTATGTTACATTTTACCCATGGATGCAGGCCCAGTTCTAGTAGCTGCACTACAAAAGCATAATGTAAAAGCTTACATCCAGACCTTAAGACAAAAGGCAAAGTAGACATGCTGCAGTAAAAAAGGGACTCACATTTTGGCTGATGTACTTAAAATGGTGCCGCTATATTTGCAATCTTTTGAGCACCTTTAGTCATTGTTTGATCGAAGCGCATATGGATGTCATTTAAGGCATGGATATGTCTCTAATCCTACCAGTGGCTACTCACAGCTAAAAATCATAAACGTTTTTAATTAAAAATCCCTCAAATCGGCGTAAATTGGTCATGGAATGTGTTGGGAGTTGAAACACTAAACCACTTTCACAAAGGCCTGCATAACACGGAAACGACAACACTAATCAGTAACCTTTATTAAAGCTCAGTGGCAGCCATGACAGTTTAAATATCAAGGTCTACATTGTTCACCTTTGTAATGGAAAGTAGTCCCTTTGTTGTCAAACCTAAAACATAAATGCCAAAATTTCACAAAAATCTGGCTGATTTAGATTAAATGCTTTGATAATATAACTTGGTTGAGTGTATTGCTGTTTCATCCACATCTCTAGCCTTGTTTCTACCATTGCTGTTTCTCCAAATGCTTCAAGCTATAATGTGCAGTGTTTGGCCTTTTTTGGTGATATCTAGCGGTGTAATTGCAGATGGCTATTCCACAACTGACACCACTATGTTACAGAGCATGTGAACAGCTATGGTAGCCATGCAGGCGCATTTTGTCTATAAACAAATAAGAAAGTGGTCTAATGGTTATTTTACGTTAAAAAAACATGTTATTTTGATGTGATTATACACTATAGAAAATATATACTACATCAGCATGTTCAGTTTAGATCAAAGTAATGCACATACTGTACATGGATGCAAAGTTCCTCCATTGCTGTCTAAAATAGTTATAATTATCTGAATCACTGATGATGTGAAAGCAACATTTTGACATTAGGGTGTGCTTTATGCAGATATTATTCATAACTAATTGCCGAAAATTGCTAGGCTTTAGGTTCAAAAGGTTTATTTGATGCCAAATGTCATCTGATCAAAGTAAACTCCCAAAAGGATAATTTATTCATCAGATGGATTTAGGTGTACGGCTTCTACATAACTAAACACCTAAATCCATCTGATGAATAAATTATCCTTCCCAATACAGAGTAGTATAGGTACAGAGGTATTTTATAAAAAAATAAATATCCATTCAGGCATTCCACTTTACACGTAGCATTATATTTGTGCCAACTCTTCTAACATTACATTGCAGAGGTGGTTCATCAGCTTCGATCTTTGACAACCTCACTTTCGTCTGATTATCAAGACATATTCACCCACAAATGTTTAGAATTCAATAGCAGCACCAGCTCCTCCTGTCTCCTTTTTTCTCTTTCAGTTTCTGTTTTAGAATCCACCCTGGAGGCCTCCAAATCTCATTTAGCACTTCAGAGAGAGGCCCAGACACTTTATTAAAGCACAATGGGAGGAGGTGTACAAGATGTTACATTTGTACATCAGGAAGACAACAGAGAAGTGAAAATGATGTGCCAAATTTTTTTGTGTAAACCATGCTTCCACTGGAATAGGTTGGCTCAGTACTGCAAAACATAGAACAGATAACACTGAAGAGGTTTGCATTGTGGTATGTATAGAATCTAGTCAACAAGTGATCTCACCTATAACTGCAAGAAAGAAGTGAGTAAATCCAAAATATAAATAAGTATTGCTCAGCTGCAATATTGGACCTCTCTAAAGAAAAAATGTATTATTAAGCTGTACATATTAAGATTTTTTTGTGAATGCATGCACTCCTTAGTATTGATGTTAAACCGTTTTATAACGTTAAACATATTTTAGCAAAGGATCTTAATTCAGTTATGATAGGTTACATAAGCTGACAAATTAATACTTTAAGCACCACCACCCGATTTTCTTTTTTGCCGTCACGGTCTCAATCCCACCACCCGCCTGCAAAAACAGCCAAGGGACCTTTTCTGCTCTTCTTTTATTAAAAAGAAGGTAAAACTGTACGATTTTCCACCACTAATACTAATACATTATATCTCAAACTGAAATTTAGAACTTACCTTAAATTTCTCACTCTGAGTTCAGTGTCAGATTGATGTGATCCTGTAATTATCTACGTATTGTTGAACATTGCAGCGTAGCGTTCCTTCCTTGTTGACATCAGTGTTGACCAATGGGATTAGATCTTTTTCCAGAAGTGAGCTGTGATTGGCCATAAACCCAATAAGTGCTGAACATTCTCATCTATTAAAATCCTTGATAATAAAGACAAGATGACATTTTAAGGTGTAAGTTTTTCACAGATGATTCCTATAATGTTATGCTATCAGTTATCACAATTTAAATTATTATATATGACTGTCAGCCTTTAGTGTGTCTATGGGTATTGACAGGGCGTCACTTGTGTTAATGCTACGTTATTGGTTTGTTAATGAGGACATGAGACTGTTGTGTACACCACTGTTACGTACAAAGCAGAGAAGAATCACACAATTCATTCGTCCAATCAACAGACTGCGTTGTGTAGCTCCACCTCTAAGCTTTCACCTCTGTTGAAACCAAAAACAAAGAAGTGATTAGAGTGGGATATTTCAAACCCAATTACAATGAACATGTCTCAGAAAGTGTGCCGTACTGACTTCTTCGTACTCTCCAGTGGAAACCATGCAAATTAAACCGATGATTTAAACAGATGACAAAAAGTGCCAACACATCTCTGTCTTTGGGGCTTTACTGTGTGTTGTTGATGAGTAGTGACAGGTGCCAGCCATCGACACAAGCACACACACTTGATCCGCTCTGCCCTGATGCTTTCCTCCCTCCGTCTCCGTCCTCCTTCAGCGTGACAGGGGAATTGTCTCACTCTGCGACGCCTTAGACTGGCCTCATTAGACACTTTCACAAACTCCTTTGAGCAGAAAAAATGGTCCAAGTGACAGAGGCTGTTGAAGCAGAATTAAAAAGATTCAGTAGAGGATTTCCACAAAGACAGAAAGGCCGACTTTTTCTTTGAGATAAAATATACATCTAGATTCTCTCAGCGGCAAATGTCAAGCTCTGTGATTAAGGCCCCACTCTTGATTTGCGAGTGGAGGATTGTGCAGTTCGCCGTGTGATGCCAGGAAGACACTTCGTCAGATTGTCTGGTAAAATAACAGTCTGTGCAGTAGGAGATGTATTCAATCAGATCATGCTGTTCTAAGGCCAGTTACATCTCACAGCCTGCAGGAGTCCAGAATCGTGCTTAAAGCACACTTACGTGGCTCATGCTGGCTGTAACTCCTACTACTGTTCTTTGGAAAAGGTTTCACATGTGCTGCGTCCAACTGGCTGTGGCCAAATACTGTCGACCCTTCTCAAACTTTGGTGGTGGTACTTTAGCAGTTTTTAAGTGGTATTCAGGGACCCTCAGAAGTTTTATTTTTCAGACTGAAATTAAAAATAATAACCAGAGCTGCATTTTTCTTTTTGGTGCAGCTCCAGCTACAACTTGTGGTTATTAAAGTCCAGCTAAAATTGGTTAAAATCTATTAATGTCTAACTGAAACTATTTAGAACCTGTTAAAGTCCAGCAAAATCAATGAAAACCTTTCAAAGACCAACTTAAACACCATAAAGCTCGTTACAGTCAAACTAAAACTGCCCTAGACCCATTTAAACTGTTCACTTAAACTGTTTTTAAATTGAACTCGACTCACTTTAGACCTGTTTTATGTCTATAATCATTACTGTAGGCTATATGTTGGTGGTACTTGGAGAAAGATATATTATGAGATGGTACTTGGAGAGTAAAGTTTGAGAATCACTGTTGTACATTATAAAGTTTTGCATTATTTTATTGTTTGGTTTGAACAACACTTGCATTTCCATTGTGCTGGGTGATGCATCATAACTTGAATGTGTTTGCCAATTATTATGTGGTTGCAGTAAACATTAACATGTTTATGGTTTGTTCACAGCTTTCTGAACATTAAATTCATACACCTGCGACAATATCCTATACTTTACACACTCATCATTTAAGCCCACAAGTTGTGGTTGACGTTAATGCAGTGTACACAATGAATGCAATTTTTTTATTTCATGAATGAGAGCCATGTGATGCCACTTCTATTTAAAATCCACTCCTGTTGCTAATAAATGCTAGCTTTGTTGTTGAGACAAAAGTACAACATTTAGCATCTATCGACTAATCAGCTGACTGCAGTGTTTAGCTCTACCTTTTTGAAAGCAGACCACACACTCGGACCGTTTAGGGTCCCAGGCGGTATTGTACACTTTTTGGGGACGTTTCAGAGGCCTTTTGGCAATTGAAATGCACCTGACCCACACCATATTGCTCCAACACTGAAGAAAATGTTCAACATACAATTTCTGACAAATTATAAGGTTGCATTCATTTGGCATTTTAAAAACAGATGCCCAGAAATAAAGTTTGGGAAAGACTGTAGAGACAGTTTGTTTTGACACATAAACCCAAGGTTACATCCACTAGAAGGTGGAGTGAAGACATTACATGGCTTAACTGCACCAGGAGACATCCGTTTGTCATTTGTACTTGTAGAAAAAGTGAGAGAATGTCAAAAGCCCAAGTCACTCACGAAGAAACTGTTGGCATATAGGACAATTGTAGAAAATCGTGCTTCAACCTGTCTTTCATTGAGGTTAAAGAGGTGGCAATGTAAATGAACATATATCGGACCTTATTCATCCTTCCAATGTATATATTTCCCCATGTTTTCTTCTGTCCTCCCTTGTTTCCTTGCATCTTATCTTCCTCTTTTGTTCTCTCTTCCAGCTTTACTCTCTGTAAATATGAGATTGCACAGTGTGTTTTACAGGCATTATAAACATCTGAAACTGCCTGGCTTTCCTTTTACTCTGTTCCCTGTGTTTCTTCTTTATGATTATTTATATCTCATAAACATAAAAAAGTACCCAATAAAGGTTTGTTTAAAGCACCTTCTCTTCATCTGTCCTGTATTTCTTCCTTGTTTTCCTCACTTTATTCTTTTAATGACTGTTTCTTTCTGTGCATCTATGTTTAGGTCCCGGCGAATGTGGAGAAGGCGCTGACGTTGTTTGGGCAGCTGCTCACCAAGAAGCACTTCCTGTTGACCTTCATCCGAACCCTGGAGGCACAAAGGTCTCCTACTTTTATACATCTAACACTTATGTACATTTAGACTTGACTGTATATTGCTTTTTTCTGTCAACTTTGTGTCAGAAATGAAGAGAATATAGGCAAACATTAAGAGAGCCAGGGCTGGTGACTTTGAACTGTGGCAAAGTGGTTAGTACTGCTGCCTCACAGTAGGGACCTGAGTTTGATCCCTGGCCTGTGTGGAGTTTAAATGTTCACCCTGTGCTCAGGTGGGTTTTCTCCAGGTTCTCCCCCACCAACCTTGAAAACTGTGCACACTGTAATCTGACTGTGTACTTTGGGGTCAAACAGAAAATCAGAAAAGGAGCCATTTCCCAATTACCGATTACAGATAAGCTATAATGAAATAAGAAATACAAAATTACTTTTATTTATAAAATACCAATTGGAAAACCAAAAAACATCCATTATTTTATTTCATATTAAGTTATTAAACTAAAATGAAAAAAAGAAATAAGACTGGATGCTTAGTATTGTGATATGTAGCTGCCATTTGCCTAGCGGCTAACGATGACTAGAGTTACATTAAACTGTGGATGTGAAGAATCCCGCAGGTCTGGTGAAAGAGCCTTGCATTTCCATTGTGCTGCGTAAAGCTCTATGGGACCTAGACACTCCCATAGAGCCTTCAGGGCATTACTTAACTCCAACTGTAATAACTTTCATTCATTCATTTTCTACTGCTTAGTCCCGTTACACCCTGGACAATGGCCAGTTAGTCACAAGGCGGACACTTATAGACGAACATTGACAGACAACCATTCACTCTCACATTCATTCACAAGGGATACTTTAGAGTTGAATTGACCTATACATGCATGTCTTTGGACGGTGGGAGGAAGCCGGAGTACCCGGAGAGAACCCACGGTGACACAGGGAGGACATGCAGACTCAGACACAGAAAGACCAGAGTTAGCCAATGATGTCTGAGTCGGTCGGGATTTGAACTCACTACCTTCTTACAGTGAAGCAGGAGCAAGAAAGCAAAAAAACACATGCAACTATTTGATTAAACCTGGGACCTCACTGACTAATTAGTTGACTAGTTGATCAGTGTGACTTGGCCTTTATGTGGTCTCATTCTGCCATGGTCTTGTTTCTAGAGTTTGTCTTGATGCACTTTGATCTAAATTAGAGTGGTTTTGACTACAGCACTTCTCAAAACATATATTATTTACATAATTGCCTAACATAAATAATTCAATATATTAAGCAATATTACACCAATATATTTACTAAAAAGTGTTGAAATGAAATTAGAGCTGCAATCCGACCATTAAAACACCATAAAGTGTTCAACCAAATTGCTCATAACATCAACAACAAGTTATTTTCAATATATTCCTTGCATAAGGATTAAAAATGGATGCATTAAACTGTTATTACAATGCTTCATAATACCGTATCACTGATAAAATATTAATGTTGAGTGTTAATAAAAGTATGTTTATTGTCATTCCAGGTCGTTTTCCATGCGAGACCGAGGAAACGTGGCGTCGCTGATCATGACCGCGCTACAGGGGGAGATGGAGTACGCCACAGGGGTCCTCAAACAGCTACTGTCTGACCTCATAGACCGTAACCTGGAGAGCAAGAACCACCCCAAACTACTGCTGCGAAGGTCTGACACCAGTCACACGCAGGACATTAATGCATGCCCATAAACAGATTTGATTCATGCATACTTCAATACTACATTAAAAACTATAAGCCAGGAAAATTAAACTTGGTTTGTTAAAAAGTTCATTCGCGGTGGAATGGAAACTGAATTTAAATAGTGAACATCAGGCTCACTATGTCAGCTTTTAAAGACCGATATTTGGAGACATACATTTTGTACAAGACAACGAGAAAACAAACTTTTTTATTTAAAAATATTGATTGAAAACTGGAGTGATATTCACTGCTACATTATACAGAAAAGAAAATGGATTTATGTATATGATTGAAGTAAGCAGAAAAGTCAATAAAATTTTGACATTTTTTTAAATAGAAGATAAATAAACTAGAATATATTTAAAACTTAATTTCTTATTTTGCTACTAAGAAAGGTGGTCTTTTTCTAGTGATCTACATTTTTCTGTGAAACTGATGTCTGCCTGTGTTTTATGTTCGGCTGTTACCATATGACACTTCTCCCAAGCCCACCGCCTCCATATATTAGATGGCAGAGGCTCTGCAGACATAAGCCCACAGACTGCTAGGAGTGAACGGATTTGTCCATAATCCAGAAAAGGCTGTAGCATTATTTAGACCAAAGAGAGACAAATTTTCGGAGGATGGCACACTGACAAAGTTTTCCATGTTAAAGCAGCAAACAACAAGCTAAAGTCCACACTGTTTCAGGAGCAGTGATAAAAACAGGAAGAACAACTGCATTTGTATTTGTGGTAGTTTCAACTTTAGGAGACAGTCAATTATCTGTGTAGTCTGATTTACTAAAAGTTTTGCAGAAGCAGCAAATTGCATGAAAATTTACAATTAAAAAAAGTATTCATTTTGAGCCCCGCTGCAGCTTAGTCAGGTTCATGGGCATACCTTTAGGAAAATGTTGCAGAAGTCCCATCCATGGCGTCCTTTTAGTAAATAAGTAGGTTAGGGAGTAGGAAGAAGCATATTTTAATGCCTAAATGAACACATTACACAAAATTGCAGAACTTTGTAAACTTGGACCCAAATGGGAGACATGTCTCTGAATGGGATACCAAAACAACAAAAAATGTAGCCAACGACAGAATGACAAAACTATGTATCTTACCCATGAGACTTTCTCTAAATATTCATTGTCCAAGATGTTTTGGTGCAAAAATGGTGGTTTTCAGAATTACTAATGAGCTCAAGCACTGTGCAGAAGAAAGTGGTTTAATTGCTAGGGTATTTGTTTCCATTTTAAAGCGAAAAAAAAAAAAAACTACTAAGGTTTTTGACTTGCAAAAAGCAGCAAATGGAGCTAAATTTTTAAATATATAAAGTTCACATTTTTAGCCTGGTTTCAGCTGCATCTGGTTTATAACTCAGCATACACAACCAACACAAAATCATCACTTTGCATGATTTTAATAAATATGCCACTAAATTGGGCTCACAATCATAAATCTGTAAATCGTAAATCTGACTCCAAACGTGATTATGTTTGTTTGCGAAATCAAACAAGCATAAACCCACAATTTTCCAAAAGTGCCCAATTATTAATTAATGAATTCTGTCTCTATTTTTCCTCCAGAACGGAGTCAGTGGCAGAGAAGATGCTGACCAACTGGTTTACCTTCCTCTTGTACAAGTTCCTCAAGGTAAGCCCCGCTTTTATCGTTACTGAAAAGAATAACCATGTTCTAAAGTGGACTTATATGGTGCGCTGCTGAGTAATATTCCCATTAAATGTATTTATAATGGTGGTCAGATCCTTATCCCTCTATTATACCCTCATTTTATTCATCTCTACGGTTATTAAAAGACTTTCCTTGCCTTAGCGCCGCATTATACGTAGATCATCTGAGTCCCGCAGCAGTGTGTGTCTGGAGTGCCGTCCCCAGTGCACCTCTAAGTCTCGTATCTGCCGCGTCTTGAGCTTTATTTAGTCCTCTAAGCTCACACGGCGCTACTCTCTGATCTCTCTTTCAAGTGCCGAGCTGGTGTTGTCGTTATTGTGCTGTCAGTCGCGCACTCGCTGTGCCTTAAGGTCATATGTCCCAGTGGGGGGGCAGCGGCTCTAGAGATGTCCTCACGCGCCCTTCTGCTCGTCTGCATCTGACTCAGAAGAAGTCACTCTGTGTTTTTTCTGCGTCTGGTATATCCGTTATACTGGGGTTCAACTTTTCCCTGATAATTCAGTTGGGATCCACTTCATACAGAAACATTTTTGGCTGAGTAGACAGACCGACAAAGGTATCTTTTTTAATGTAATGAATAGCAGTCCATATGCAGCCATAGCCTCCCCAAAATGAGATGGTTTTGGGAACTTGCATTGGCCCGACTACATGTGTATGGCGAGGGAGTCGAGAACATTAGTAAGCATTTTGACATTGAGTCCTTTCATGCTAGCATTTAGGGACCATTCCTGTGATGCCAAAGCACAAATGCTAGCTAGTGGCATAATCAAAACATTCTGCGTTCGCTTGGATATGTCTGAACCACTGCCTCTACAGTAATAGTAACAGTCATGACACCCCAGAAAGCCTTTTACCAAACAAACAACTTTAAAACCTCATTTTTGAAACAGCTCTGATAAACTCTTCAGCTTTAGTATGGATTTATATCTAATTATAATAAAGTATTATCAGAACAGGAGTTTATGAAGAACAAAAACACTGTATTTGTCTATTGTTGTTCTTCTTGCTTTGTGTTGCCAGCTGAGAGAGCTGTATTTACATTTCACATGAAAGAGGTTGGATGTCGCAAAAAATAACTCTAGCTCACATTTAATGAAATTGCTAAAAAATGCTGTGGCCCTTTTTATGCTTGCCTTTGGTGGATATTCAGAGAACTGGTTCCAAAATTTCTTCTGTAAGCAACAGAATCAAGCAGTGAGAAAAGTGAAACGCTTGGATAAGGATAAGGTTTTCATGCTCTTTGCACTCCGCTTACAGCACCAGCGACACATCACACATATGGCCCCCAGGTTGACGTCTGGGTGAGAAATTTGAGTGGATTGTGTACACTAAGCAGGATACAGTCAGGATGATAGTGCATGTGTCAAAGGGTCTTTAAGATACTCCAGTGGTTCTCAAACAGTGGTATTAGTAGTGGTACTTCTTACTTTTTGAGTGGTATTTAGAGACCCTCAGAATTTGAATTTTTCAGACTGAAATTAAAAATGATAACCTGAGCTGCACTTTAGTTTTTTTATTCATTTATTTTTTTAACGCAGCTCCAATAATCTCCTCCCATTTTGATTGTAATCCACTTTAGTTTGTCGAAATAAAACATCTACAACTACTTGAGGCAGTTAAAGTCCAGCTAAAATCGGACTAACAGAAACCAGTACTTGAGGCAGTTAAAGTCCAGCTAAAATCAATGAAAACCTTTCAAACACCAACTTAAACACCATAAAGCTTGTTCAAATTGAACTAAAATGGCCCTAGACTCATTCAAGTCCAAGTATATTAAAAGATGGTACTTGGTTGGGTTACACCATTTAAAGGCTACAAGCTTCAAGTCACAGGATGCTTAGGACTGTGTTATGTTACACGATTTATACATGGAATTATACATAATTAACTTAGTGCTTCCTCATCAAAGACAGTTAAACTGAGACGAGCATCGCTAAAGCTAGACAGTCATCGTAATGCATATCGTCATTATACGTAAAGGCTGTAGCTTTTTAGCATTCCTGCGCCATCTGCACACGTTAAATAACCCTCAGCTAGCATACTTGAGTAAAACTGAACATTTTGGCTTTTAAAGTGCGCATTGACATAAATGAATGGGAAATACTGCCTGGTTTTCCTAAGGTGGTGCTTGTGTTGTTAAGGGCGCCACTACTAAAAAGGTCTTTCATGTAATTTGACAAATGCATTAATATGATAAACAATACTGAGGGCAAAGGTCACGGCAAGTAGAGTGGTTTTGCAGAGGAGAGAAAAAGTAGTATGTGTGTGTAGAGAGATACAGAACAGCGGTGCTTGAAGGTGAGACTGATAAATGAGTACTTTCTCTCTGTTAGCCCTACACGCTCCATCATTAAACCCGCTTGAGTACAGGCCGCCGTGTCCCCTCGACTCTGCTGTTAGTTCAATCCACACTGTTTTCCTTGAGTCGAACCGAAGACTAATGACTCTATTGAATGGCAAGTGTCTTTGACGGAAGCGGAAGAGAAAACATATTTATAACATCTGCGTCTGGTCACGAAGGCTGCGAATGTCAATGACAGGAGAGAAGTGGGCAGATTTATATTCTCCAGACGGACTTTTTAACACCACTGTGGAGAACTCACAGTTAAAGACAGCAGTTATGAGGAAGATCACAATGAAAATTTAAAAAATAATGTATACAAAATACAATTTTTTTACACTTCCTGGTCTACAATAAACATACTTTTTTTTTTAATGTATATTGATGCCATAGAAAAATTTGGAAATACACTAAAATGAATGTTAGGATTGTGTAAAGCTGGGAACATATGTATAGGATTATCGCCTATACTTAAACAATGATTGATAAAAAGTTAAAATACAAAATAAATATACAGTTTGAATGTACTCTATTCCCAAATACACACCAAACTCGTGAGCATCTCCAAGCCACATTAACTCCAAATCAGTTGCATTTTCTGTACATTTTCTTTACTTTAATTTGGATGTTTTTACTTAAACATTTAAACAATTTAAACAGACTTATTAAGAAACTTCATGTATTGATGTTAGAAGTCAATACATGAAAACAGAAAATGAGAGGTTATTTAAGCTGATTACATGGCTTTGCTGCTGATGTAATTTGGGGGTTAAAGGTCATAATGACATCCATACTACATTTTTTCACCTATATAGTGTCATAGCTATTGGTTAGACCTTTCAAACTTATCACAAAATGACAATACACATGTTAAAAGTGGCGTCTGGTTGTTTTAATGTGCACAAACACAAACATGGACAAACACCTCTCTTTTTCTCATTTATTACAGATCCATAATTTGAGTATAACAGTGTTTCTGAACATCATTCTCTCAGTCTTTGCGTGGCTTCATGCTCTCAACTCGGTTCCTCTGTTCCTCTGTCCCTCTCTGCAGGAGTGTGCCGGGGAGCCTCTGTTCATGCTCTACTGTGCCATCAAGCAGCAGATGGAGAAAGGACCCATAGACGCCATCACAGGAGAGGCCCGCTACTCGCTCAGTGAGGACAAGCTCATCCGGCAGCAGATCGACTACAAAACACTGGTCAGTCAGCTTTCCTGTTGTGTCTGGTTGCTTTGACAATAATTCTCCTGCACGTGGATCTAAAGCCACAGAGAACATTGTAATATGTATGCCAAGCCAGTAGATCTAATGTGCACAAACCATTTAAACATTAAAGAATAGGATTGAAAACAAAATATGTCCACTATTAATTTTTCAGCAAAATGTATTTATTTATGCAAAAGTTTATGACTTTGTGGGTTTACTTCTCTGTTATGAGGCAAATGTATGTTTTTTTTTTTTTTTGTTTGTTTTTATGCAGCAAAACTTAAAGCTAATCAGTTGTGAACAATGAAAAAAAACATTGTTTGTGTTTTCATGCATCTGCACAGAGTCTGTTAGTTCTTGGAAACGACATTGTTTGTGTGTGTATTTTAGTCCTTGAAGTTAAGCATTTTCAGTAGACAAAAGGGCATTAGACAATAAAAGTTGTTGTTCTATATAAACAAGATGCTTTTGGTAAATGGCAAATGACTTACTATGTATATACTATGTGTGTGTTGTCAGTGAGTTGAAAGAGAACATTAGAAAGACACTGTGCTATATTTGTGAGCAGACAGGCCCCACCGGCTAAAAGCTGTAAGCTACAAATCACTGCTTAGAACCATGTTATGCTTGACTTGTACAGAATGCCAAATTACAGTAGCTGGAATGATTTTAGGACCTGTGCTTCCTCATCATAGACTGCTAACCTGCCTTAGGGTAAAATGTGTTTTACCTTTATAGGCAAATGCATTAAACAAGGGTGTCTGAGGTATGCAAAAAAGATGTCAAGGCTATACGTTTTTAGCACTGTTCCCTATTAGCTGATGAGTGGTGATGGGAGAAGTCAGAGTGCAAAGCAGGACTAATACTTTTTGAGCTAACTATTGGTTTATGGTACAGTGGCATTTTGAAAAAAACACTTTGAATGCTGTTTGCACAATTTTCTTCTGTCATGTAAACTTAACACCTGGAACACAACAGAAGTTAAACGCCAGATCTGTTTTGTCTGAACTGGACAATGCACCCAATTTCAATCTGCTTCTAATCATCCATTGAGGCGTCCTGTTGTTTCACTGCGGGATGGGACCAGATCCACCGTAAACTTGGCTCGGAACATGATTTAGTTTGGAATGGCCATGTGCTCTGGCCCGTCTCCTCACATCCAAACAAAACACTTCAGGCTTGAATGGGACACGTCCAGACAAACACTTGTTGAGCGCGTTTTCACCCAAGTGTAAATGCTGCCTTATTACAGCCCCAAACAAATACAGCGAGCTAGGTTTGGAATAACATCTGCAAAATAAAGTAGGTGAGAAAATGTTGTCCTTTCAAATGGATCAATACAGTGGCACAAACATTGCAGAGACGATGCTGTCCTGAACGGTCAACTAAAAAGTCCTGGAAAATGTTTTTTTGAAAAGCGTGTGAACCCTGGTTGCAGCACTTGGCAGTGTACTGTTTCAGCTTCATTACTTTGGTCTGTGTTTGTTTGCTCCAGACGCTGCACTGTGTAAATCCGGAGAATGAGAACGCCTCGGAGGTGACCGTCAAGGCTCTTAACTGTGACACCATCACTCAGGTCAAAGAGAAGCTGCTCGATGCTGTTTACAAAGGGAGCCCCTATTCGCAGAGGCCCAAGGCTTCGGACATGGACCTAGGTGAGTAACTAACTGGAAACATCACTCAGTTATAACGGTATATCTAAAGAGATGATCAACCTCTTCTGCTGAGTTAAAATGAGGTGTGCTTGACTAATGTTTCTCAAAATCAAAGCGGGGCAGGCACAAAACATTAAACTGATGTGGCTGCTTCATTTCTTCTGTCTTCAGAACTTTGTGCAGATACTTTTGTGTTAGCCTTTTAATTATATTACGACCGGAATGGCTCTCCACATACATTATTAACAGGGACAATGCATAATGCACCATATAAGATATACATAGTCTGATGCTGTTCCTCTTGCCAGAATCTTAGTTAAGTTTAACTAGTAAACACTGGTCAAGTGAGAATATTAAATGTGAAAATGGTAAAACGGTGATCTCTGGATAGTACTGTCGAGCTCTCTAAAGACGGACACCACTCTTCTTATAAATAACAAGTGCTTTACAATGACAAAACCTCAGGCACATGTCAGACTTGTGGCAGTGTGAGTGCAGGGAGACCATGGTGCTTAGGCACAACATTAATGAACTGGCTCAATCCACTACAGTTGTTTTAACTCATGACCTAGAGGCATTCTTCTTTCTTCGTCTTCTTCCTCCTCCTTCATCTTTGTCTTCGTCTTCTTTTCTACTTTTCCTTTCTTCTTTGAGCCTCCAACAATCCTAATCTATTAATCTAAACATAAGTGTCACTTCTCAAATCCGACTGTGTTTTTTTTTCACATGTTAATTGTTTATTTGCGCCAATTTTTTTTCTTCTTTTTTATAAGAACACAAAGGCCACCACTGTCAAACAACTAACACTTCACAAACTGAAAACTGGAAGAGAAACCTGCTCAAATAAAACGTTTCGCACTTAATTCACAAGAACTGAATGGTGGTGATTCACCTGACCTTTATGCACTCCACTGCACTCATTAGTAAGTAATAATTAGACTATTCATTCTGTCTAACTTCTGCCTTGTGTTGCTGCAGAGTGGCGTCAAGGTCGCATGGCTCGAATCATTCTGCAGGACGAGGACGTCACCACGAAGATTGACAACGACTGGAAGAGACTCAACACGCTGGCTCACTATCAGGTACAAACAATACATTTAATTAAGAAGTAGTAAACAAACGTAGTAACAACATTACACACACTAGCCTATTATCAGATAAGATTAAGATCTGTTCTATGATCTCCAGGTGACAGACGGCTCCGTGATCGCTCTGGTGCCAAAGCAGAACTCTGCCTACAACATCTCCAACTCCTCCACCTTCACCAAGAGCCTGAGCAGATACGGTACAGTCACTTCCCATCCACCACACTAGTGATGTCTAAGACTGCTCTAACCAAGCTTCAAGGACCAGATTTTCCAAGCGGTGCATTCTTCCGCAAGGAGCTAGTTAGCAGTTACAGTGCTATGAAAAAGTATTTACTTCCTTTCATTCATTTTCTACCGCTTAGTCCCGTTTCAGCTTTGGGCCTTAGGCGGGGTACACCATGGACAGTGGCCAGTTCGTCGCAGGGCTGACACTTATAGATGAACATTAACAGACAACCATTCACTCTCACATTCATTCACTAGGGATTTGAGTTGCCAATTGACCTATACATGCATGTCTTTGGGCGGTGGGAGAGAACCCACGGTGACGACCTTCTTGCTGTGAAGCAGGAGCGCTAACCACTCTGCTACCGTGCACCCCATATTTACTCCCTGTTTTCGTATTTTTTGGCATGTTTTTAAGTAATATTTTATATATTAAGGGAAAACAGCTATCTGAGCCTACATGGCCTTATGTGAAAAAGTAACTGGTTGTGTTATTTCAGCCACAACCTTCAGTTCTTTAGATGTCATCTTTTGTGACCTCTTGGATGAGTCGATGCTGCACTCTTGGGGTAATTTTGGTTGGCCGGCCACTCCTGGGAAGGTTCACCACTGTTCCATATTTTCTCCATTTGTGGAAAATGGCTCTCACCATGGTTTGCTGGCAGTGGTCAGGCCTGGGTGTGGCTAGTGAAACTGGACAGCTTTCCAAAAAATGATGATTTAACAAGGGGTGGATTACTTTTTCACATAGGGCCCTATGTAGTTTCAGATAGCTTTTTTCCCTTAATGAATAAAAGCATAACTTAAAAACTACATTTTGTTTACTTGAGTTGTCTTGTGCAAAAGAAATAAGGAATCAGGAAGGGGTGCAAGTCATATTTATGATGACTGTGACATATTTAACCAAACTGTTTTCGGCCTGAGCTCACAGCAAGCTCATTTGAATATTCCATAGTAACACAGTGCAAAAACTGCATTGTTACTTTAAGCAGATGCATACAGCTGAGAACGAGAGTGAAAGTGTGTGTGTTGGGACAGAAGCTGCATAAAACTGGCTGTATTCACTGCATTTAGGATTCACAAACCTTAGTAAATCAGTTTGAAATCCTTTACATTCTCTCCTCCCCAGTTTTTGCACTGTGAAATGGAACCAAATCCTGCACTAAACAGCACTGGAGCCCTTTTTAGTAAATGTGGAAGGAGGTTTTGCACAAGGCCTTAGTAAATCGAATACTTTTAGGGATTAGAACCAAATGAAGACCAAGAGTTTGAGGGATACTTTAGAATCGCACAAAATGATAGAAGTTTTCATCCCATCTCACCAGAATGATGTGGACAAATAAACCAGTTCAGGTCTTGATTTAAAGCCAGAATCATCTATGTTCAAGACTGAAACAATAACAAGTAAAAATCAGTCCCAGATGAGACCTAGACTAGTCTGGACTACTCCACTAACCCACATGCCTCCACCCCACACATCCATCTGTTTTCTCTGCCTCTTTATTTATGGAGGCCATCATCAGACTCCATTCTTTTTCCACCTCATTCTCGCTCAATAGCAATCCTTTTTTTTCCTCTTATCCAGTGCTATCAGCGCAGGCCAAGGCTGTTCCAGGGCTATTTCCTAGAGCGCGCTAAATGACAGGCATTAAAGGAGACACCTCGAGAGAAAGGGGGAGCCACAGATTGGACAGACACCTGGCAGTCGGTGATAGACAGAGGCCCAAGTCTAAAATCCCATACTCCACTGGGAAATGGAACTATTTAGAAGATAAATGACTCCATAGCCCCGTAAAGGAATTGATGGGCTTTTTGAATTCAAGTGCTAAAATGTGCTTTTTTTTGTCTGTTGACTAAAGGCACAGTGATTAGTGATAGAAATTTGACCCCAACACTGGAATACTGGATGCATTATCAATTTTAATAATTTTAAAACAAACATGATGGTTTCAGTTTTGTGGGGGCTTGTGGACATCCATTTTAGAAAATCAACATCAGCTCTTTTTCCTGAGTCGACAATTCTTACTCTATAAATTCAAAAGTATCCGCCATATAACTTGTAGCAAATGCTGAGACCCAGAGTCCCGACCTCTATGAATCATATCTTCAAGTTATATAAAATGAATTGACACAGAGCCTTTTCTTCACTAAAGACAAGAGAAAGTGTTTATTTTAACCAATTTCAGCCTAATTCTCACATCCCAGAAAAAAGCCCTATACTTTGCACCCTTCCCTTCTTTATATTATCCTCACAAAATAGATTTTTTGTTTCCCAACCTTGTCATTTTGTGCTTGTATTGAAAATTCATGGGCTGTACAGTTTATTCACAGTATCTTGGTCCGTGTTCGTCTCATCTGCTCTGTGCAGCTTGATGCAGCATCCATAGCCACAGCCACATCAGAATAAATGCAGTGTTACTGTTAAACCACTGAAATTCAAATTGAAATCTTCTTTTAGTGTTTATCCAGTAAGTTCCTCCAGCTTCTCGCTACAAAAGAGGATTCACTCACTTACTCACAGCACAGCGGGGGCTGCTTAAACTAAACTATGCCATATTCCAACCACTTTTCTATACCATTTTTCCCCCACCCACCTTCCCATGTTATCTCCCCTTGTTCTCACTGTCTCCACAATCCCACAGACCTCCTCCTTTTCTTCCATCATCTCTATTTCCCTCCGTCACTGGAACCTAACAGCGAGTCCTCAGATCACCATCTCCCTGCTGTGCACTTTGACCTTTACCCGTCCCTTTGCAAACAGGACACGCGTCCATGTACGTCTTTCTGTATCTCAAATCAATGCTGACACTCACACCATGAATTATGAATAAGACATAAATGATACAGAAGGTTGGGAGGCTGCGTCATGTTGAGAATAATAAAACAGGATTTTTCAAGGACTTGTAAAAATATGTATGTAATAACGTCACGTTTTGGTCTTGCAGAGAGTATGTTGAGGACGGCCAGTAGTCCCGACAGCCTCCGATCCCGAA
This sequence comes from Rhyacichthys aspro, assembly GCA_036850595.1. Taxonomy (NCBI): domain Eukaryota; kingdom Metazoa; phylum Chordata; class Actinopteri; order Gobiiformes; family Rhyacichthyidae; genus Rhyacichthys; species Rhyacichthys aspro. Next base: position 5,305,887 of record CM072154.1, on the reverse strand, counting down.
CGCCCATGATCACCCCCGATCTGGAGAGTGGAACCAAACTGTGGCATCTGGTGAAAAACCACGACCACTCAGACCAGAGGGAAGGTGACCGAGGCAGTAAAATGGTCTCTGAGATCTACCTGACCAGGCTGCTGGCTACTAAAGTAAGTTTGGAAACTCCTCTCAGGGTGTAAAATCTTTGAAACAAAACTTAGAACCAATGGGGGACAGTAAAAGTTAATAGTGAAACTTTTGACTAATGGGATTCCTTGAGCAGTATGGGCCTCTAAAGGCACCGTTTGGTGTTTAATGTAGAGGAATAAATGGTGTATAGGTGTGTCATCAAAGTCAAAGATGTTTAAAAGCTGCTTAGGTCTAACTAGGAGTCAGGAGAGAGTCTACACATCAAGTTTACTGAGCTCTAATGCGCTAATTTGCTGTCGTTTATTTAGGGGCTTGTTTACAAAGACTGAGCTTTGAAATGGACAGGAGAGAAATGAGCAACCCTTTTGCCAAAAAGAGGATTTGTGATGGTGCTTAGTCTTAGTCTGGCTGGAAAAAGAGTCAGCGGAATCAGCAAACTATTTCTTATTCCCTCTGTGTCATGTTGTCTTCGTAACATATTTGACTCAAAACAGGCACTACATCAACAGTCTGAGCTCATCTAGTACCTGCAACAGTCATCATCTAGAGACCATATCCTGGCCTGATTTCAGAAAGTGGTTTGAACACATTCTGAACTCAGGGTTCTCCTACGAAGGCCGGTTCAACTCAAAGTTTCCTGTTTCAAAAAAAAAAAGAAGATTGAGGTCAGGTCAGTCTGTTCAGCTAAGAGAGGAAAGTCATCATTAATGGAGCCCAGAAAAGAAAAGTAGGCACGCCAGTGGCAGTCAAATGGAGGCTGACTTTCCTCTCTGACAATGTGACAAATGGAAGTTACATGAGGTAGTAGGTACAAATGTTGTAGTTTGAGCTGTAATGATAAGAATATAAATGGTACCACATGCTATCATCACCTTATTATACACTTCCCTTGATTTATTTTAATGTGACAATGCATGGCGTGCTAAATTCAAGATTCAAAGATTCAGACATTCAAAAAAGCATCACAGCAATATAAATGTAGAACAATAGTGACATACCCCACTGTTAAACGCTTAAATGTGTTGTCATGGCATGAATGAGGAAGTAAAAGTCCAATCAGAGAGCTCCTTCAAACACAGTAGGACAATTTTAACAGAGCATGGCCCTACATAAGCACAAAAGGACTGCTGCTTTCTACATGCTAGCCCATGAGCTAATTTCATCATTCCATAAATACTAGGTTGATCATGCATTTCTTACCCCAAGAAAAGTTTTTGTTTCATGTATCTATGCAACACTACAGCCCTCGAGTGGTTGCGCGTTCACTTTCATTCATAAAACTGTTTACATGTGAACGATTGGGTGTATGCAGCCCAGCTTTTCCATTTCTAACCATAATAAGGGAAAACAAGATGCATTTGTTGGAGAGTGCAGGAGGCAGATACAGGAGCAGTCAGGGGACAGGTCGTTCGGCGAGGCGGTGAAAATTTAGCCATGCATAATGAAAAAACACAGAGGCAAATGTAATTGAGAGCCCCATCTAGTCCTTCTCTGTGTCTGCACATTTCAGTTACTTTGCAGCAGTGAGACACAATCCATTCCGTTCTGCAATCGCCGACTAAATATGTTCCCTCGACGTTTATACTGTAATGGATTGTGCCAGATGGAGAAGTCGGGAAACAAATGCGAGTTTAGTGAAATACTTTTAGCCACATTTGATGTAATTACGTTGAAGTGCTGTTATTGGATGAAAACATGTGGCATATCCAAGAAGCTGACTTTTGTGAATGATGTAGGAAACTGGGGTAATTCAAATGTTATTGTACAGGTGTATGTGTGTGTGTGTGCTTCTGTATGCTTTTACATTACTTGGATTTTCTGGTTCTCTCGACACAGGGTACGCTACAGAAGTTCGTGGACGACCTGTTCGAGACCATCTTCAGCACAGCGCACCGAGGCAGCGCTCTGCCTCTGGCCATCAAGTACATGTTCGACTTTCTGGACGAGCAGGCCGACAAGCACTCCATCAACGACTACGACGTCAGACACACCTGGAAGAGCAACTGGTGAGACGATGTTTTATCATGCATTTTAATGTCAGCAGCACTAGTCAAAGTGTTGAAACCTAACCGTAAAAACTAAAACCTGTCCATCATGCCGTGTAGAGACTGCAGACATTTAGGCTCCAGCCAATGGGAGGACTTTTCTCACCTATCATTTTTATTTGCTGGAAAAAGTCAAATTCTTTTCTACTTTTAAAGAAAAGAAGGTAGAAAACATATAAAAAGTGTTAAAGGTTTGATCACCACATTAACAATAAATTGAAGCCGACTGGAGCGATCAATAAAGATGATGATTCCAGTCAAAGACTCAAAGGAGACTGGAGCCCTCCATTGAATGCAATAGAAATTAAACCAACACAGTGAACTAAAGGTTTTCGAGTCCTCTATCCAAACTTCAATGCCGTTTTACATTAGCCCTTTGCTAAATAACTTTCAGGTTATTTTTCACTAAAACAACACAGAACCAAACCAAAAAAACTAAATCTAGGGCACTTTTTAATCAGGGCTAAACCAGAACAAAACTAGACTAAATTTAGGCACAAGGACTTTGGATCCACACCACACAGAATGATAGGTTCAATTATAATACAGTTTAAGTTGAAGACCTCTGCAATAAACCAAGGGCAACAATGAAAAACATGACACATTATTTGAGCTGAAATGCAAAAAGTCATTTATCCAGTTCACAATGTACAATTCTGCTACAATTTCACTCACATTGCGGCACACAAATACAAAATATTCATTGACCAATTAATGCACAACCTTGTTTGTAGAACGATATTTGCGTAAAATCAAGAGAGGTGTGCAGACCACTTACGATCACTCTCTTTCAATGTTTCTGACGATCCAAAGCAGTTGTATAGTGTAATAGTTTGGAGTGCTTGTTGGAAAGAGGAGTTAAATGAATTAATCTCCATCCTGCAAGTTTCATTTAGAACTACACCACACACCAAAAGCATAAAATCAATGAGATAACAACTGCAGAATGGTGCTGTCTAGGATTAAAATAGTTTGTGTGCAGATGAACCTTTGATTTTATTGCATGAAATCCCAGTGCAATATTCCTCACTTAACTTTCATTTACATGTGTTAGTCAGCTGCTCCAGTCTCCGAGGAGCTCAATGCAATACAAACGTTGTATTTCATTATCAAAAAGAAAAAAGAAAACTGCTCACAAGGCACTAATTAAAAACGAACCAGTGCGAGGTTGTAAATTAAATCTCCATGGCATATCACTTCCAACCCTGTATAAGGCAGATGCCGCTAACAGAACATTCTCTGCTTGTTTTTGCTTTTTTGCTCCAGTCTTCCTCTGCGTTTCTGGGTGAACGTCATCAAGAATCCTCAGTTTGTCTTCGACATCCACAAGAACAGTATCACGGACGCCTGCCTGTCCGTGGTGGCTCAGACCTTCATGGACTCCTGCTCCACGTCGGAACACAAACTGGGCAAAGACTCGCCTTCCAACAAGCTGCTCTACGCTAAAGACATCCCCAACTACAAGAACTGGGTAGAGAGGTCAGTCCATAAGCATTTTCTAACAGGATATTGAAGGTTTACAACTTGTCATTGAATGTGACATTAGAACCAGCCCATTTGTTAGTACAGTATTTTGGGTACTAGAGTGTCTGATTTGTGGAGGCATCCATTGCAATTCAAAGAAAACTGCCGCGGAGTAGATTATAGTACCCAAAATAAAGTACGTCTGGATTCCATGGTTAAAAAATGCCCAGGAAAAATGTGACAAATTTAATTTAACAATTTAATTTCAAAAGTGATTTATTGACAAAAACAAGTATAATGTTTTCTGGAAATAATGGCAAATGGATGGTCGAGAAGTACGTAAAAAGGCACTCAAAAAAGGCCGAATTATAAAAAATTTAAAAAAAATAAAAAACTTTATTAGATAATGGCTACTTCTTAAAAATTGCTGCCAATGCGTTTCATCTCTCAGAAAAAAACTATAGTTGTAGACACACAGACACGCTCTGCACTCTCATTGGCTTACTTCCCTAACTCTTCATCCAACATCCTAAGCTCTCATTGGCTGTTGCCATCAGTGATTAGTCCAGGTATTAAACATGTCCGTATCTGGTCAAAGTCGGCGGGGAGTCCGTGAGTTTGTTTTAAAGCACACATTGCCCTCACATTGATTTCTAATTTAAGTTTCAACAAGAGTTTAGTTCATATCTAATATTTATCGTCTTCCGCTTAGTCCCATTAAGGTTCAGGAGTGATTGGAGCCTATCCCAGCAGCTTTGGACCTTAGGCGGGGTACAACCTGGACAATAGCCGTTTAATTGCAGGGCTGACACTTAGACACTCAGACAACCAATTAACTCTCACAATATTCACTAGAATAGAACAGAAAAGAAAGCTTATTTATATTATTTAATAGGGAAAATGCACATTAATGAACATCTGAACACAGCTGTATATGGGCCTGATTATAGCAGAATTTCCATCAGTAATAAAAGCATAAAATAACAGTCAATTAATAGACAAAAGTACTAAAAAAAACCCACAAGAGACACAACAATAAAAGACAAATTAAAAGTGCTCACAGATTTGATTTGACTGTATCCACTGTTTCAAATGTCACTTAAAAGTTTCATAAGTGAACAGTCTCTTACAATCAGTCTCTGTTAATGTTGAGAGTTGTAGACAAAAGATGAAAATGTCCTGAGTCTTCCTGTTTAAATTTCCCCATCAGCCTCTTTTACATTCTACCGTATATGTGAATGTGATTGAGGTGACATTTTTTGTGAATACTCCCTTTCTTATACTTCACCGGTTGATATTAATATTACATTTGAAAGTCAAACCTACAAACATATATTTAGTCCCTTTAAAATATTCTGCTTGATTTGTATTCCAGCATGTACAAAGCAAGACGTTAAGAGGGATTTGTAACTCTTGACATACTCTACAAATGTAGTAGCAAACTCAGTAAATATGGCCCCTGTCTCACCCTTCATCTTTTATTCAACAGCCGGATGTTTAACTAAACTTAAAATATGTTGTCTCTGCTTGTCCCATATTCCCTTTTGGGGAAACTAAGTAGCTTTCCATCTCTGCTTTTAATAGACTCCTGGCGTGTCATGACAATGTTTGCTTTGCCGCTCCTCATCTTTGCCGCTACTGATGCTGCCATAAGTGTCATCATTACTCAACAGTCACTGAAAATGGTTGCAGAGGCTTCCACAGAGTAACATAATCAGGCCAGGAATAGAATGGAGGAGATGCCTGGAAGTAAAGTTCACGGTTAGAGTAAATGAAACTAATGCAGACATGGAAAGTTATTTGTTGAAATGATCGATGTTACTCACTGACGGAAAGTCTTCATACCTTTATACGATGTGGCTAGACTTAATGCAAGTTTTGAAAGCGCTAAATCTGCCCTGAATTTGTCCTGAGAGGTTCTTATCTGGGGGCTTTTCAGTGTGCCAGTGGGGTCTACATGTAATAAGTGATTATTAACAGGGGTGGGATATAAGCACAGTACAGGAATATATTGCATCAATTTTTCAATATTCATCTATGGACTAATAACACCCACAAAACCAATGCAAACTGCCAGCTTTTATTGAGAAAAATAAATAAATTCTTAGACATTGTATCAAACCCAAGTTTAGAAATGATCTAAAACTTGAGCATGTGATTGGCCTGAATCTGAAAACCTTTCTCCATTTTCAGTTTTTTTTTTCTATGTAGATAGATTGTGATACATTGCAATTTATTTTTACATAATATGTTAATAATCACAACATTGTAGTATCACAATATTGTTGTTCTTGTGATTCATGTATCGTGGATATATCACACTATACATCTCATGGGGTACCCTTTCCAGGCTTAATCATAAATAAAGCATTTTACATCAGAGAATCATCAGAGGAAAAACAATAGAGAAAGTTGTACCTAGTTGATTTAAAAACCTTATTCAGAAATGTATTCCAAGAGCCTGTTTGCCTAAAAGTAGCTGTTATTTATACACATTCAAATTCGAGATAAAATGTGGAATGCATCTAAATACCAAGTGTGAAAATAGTAGAAGAGAATAAAGAGAAGAGAGACTAAAATGCAAGGTCTGATGTGGGCCTATAGTCTGGCACACAGCAGTACACAGGCAGGCTGCAGTAAGGATTTATAGGTGAGGGTTAATTGGTTGCAGTTAAATCTTGTACCTATTCTACTCCTGACCCGAATTACTCCACGTCCAGCCAGTCTGACCACAGCCCGCCTTGAGATAGTGCAGATATAGATCCTGCAAACAGTCTTAGCACAAGTCAATACAGGGATATGTTCTTAATAAACTCCACTGTTCCCTCAGTGGCTTTATGACTGGACTTTTGCTCCTTGGATAGAGCCGGCAAGTCTGAGTCAATAATGTGGCCCAACACACGTTAATTATTGCACATATCCTCAAGACTTTATTGGTTTCATGTAAAAAATCATTCATGGTTGAGGGTCAGCTACAGTGTATAAGGTAGATTCTATGTAAAAAGTTGCTCTTTAGCAACATACTGCAATGAAATAAAATCGATGAGGCTCTTTAACAAGTTACTAAATAATTCTAAGGTCTAGCTTTGGCATTACAACATTGATTGCAGCGTTAGATACAATTACAGTGCTGTTAAAAATGAATACTCACAACTCTTATTTCACACCAAAGGCCATCCATACAAACATGATGTGAATATATTTGCACACAGTTAGCCCCCCACTGTTAACATCCCTTTGCATGACTTTCGGAACAAAGGAACGGAAGTCCAATACATCTAAACAGGATTATTTTAGCAGAGGTAACTTTCAATCTACCCCAAGTAACTGCCTGTGTGCATCTTTAGAGACAGACTCTCACCCAAACAGTAGTAAGCATGATACACCACCATTGGAAACTCTTTCAAATAAAATTCAATTCTGTTGGATATATTGTTTTGATATATTTTCACATATTGGAGTAAGAAAAATCCAGAAAAATTTGGTCTTTTTGTCTTGTTTTTTGCAGTATCTTCTCCTAACTTTGAGAAGGTTGTACTCAATGTTCCGAATGCATTCACACATGTTCTGGCTTCTTCTTCCAAGTTACAGCTACAAAAGAAGGTTTACACCATGGTTTATGACAATTGAACAACATGTTCTACTACAGATGCACATATTCAAACTTGTATCCTCTCTTTGTACCAATGTTCATTTTGTTGACGAATAATTCTTGTCATAGTTTTTGTCAACAACATATTTTTGTGTCCCAAAATGAAATGAAAAGTAACTAAAAAGTAATAAATCAAAAACTCTCACTAAATGTATTGACACTTTTGTCAATGAATTATAACGACATGAAGAGACACAGATAAAATTCAATCAAAAGGGGGAGGACACATCTGTATTGTATTGAATCACCATATGTCAGAGCAGCAATGTAGACTAACCTAAGAGCTTTGCCTTTTTGACTCAGTTTGACTGCATTACTGTGGGCACTGTGCACGGTCCGTCTCCCACTCAAATCTTCTCTTAATACTCCAACAAAATAACAGTATCTTCTCCTAGCTTTGAGAAGGTTGTACTCAATGTTCCAAATGCATTCACACATGTTCCGGCCTCTTGTTCCAAGTTACAGCTACAAAAGAAGGTTTACACCGTGGTTTATGACAATCGAACAACATGTTCCACTGCATTTTTGCCAGAATTATAAGACAGATGCACGTATTCAAACTTGTATCCTCTATTTGTACCAGTGTTCATTTTGTTGACGAATAATTTTTGTCATAGTTTTTGTCAACAACATATTTTTCTGCCTTAAAATGAAACGAAAAGTAACTAAAAAGTAATTCATCATAAACTCTGACTTTTTTTTTTTTTGACGTATTGACACTTTTGTCAATGAATTAAAACAGACGAAACAAGATCCAATCAGAACTCACTTTTTTGAGCATTGTGGAAGTGATGTCAAACACAAACAAGTGCATTTGTGTTTGGAATAACTAGAATGAAATCTGCGTGTGTTGCACATTCAGACCTTAATACCAGCCGTAACAAGTTAGTAGTAGTTTCATTTCCTTCAGGTAGAAATGATTACTTTAGCAAAAACAACAAAAAAATATATATACATAAACTAAACTAAATCTATTGTAGCTATAGTCGACTAAATTCTTATATGTACTTGAATAAAACTAGACTAAAAATAAGGATTAGATGACTAAATTATGACTACAACTACATTTTAGTGAAAAAGACTTGCTAAAAATGACATTTAATCTGCTCAAAATGAACACTGCTTTGCACTTCTTTCCATTCCTTTGACCAGGTACTACTCGGACATCTCCCGCATGCCGGCCATCAGCGACCAGGACATGAGTGCGTACCTGGCGGAGCAGTCCCGTCTCCACCTGAGCCAGTTCAACAGCATGTCGGCGCTGCACGAGATCTACTCCTACATCGTCAAATACAAAGACGAGGTGAGCGCTCATTGTTGTCATTACTCGCCGGCGGGGCGTGCCGTGTCATTTCCCTCTTTACCCTTCTTGACTAATGCCATGAGGTCATTTTAATTCAATTACACTGATAAGCGCTCCGCATCCATACAGCCATACAGACTGAGGTATTATCACCATTAGGATGCACATTAAGGCATGAGCTCAGCACATTACAGAGCTAATGGAGCTTCGTTCAACTGATGTGATTTCTGTTGTAAGGCAGGGACATATTGGAAAGCTGCTACTCGGTGATTAAAGATGAGATTGTAGCTATTTACCACCACACTGGGCGCTTTATCAGTAGAGTGCACATAAAGGCGTTGTTACAAGACATAAGAGTTGCAATGCTGAAAAGAATCCTAGCATCTCAGTGATTGTTTTGTAGAATCTAACATAAGACCAACTCCCTCCACAATCAATAATCTTATAATTCTAAAAGTAGTGTGTGGCATAAAAGGTGATTGCAAATTATACATTTTTTAGTGTTGTATTGTTTGTCAGTTTAATCACCTATCACTTATTGTAATAGGAATTAAAATAGCAATGACAGGAAAGCCCAAGTTATCAACCCTTTTTCTGTTGGCATCATGAGCTACTTCAACATTTTAGCAGGTCGGGCATACCGCTACATATATATTTACAGCCAAAAAGCAATTAGCCATTAAAAGCTGCAGATATTGCATAAACTAGATGACTGTGACATATGGAAAGTGGCTTACTCTGTGTATGCTGTCAGTAAGGAGGTAGAGAACATTCACCTGCGGCTCAATATTTAGCAGCACCGTTTATATGAACATTTAAGCTACATCAGCTAAAGGCTACAAGCTACAATTAACTGGAAGCGTACAACAATGTTATTCTGCATACCAAGTAACATCACATGGAGACGCTAGAATTATATGAGCCTCAAAAGTTAACATTAAGGTAAAATGCATGTTGCAAAAAAAATAAATAAAACAAATAAATATTGATAAATGAATGGAAAATACTTCTGCTATTGTTGTTACGGTGGCTGTGCATCTTTTTAATGGTGTTGCTTGTTAAGGGGTCCATTTGTAAAAAAAAGCAAATTGCATTTAAGCCTAAAAACTACAAACAGACACCAACCAAAAAAAAAAAAAAAAACACTTGAGAGTATCTGCAGCCCCATTCTGTTTCCTTCCTGATGGGCAGCCATATGTCTCATTTGGCTATGCCTTCCCCATTCTTATCACGCATTCATCTGTTAAAAAATACATCATCACAGCCTTTTATCCTCCCATCCTTCCTGCTTGTATCTCTCCGTGCCCACTATAATACTGTACTTACATCGGCTGGTTGCAGCTGGCACCATTCAAACCTAACTGCCCCCCCCCGTCATTACAGCCTATTATCCCAGATGTAGGCAGCTGCACGGGCCTGCCCTGACCTCTCACACAAACGCGGACACAGACAGGCTTATAATGCGCTGGCAACAAGACAAAAACACAGATAAATACAGTGCGGCGTGTACTCACTGTAGCGGCTCCGCCTCCTCTTGTTCATGACACACATAATAAGGCACAACCATGCAAACGCTGTGGCCATTAGCATTCCATTTCACATCTCCGTTCATTCCACCACTCTCCTCACCTGCCCTGCAAACACCATGCACGTCGTTAGCGTCGTTTTGGAATATCCTCGCCAGAAATGAGACTAGAATTAGCGTCAGGAGGCATTAAGCAATAAAGACTAGGGTTGTGTCTTGTGGTGTGGAAGGGGCCGACTGTTAAAAATGGAGTAAAGGGTCTTACCCCTTCTGGGTGACCCCATTAGTCAGTGGGGATCAGCTACATTTGTTTATTTTTCCTTTGCTTCACAGGCTATTCTGTTACTGTCTGCAGGGGGCTGGACATGGGGCGAATTCTCATTGCCAACATAAATTGTGCAATACGTTCTAACCACTTCACCTTTGTGTAACTGTGTGCAATTACTTCTCCAGCCAAACAATGTGGGACAACCAAGTTGGCCTACATTTCTGAATAACTATTTTAAAATGAAAATGCATCAAGTTTAGGCAATTTCATCCGAGTAAATTCTCAAATTTTACTTATAACATTATTCCAATGTTTTCTCCAGTACACTATGCATATTTCATCCATATTTCAGTTTCCTGTATTACCCTTTACTAATGACTTTATTGTGACCTGTGGTCTGTTTCTGTGCAGATCCTGACGGCGTTACAGAAGGACGAACAGTCGCGCAGACAGCGGCTACGCGGCAAACTCGAGCAGGTCATAGACACCATGTCCATGACCAGCTGAGAACCGGCCAATCATATCTCTGCCGGCCCAGAACTGGCCAATCAACACGCCTTCCCTGACGACCTTGTGACGCCGCAACATTTTCGACCCTCAAAGTCTGTCCCTTTCACAAACAATTACAAAAATCACGGAGCAGCAGCACACTTCAGAGACAGTGGAGTTTAAAAGTGCAGGGATTGGCTTTTTTATTTCTTCTGAACTGCCAAGCCAGCCCTAAACAACCAAATCAAACTGCCCTTCAGCCTCAGTGGATACGGACCTCGGCTCAGGAGAGCACTTATTTCCATCAAAGGCAGGAGCACCAGTGGGGTACTTCGGCCAATCAGTCAGGACTGGTTCACCGCAGTGGTGACCAAAAAAAAGCCCAAGGTTTGTTCGGACTACTAGCCAAGAACAATGCAGAATTTATTGTTCTGATTCTGAAGTTCCATTGGGGTCGTAGCCGAAAAGAGCCATGGCAAAGATTCCGTGCATTGCGATTCCGTGCATTGCTCCGAGACACTTCAGCAGGTGGACACATGGGCGACGAGGAGTAAGAACTAATCAGGGAATCTCTTCAGAAACGCCCCTTGTCCGACTATTTCAGTTGTTTTTTTCGGTTTATTCCGACTCTCCCCAGTGCTGTGCCACTTGGTGTTACTGCTGAATTTGCACAAAGAATCAAAAATCGAAGAAGAAGAGGATATATGAATCTCTATATAGATATATAAATACACACTTTTTTCAAACGAATGAAAAGAGAAAAAAAAAAAAAAGTTTTCCATTTTAATGTACAAAAAAATCCATTTGAGAAGAGGCTTTGATAATTATGAAAAACACAAGGAAAAAGTCGTCCTGTGCCATGTTTTACTTTGAATGTTGTTTAGTGCAAAGATACTTTTTTCCGATTAGATGAAATGTGCTATGAAATGTTGTCATGCTTAGTGACTGAAAGTGAGAGTATAAAAATAGGCAAATCTCTATATATATTACAGACAGCTTCTATATTTCATAAGGGTCAGTGTTTGGTTCGAAACCGAAAGTCCATTTGCTTTTTGGGTTTGGTTTAAGGTAACCAAATGCACCCAGCCATAGTCCGAGTCTGTAAAAGCCAGTGTTGAATTGTAGTCTACCACTAAAACCCTGGCGAAAGCATAATCAGAAACCATCAATGTTACTTTGCCATAATCTATAAAATGGCTTTCTGAAACCGAAGGCCACTTTTTTTTTTGTCTTCTCTAAAGCGAAGGTGGTAACAACTGAAGGTTCTGCTTTTAAAAATGTGAATGTGGTGTAAGTAAAAAGAAAATGAAATGTAGCTTGATTTATGTGAGTGTGTTGTACCAGTTGAAGGCCTTTCTCTTATTTCTGTTCTGTGCTTTTATCTGAAGAAGAAAAAAAAAAAAAAAACGTTAAAATGTTTTCTCTTCCTTTTGGTACGCGCTGCTTTAAACGATTTTTGCGGTGCTTCGTTGTGATTTATTAGGACACATTCCTTTTCCCATGGGTGTAAATGGGTACAAGGCTACTCAGAAAAGCCTGATAACGCGGTGAAAAGATAGACAGGTGATGAAGTGCGGACGCGGTCGTCTCTTGGTTTAACAGGCTTTTACAAAGTGGAGGCGAAAAAGCGTCAAATGCATTTCTCTGAGCAGCTACCAATGCCTCCAAATATCTTTTTGTTCTTCCATAACAGTGCTTCCCATTAGTAGGTGTTTTTGTTCCAAACAACAAGCCTCGTCTCATCAGGAACTAAAAGCCATTTCATTGCTGTGAAGTGTTGGTAGTCGGTAACTGCAACCTCAATAAACTCCAGCCACAGAGTTTCAAACAGGGGATTGAAGTATGAAGTTTGGTTGAAATAGCCAGGTCTTACAAATGAACCACTTTAACGAATGTCAAAAAAATCAGCCAAAACATTATGACCATCTCTCATTGGGTTATTGTTAGGCTTACCCATTTTCTTTGTCCCCACCACAGAATATGGCCCTTACATTACAATAAAAAACACACAATATTTTTTTTTTTATAGCTAATTCAAATGTTTTCAGGATGGAATCAAACAACTTTTGGAACAACTTGACAGGTCTATTTTTGTTGTAACCACCTCAAAAGAACTGCTGTGGAGTTTGAGGTGCTACCCACAAAAGTAAAACCAATGTTTACAAAGAGTTTGTCACTCGTTTGCTTCTTCTTCCAACTTGGTCTGAAGCACTCTGCAAAATCACAATGATGAAACATACCTGATTATACTATAGACAACATGCAACGTGCCTTGAGTTTGGCTAAGCCCCTGCCAGTTGGGCTCAAGATCAAGCATAAATGATCTACTGTGAGGCAAGACCAAGTCTGTGTCTGTATATTAACTGATCAAAAAAAAAAAATCTAAAAAAAGCTGGTACTTTAACTGCAGTTCTACCAAGAAAGAGGTCGCTACATCGTCAAACCTAAAATATGCCCCTATCAGTGCTGCCTGATCATTGGGTGGATTGTCTGGACAAGGACGCTTTGCTTGGAGCAGTTCAAAATGGATTGAAATCCAGATGGTGCCCAATGTAACATCTTGCCTACTGCAGAGTAAGGACTTTGTGCAAAATTTAAATGTATTATTTATTTCTAAAAGGTTCATAAGGCAGAAGAAATGCAGAAACGGGGCAAATACAACGTTAAGCATTTACCTTAGCTTCATGACATAGCTTCATGAGCTATTGCTAAAGCCTATTTTTTAACAATTTTTTTTTAAAGCAAGCAAGCAGAAGTGAAGCAGTGGCTTGAAAGCTCCATACAACTATAGGCTATGGCTGAAATCAAGTGACAGACAATAGTTTTTATAACTTAAGGCTCATTTTCTTCAACGCTAGAACCACTGATGTTTATGTGTTGCATTTTTTTTTTTTACATAATAATCCCTGTCTTTTTTATCTTATATGATGTATGTTTTTGACTCATTTTTTATGTGGAATTTTCTTTGCATCTGTTGGTGTCAATTACGTGAAACATACTTTATTTGCACAAAATGATTAAGTAATGTTCAGTGTATTATGTTTCTAAAATGAAAATACAGACATAGCCTCTAAAATCCACTTGATAACAATGATACATGGTGGTCATACTGTTATGGCTGATCCAAAAGTTACAAAATTAAAGCCAAAAACATTTCAAATGCGACTTTTAAAATACACTTCACATGGCACTGAGTTGCAGTTACCTTTCAGTTTTCAGAGGCTCATAGTCTGACCATGGCATGCCACAATGTAATGTACTGTATGAGCTGTGATACTTGAACCACTGATTTAAACAGGGTACGACTCCATACAGGGCGCTGACCAAAGCTTTCTCTTGAGTTCATGTCTAATTACCCATCATACCCATCGTTAGCCAAGAGATCGCAGACATTCATCTATTTCAAATTCGACGAGTCTTAGCATCTGAAGCACTGCGGTGAAGATTTTTATAGCTGTACAGAACTTGTAAAGAGGATTACTTGGGGAGTTAAAAAAAAATAAAATGCAAAAATAAGTTGAGAAAGACGAGGCAGATTTGGTCTCGGTTGCTTTTGTTTCTTGGTTTTCGCGTCTTGTTTTGTGCTTCACCACTTGTCGGGGGTAAAAGATGAAAAGACTTGGGGTGAGGCGGAGGAAGCGCTTTGAAGGCCTTGCTATAGTTTCATTTTCCATTCTGTTGCATCTGCGCCGTTTGGCTTTTCCAGATCGAGAAAGACAGCCCTGCGAGTGGAGATAGGAGGAGGAGGAGGAGGGAGAGGAGGAAGATCTCAGAGTGTCCGACACAGAGCTGCTCCCCGTGCCTTGGCTGCCTCCTCCCATATCAAAGAATGTTTCATGGGGTTTGTCATAGGATCTATATCATGAAAAGGATTTATCAGTCAGAGTTAAATATTTATGAAAACACATTCTTATCTTTAAAATGTGAGACAGGACCGATGCTAAGGATGCTAATGGACTGATGCTATATATATATACTGTATGTCAATGTGGTGAAAACAGGGTTGGAGTGAATTAAAACGTCTTATTTGGGAAACAGTGGCGGTGTCTTTGTCTAAAATGTAAAAAAAAAAAAATGCCACCATCAAAGTCTGTCAAATGCATTCCTTGTTTTGTTATCAACAGTTAGAAGCTACTATTACATCCATTAGAACCTGACCTGTTTGGATCCGAGGGAAAATACAGGTATGGACACTTGAACACGTCCCAGAAAATTGTACCGGAAATATTTTGGACAAAGCAGTGCGAGCTGTTTCCCAAATGTCCACAGAGATGATTCGCTCGGTGGTACCGCTAGAATGTCCGTTAGTTCTATTGCCCCTTCAGACCTGGCACTGAAATGTGGACTGATCTAACGTGGGCAACCTTCAGTGATCTGCCGTAGATCTCAATGCTCCAAATCTGTCCTAAATGTGTCCTGTGAGATCAGATCTGAGGACATATTGGAGTCGGATTAGGACACAATAGCTTACCTTAGCTTGTACGGCTAGCTGGATCATAATACTAGCTTTTTTGAAGAGAGTTGCAGTGATCCATTCACCATGAAACCCAGATTAACCAGCTGCCACCGATTGAGAGCACTGTCTAGACCACTCTGTATGTAGATATGTAACCATTTTTTGTGTTTTTTTTTTTTATTTTATTTTTGCATAACTTTGGCTGTGTTGATGCAAATGGCATAAACTTTGGTCAGGTTGTGTATTTTGTGTAAGTTTTTCATATGCCTTTTTAAACTAAATAGTGCCACCTTTGTCCCTTTAGCAATTTTTTTTTTTTTTTTTTCAGTTACCTGGTTTGAAATTCCCCCTTTGTCCCTTTGGCAATTTTTTTTTTTTTTTTTTTCAGTTACCTGGTTTGAAATCCCTTGAAATGTGCCACCTTTGTCCCTTTGGCAATTTTTTTTTTTTTTTTTTTTTTTTCAGTTACCTGGTTTGAAATCCCTTGAAATGTTTCCATGGCAACCATTAAAAAACATTTGTGTGTGTGTCCATGGGACCCAGGTGGAGTAATTTCTTTACAAGCAGCTTTGCACAAAAATAAAAGTAGATCAGAATCAATGTTTTTTGACGCAAAAAAAATTTGAACTATGGGATGGGCAAAAAAACAAAAAAAAATCTGGCATTTAAGAGGTACAAAACAAAGATATAAAAATATCTATAAAAATATTTGTTATGCATGGTGATGACTGCAGTTGATAATGGCAAAAAAAATAAATAAAAAAATAAACAAAAGATAAAAACAAATTGGGAAAACATATGTAGATATTTCAATATGACAATGTCTAAAAGAGCTATTTTTTTGTGTCCAAGGGACCCAGGTGGAGCACAACCTTTAGGGAGTCCACAAGTGTCGTGATAACTAAAAGATCAACTCAAATGCAAGGTCTGAAGGGGACTTGGGTTGAATGTTCTTATTTGAGTATATAGTAGGCAGCAGCTACCGCGATGACAGCTCGTCAGATCCATAGACTCACCGCCGCACTACCTTAATACGTCCCCTCATCCGACATGTTCAAATCCCCTCCCCCGTCCCGCCACTTCCTCACCTGCCGAGTTCCCTCTGATGAAAGTACTTCTCAGAAGGAGCGTGGGACGCAAAATACCTTCACACAGATTAAAGACGAGGCTCAGAGGAGGAAAACTTTAATACTTTGTGATTTCTGCTACCTTTTTAAGAGTTTGAGACTTGAAGCTGCTGTGACAGGTTTCGGCTGTTTCACGCCCGTGTGTGTAAATATCCTGCTCTTTCCTATTTTGCAGATTTATTACGTGTAAATATGCATCAAGGAGAGATTAAACATGTTTTTTTGGTACATTTGCCTCGTCTGATGTTTTTATTCCATTTCGGTGTCCGTGCATGCACTCATAGTTTGGGAGTTGATCGATTTTGTGAATTTAGAAGAACATGAAAGAGTTCTAAGAAATGGAAAAGAAGATGATTTCAGTGGGAGATTTTAGGCCATAGCAGCATATGTACTAATAATGTGTGTTTAATCAATTTTGCTTTTGCAGTCCAGTACAAAACACTATGGGGTGTAGTCCAGACCACATGACCCGACAGCAAGACTTTCACCTTCAGGCTTTCTCTTGACCTCTGTTCAGTCACCAAAAGTATAGGATTTGCCTTTATAAATATCATCAAGATCGCCTGGTTGGTCAGCAGAAGATCTTTTGGGTCAGAAAACTTGGAGGATAGAGTGTGTGAAATGATCTGAAGACTTTTAAAACCTAACTAGAACTTGTGTTGGACCTAATCATTTGAGAAGGCTACGAAAAAAGCCACTTGAAAAGTATTTGATGAACTACCTTCTAGTGACACTATTACGTGGTAATTGTCAGGAGCAAAAAAATCATGTGACATGGCAATAATCTGAAAAAAAACAACAAGCCACAGAGGTATAAAGAGCCAAAGTCCTCTGTCAGTCTATACTAGCCACCCTAATCAGTCTGGTTCTTCTTGATTCAAGTTTGATTTCTAGAGAAACTAGAATTTGTGGAGCTGTCCAATATTGCAGAAAAAAAAGGGCTTTGGGCGTGACACCATTAAAAAAAAAAAAAAAAAAAAAAAATTCATCAGAAAAGCAAAGCACTGCATAAACCCAGCCCCACATTACATAAACGTGATGATACCGATACCGAGTTTTTCAAAACAGATCCTACAGCAGTAACCTATCTTCCTAAGCTTTAACTTTCACTTATTGTAGTTGTGACTATTAAAACATGGCCTTAATTGTGAATATCATCGTTTCAGGGGGCTGGTATGTTCACACCAGTCGTCTGCACCAGTTGTGGGAATTATAAGCTTTCTGCAAGTTTGTAAAGTCACACATATCACAAGGATCCAGCTGCCTTAAAGCAACATAAAGATTTTTTAGGGGGTTAACACTGAGTCAGGACCACCACCAGTGTGTGATAAATGAGCAGTATTAGAGGAAGTTCAAATTAGTCTTAGTGTAGGCAAATATATCACTGTTCTACACTGGCACTGGAGTTAAAAACAGCAATATTCCTTTTAAGAATTCTCACTCATAATTCTTCAAACTGGGTTAGGTGACACTTAAAGTGAGAACAGATAAAAGATGAATTAACTTGCACAGCAGCTGGATTCTAGACAGATTTGTACATCTCGTCCTGATTTCTCTCGTCCTGCTTCTGTTTCGGACCAAAGTGTGACAGCTCTGGTAGTTATTTTTAGGCTTTTGATGACAAAGCAACCATTTTATTGTCACTAATGTAAAGATGGTGTTCCTTTGATTGGACAAAGTGACCAGGTTATAGCACTTGTCCTTTCAAACACTTTTTATGGAAACCCTCCCAGGTTAAAAGAGCAAAGTCATATTTTCTTTTTGTCTTTTCCACTTGGCTCTTTTTTCCTTGACCTTTCCTTCATCCTCATCTTACGGAGTCCTTCACAAAGCCATATTTCTGCACAAGAGTATCTATCCAGTTCCCCACCATGTCTTTAATTTGCCTTTTTGTAAATGACAAAGACCCCCTGCTGCTGCACTTGTCACACTACAGAGAAACGCATGGCTTGAGTCGAGCGGCACGCACACCTCCAGTTGCCTGAAGCCACTCTCTGTCTGCCGGTGTGTTCAAATATCTCAGGGCATCAGATTACCATGTTTGAATAGTGCTTGTTGGGAGAAATCGCTCTTTATTTGCCCCTTCTATCTCCCTCTGTCGTCTTTGTGCCTCCGGGCGCTTCTGGCGATTCAATCAGCCGGCCGCTCTTGACACAAACTCCACTCGGCGTCCTGAAAGATGCCACGGCGGCGAATAAAGCACAAAGTCACATTGGCGCTCAGCTGGAGACAAAAGCAGATAGGGCCACAGTGTTTCTCCAGAGAGATGGAAGGTCTCGGAGGAGGCGAGCGGTTAATAATGCTTGGCTGAGATGTGTCTGAGTCGGTTTTTTATGAACCCCAAATAAATGACGACCGGCCTGGGAAATCATGATAAAAAGAACTGGGCCAAAAAAGGAAAAAGGGTTTAAACTTGTGAAAGTTTCAGTATGAAAACTTGGCATTCTATACAGAGATTAATAATGAACAGCCTGAAATAGTATAACATATGATATTGAGTTATCGGATTGAAAGTTTTGCATACAAATACATTTCAAAACAACCTGATGATCATTTAAAGTTAATTTAGACAAGTTTTGATACTTTTTTTCTGTTTAACTAAACTAACTTGTTGTAGACTTACCTTTGGAAATGTGGGAACCTGCTGCAATAACCACAGTAATTCCTCTTGTCTGAAATTAATTTTAAATTCTTTAATTATCCATCAAATTAACAAGAAATACACAAGTCAACTTTTCTTTTGAACACCATCTGTCACGATTTAGTATTTGGACCCAAAAGCAGACAACGAGGGATTGTCAAAAAAAAAATATAAGTATATTTATTGAAGATGAATAAACTGGGCTGGAGAGGAGGATGGGAATCGAGGAGAGGGTAAGTTGCAAGCAGGGAGGCAGGTCCTGGACAAAAAAAAGGTAAGTCAGTCAAAAATTCCAAAAAAAACAAATAACAGGAGCCACAGAGTCACTAACTTTCACTAACAAACAAACTGGCAAAGAGTGGCTGCAAACTGTGACACCATCACCTATTTATTTAGTTGTTATTTTTGGGAATTACAAAAAACTTCACAAACATCACAGGGGACCACTGGGGAACTTTCTTCAGTAAAAAGAGAAAATAAAAAAGTACAATAGTGAAACGTAATTTTTAAGAGGACAATTAGTTATGTCTCAATGCCACCCATAGAGCTTCATTGTCATTCATTTTATTTAGATTATTTAATTTATTATTTCAGTTTCAATTTAGTGTTTTATTTTCTTGTGGTATTATGTACATTTTTTTTTTTTTTTTTTACCAAATCTAAATGGCCATCCATCCAATCAGTTGAATTAGAAATAATATACATATTTCTAAAAATAGAATGCAGAAACTATTAAATTTATTAAATATACTTCTTTTTTTTTAATGATTGATTTATATTTTTCAACACAACCTTTTTATTTGAAAGCAAGCTGAGTTTGAATCCTATTGCCTTAT
This sequence comes from Rhyacichthys aspro, assembly GCA_036850595.1. NCBI lineage: Eukaryota > Metazoa > Chordata > Actinopteri > Gobiiformes > Rhyacichthyidae > Rhyacichthys > Rhyacichthys aspro. The sequence goes on along the minus strand of CM072154.1, from coordinate 5,285,958 downwards.
GTTCCCTTTCTCATATTCTCAAAGTTCTATATCTATTTGCACTTTTGTTGTCTACTAAAAAAAGCTTTAAAAAACAAAAAAGCATGAACATTGGAAACTTGGCGACAGTCCTAAATTCATCAGTGGACAGTTTTCATTTCAAACACCTTTCACACTGTGTACCACTACAAACGTCTCTGCAACACACTGTATATATTTGTCATAAAGCTTTGCCAAAGGCCTCTGTTAATCATGTCGTCCTATTAAAAGGACTAGGGCTATTTTTCCCAGACCATTCCCTGTAACCGGTGACTTTTACAGCACCGGGTCAGATCAATGAATTCCAGAATAGCATCCATAAGGGAGCTCCTATAATTCTTGCTGTCGGATTGTAAGTGCTTCTATGGCAGACCCCAGACGGCAGACCAATGGAGCCTCTGAAAAGCAAATGTAGAAGTAGAAATACAGCTTGTAGTTGGACTGGGGCTATTTTGACCAGGTCATCGTCCCTGTGGGGTATCTTCACACCTTTCTCCATCTTTGAGCTGTTGTTGTAGACACTAGGATAGTAGACAAGCTGTTGATGTTTACCACTAGTTCATATTTTATGTGTTTGTTGATGTTTAATCTACTCTATGTTTCAGTGCTCCATCCAATGCACTGATTTTACGCTGAACTATCAATATTTTCTTAGGTTATCATTTCATTTGGATACTTTGAAGTGCATAATCCACTTTTCTTGTGATAACTGTTCCAGGAATTTAAAAAGAAAAGTTTCCAGTTTAATTCATTAAGTCAGTTTTAGCAGAAACTGTGCACCTAGGTTTGGTTCCGGCTCAGGTCGTGTGTTTGGTATCGTTATTCTGTCTCTGCTCATTTTCCTGTCTGTCTACACTGTATCTATCAAATGAAGACAAAAATAAAATTACATATATACAAATGCTGCATAATTGCAAGGCTAACACTTAGAGACAGTCACAGAAGGGCTACAGTTCTCACCCACATTCATTCAGTATGGGCAATTTAGATTTTAGATTGCACAGCCGTTTCCATTCAATAGAAATCCTGTTAGACCACCTATAACTGTTTAATTGTGTGATACTTCTTTGCGATATATCCTTAAAATGGCATCCCGAGGCAGTTTACTCAGCATCTCTTGGTACTGCTCCCTGGAAATTCAACTTATTCCTTGTATGGAATAGAAAAAAACAATTAGAATGGCAAGGTTGGATTTCCCATCATTACTCCAATGTTTCTAAATACGCTGCTACCTCTAGTATAATGCAACGAGCGTAAAGCAAAGAAAAAAGTGCTGATGTTGGGAGCGAAAGAGGCTGAGGCATGAATAACACTCTCCGAAGCAGCAAAAACAACGGTGAAAATCTTTAACCAATCTGCAAAAATGCCAGTTAGTTTGTTTGTTAGAAGAATACCACCGCAGAGACAACACAGAGCACGCTGACACCATGACACCTCATTCTCTCGAGCTCGTCTTATTATCCCCATCCCTCCGAGGCAATTTCCAAAACAATGTGTCATTAAATTCTTCGTATCAGTCTGCCGCGAGACTTGTCGAAGGATCTGCCTACCTCGCTGCATCGCCGAGGACTGTCTACCTGTCCGCCGCGTCTGACAGGCTTGGAGCCCGACGACTTGACAGCCACACCTGTTTGCTGAGGACCGAGCGGTGTTTCTCCAGTCGCGCTCTATTTGTGAAGTTTTCCGTCTGCGGGTCTGAGAAATCTGGAAATCAATGAGACACTCCTGCCTGGCGCTTTGACCTTGTCTGGTGCAGTTTTTGTCTGGACACATCTGACCCGGAGCAGTTAGTGTACCAGATTCAGTGTCTGTTCAAGGTACGGTACTACACAGCTGGATTAGGGTTCTTCGAGGTCGCCACTCAAAGTGGTGAGGGGCCACAGTAAATAAGAATCTGTTCAGGGGCCAAAGCTTTGATTTAATTTTGAACATGAGGTTTCAACTTTATTTGAGTTTTACAAAAGTTATCTACGCATAACATTAATTTTCTCCTTTTATGGAAACTGGTTTTTGTTGGATTTAAACAGGTTTTGTTAGGATTTCTGGAGGTTTTAGTTGGATTTGAACAGTTTTAGATGGATTAGAACTGGTTTTAGACGAGGTTTTAGATTTTATGAATATGTTTTATTTGGATTTGAACAGGTTTTGTTAGGATTTCTGGAGGTTTTAGTTGGATTTGAACAGTTTTAGATGGATTAGAACTGGTTTTAGACGAGGTTTTAGATTTTATGAATATGTTTTATTTGGATTTGAACAGGTTTTGTTAGGATTTTGGGAGGTTTTAGTTGGATTTGAACAGTTTTAGATGGATTTGAACTGGTTTTAGACGAGGTTTTAGATTTTATGAATATGTTTTATTTGGATTTGAACAGGTTTTATTAGGATTTCTGGAGGTTTTAGTTGGAATTGAACAGTTTTAGATGGATTTGAACTGGTTTTAGACGAGGTTTTAGATTTTATGAATATGTTTTATTTGGATTTCAACAGGTTTTATTAGGATTTCTGGAGGTTTTAGTTGGATTTGAACAGTTTTAGATGGATTTGAACTGGTTTTAGACGAGGTTTTAGATTTTATGAATATGTTTTATTTGGATTTGAACAGGTTTTATTAGGATTTCTGGAGGTTTTAGTTGGATTTGAACAGTTTTAGATGGATTAGAACTGGTTTTAGACAAGGTTTTAGATTTTATGAATTTTTTATTTGGATTTGAACAGGTTTTATTAGGATTTCTGGAGGTTTTAGTTGGATTTGAACAGTTTTAGGTGGTTTTGAACTGGTTTTAGAAGAGGTTTTGCATTTTTTTTACATGTTTTATTTGGATGTGTACATGTTGTATTTGGATTTCAGCAGTTTCTATATATCTTTGTCGCAAAAACTGGCTTAAGATTTCATGAACAAATAAAATTAATCTGATTCAAATCCATCTTAAACCTGTTCAAATCCAATTAAAACTTAGTGCCAAACATATCACCTACTAAATGTACTGAAGGGCCACATAAAACGTTGCAAAGGGCTGCATTTGGCCCCGGGGCCTTGAGTTTGACATGTGTGTTCTAGGTTTTCAGGATCACAAAGCTGTTTATTATCCATGGATTTAGATCTCTGTAGACGCTTAAGCTAAACGGCTAAGCTGCTCCGAAATTGTTAAAGTTCCAGGTTGACCAATCTGGAACGAGAAACAAGCTGCTGGAGACGAGGAAGAGAGGAAAGACGCTGCAGAGTGTAAAAAGAAGTGTCTGAGTGGAACATGAACGTACAGCAAACAAGCAACTATGTATGTTTTAGGGTTAAACACATCAGTGACGTCATTATTCAGAATGGGTTTTATAGTCTGTATTTTCTTCAGATCAACTGACTAATAGACTGTGTGATAACGATTTTGTGCAACATTTAATAGACTACATTTCTGGGTTTTTTTGTTTGTTTTTTTTTGTGTCTGTGTGCTGTTCAATCAGTCTATCGTGTTGTTGGTTTAGCATAGTTAATTCCCTCAGACATGTCGATGTTATTGGTCATTTTGTGCCAACTCCGCCTGTTTCACATGAACACAGCTCAATGGACTAAACCAGGGTTAAATGAACGAGCTGTTAACCTGCTTTGTGATATCACTATCTAGACCTGGATTGTCAGGGTTTGTCTGGTTAGGATACACTATCAGTGGTAGGTTTTACTAGCTTAGCTTACATGACCCTCAACTACCTATGTGCCACCAACTGCTTTTATTTTGCTCATGAGAGAAAAAAAGTTAGCACTCCTGCCTCACAGTGGGAAGGTCATGGGATCGAACCCTAAGGCCGGATGATAATAGTCTTTCTGTGGAGTCTTCATTCCTGCTCGTGTCACAGTGGGCTCTTCATGGGGTTTCCACTGTTGTGGAACGTGCTGAAGAATGTGTGTATCTAAGTGCTAATGTACAGTACATACATACACTATCTTCCATACTTTAGCTGGATGGTCTGTATATTTGAATGCACTCTTATTCACCCTGCTGGTGCACAAGTACAACCTCTGTATAGGGGTTATGTATAAATACGTCTGCAGGCTTCCAGAGGTGCACAAGAAGTCAGTGTGCTGGGTTTGGAGTCTATAATGAGCACATTTTTAAGTAATTCTTAAAAGCTTGTTTATATAATACTTTCCACTAGTAATTTGGGCAGATATTTGTACACAGCTGATGGTCACAAATTGATTATAGAAGCAATGCAGATCTCTTGCTACTATTTCACATTTTTCTTTTTGTAACTTTTCCAAATTTCTCTTCAAATTCACTTAATATTTCAAATAAACACAACCTTCTACTTTCAGCGTTAGTCTATTCTGTTGCTCTTCTTTTCTGAAATTGGCCTTTAAACTTTAAAGGGCTTTCGCTGCAGTCTTTGTGTACTGTGCTAAATTACTGTTTACTCCCAAAATCACCTCAGATCAGACTTGGTTAGCTTCGTCATCTTTGCCAACTTGACTCAAGGCATCAGAGGCCAACTGCTCGGCTTTACTGCTCCGCCGTGTGATAGTCTGTGTAAACCTCTGTAGACCAAAGAGCTAAGATGCTTTAGGGAAGCCAGGCTTAGCTGTGCTTAGCACCAGATGACTCTGCGAGCCCCGTGCTGCTTCCAGTAGCAGCCGCCTGCAGCCAGGCCAGAAGTGAGAGGCAGATGAGCAGAGACCAGGAGGATGATGGGAGAGGAAGAGGGTTGAAACAAAAGTGTGATGGGGTAATTAACCAGAAGTGTCTTTGGAGACTGCACACTGAACTTGAGGTACAGTCGAAACATCCATGAACACTGATACTTTTTTTCTGTTTAAACTAATTTACAATACATAACAATGGTATTAACATTCTCATACAGATTTTTGTTTACTTACATTTTTTTGCTTCTCATTTTTATCAAGTAATATTTCCACATCGTCACCTGACTACACCATCTTCCGCCATTTTCTGTTGAAAACTAGTACACGGTTGCACCTGGGCAAGTACTGTATGTAAACAAGTACGCTTTACCATAGACTTACATTTACCGTATTTTCCGGACTATAGAGCGCACCTAAATATAAGCCGCACCCACTAAAATTTAAAAGAAATATATATTTTGTCACATATAAGCCAGCGATATCCAGGCTTTTGTACCATAAGTGTTTATTCATATACCTGAACTGATTTTCCGAACAGTGCCTGTAACACGGCACTAAAAGTGCTGATCAAACAAAACAGAAAAGTCATTGATGGTTTTATTCATCTTCCTCCTGTGCACTAAAACCAAGTTGCTTTATTTTTCTTCCTCCTGCGTACTGAAACCACTGAACACCAAACCACTGTCACTTTTTCTTCCTGCGCACTGTTAAAGAGCAACTGCGCAACTATTAAAGTCGCTTCATTCTCCCGTGCACTGAAACCACAAGTCACTATTCATCTTCCTCCTGAGCATTGAAACTACTGAACACCAAACCACTGTCACTTCATTTGTTTTCCATTATGAGGGGGTGAGGGTGTAAAATATTACCGTATTTTGCTGTTGTGCGTCTTGGGTTGCATGTGCTAAGAATAAAAACTGCCGCTTTCTTGTTTGTACCGACTACCGCTGCCTGTCTCGTTTTTACACTTCCTGCTAGAGCGCCCCCCTGAGGGCTGAAGTTTGTGGACTTTTTTGGTGACATCACATTTGGTCATCAATTTAGTTTTTAAATGGCCTGAACCTTCATCTAAGAAGGTGTGATCAAAACGAAACCTGAGTGTGCTTCTTCTCCAACAGTGCTCAGTTTGTCTGATCTGGGCAGTTCCAGGAACAGGAAGTATATTATGGTTGTTAGCACTGGGTTCTACAGAGATTTACACGTCTATTTTTCAACATAGACAAATACAAAGACTGTGATTATACACTAAATAATACGACTGATTTGTTCTATGATGATTCTATGATCTACTAGAAGATTTGGTTAATTATTATTACAAACAAGTCATGAATTTTAGCCATAAACCAGCCTTCACATCTCCTTTGAATTCTCTCTTCTTGACCTGCAGGGCCCCAGCTTGTTTCTTTCTGACATGTTTGATGTTCCTGATCTTGAACAGGCTCTTGTCTGCTGTGGATGAATAATAAGTGTGGATGTTTGTCAAAATAAACCTTGAATCTGGGACATCTCATTTGACCCTGTGCGACCTTTGATCACACTGAACTGGGGACTATTCTGTGTGAATATAAGTGCCCGGTTCAGTAAAAGCAATCCAGAGAAGTAGGACAGCAGATATACTTCCATCCAGTCGGTTATGCATTTATTACGAGCGAATAACTCACGCTATGTTTGAGAGTAAAGCTTAAAATAAAGATGACAAACTATGCATATGTATACCATCTGAGATGTGCTGTATATTCCTCTCATGCCTTGAGGCAACAGTGTACTCTGGCTGCATACAGTATGAATGCAAGTTCAAATCCCATGACATTTTCTTAATATTTCACGTTTTTGGAAATCATCAGAACAGAATATTTATAATAAAGAAGTCATTGAATACTAAAATTCATTCTGCAGTAGAGAGTTTTCAAAGCACCATAATGCAGCATCAGTAGGTGGTGTGAATATGTTCAATCTGTTAAATTAAAACCTTACCTTTTAAACCATCAAGTAAAGTCTAGCATGTTTCTTGCTGATGCTGATCAACTGGTGCATTTCATTCCCCTCTTTCCTCCTTCTCCTCAGCTCTTGGGCAATGCGGGGCTTGTGGAGTTTGTTATTTTGGATCACTCATGTGCACAAAAGAATGCCGTTGCACTTATATAATGCATTTAGCAATTTATGCTTCCAGCTTGTAAGAAACCCATTTAAGACTGTACTTTCAAAATTACAATTTTCCCTCATTTCTGGTTGATGGGTTTCTTTGTGTTGATTTTACCCTCAATTGCAATTTTAGGAAGCCGTGACATAGCTAAATGTGATGGTGTTTTTAACTTATAGCCTTAATCTTTTTAACTTTTTAACAGTACTTTTATTTATTTAGTTTTATCTGCACTGATGGTTTGCTTTTCAATTTCGTTGTACAATGTTCAATGACAATAAAGTTATTCTAGTCCACACATGTCAAACTCAAGGCCCGGGGGCCAAATGTGGCCCTTTGCAATGTTTTATGTGGCCCTTCAATACATTTATCAGATTGTTGTTTCAAATCCATCCATACCTGTTCAAATCCAATTAAAACCTGTTAAAGCCCATTTAAACCAGTGCAAATCCAACTAAAACCTGTTCAAATCCAACTAAAACCTCTTCAAATTGACCTAAAACCTGTTCAAATCGATCTAAAACCGGTTCAGATCCAACTAAAACCAGTTTCCATAAAAGGAGGAAATTGATTAATTTCTAAGTAAAATGAGATCTCACATTCAAAATTTGATGTCACCATCTTCGGCCCCTGAAAGGCTTCCTATTAACTACCGTGGCCCCTCACCACTTTGAGTTTGACACCTCTGTTCTAGTCTATACTATTCTATTCTATTCTATTCTATTCTATTCTAGTGCGACTGCTCTACAGACAGCACAAAGTTAACAACTTTTTAGATGTATGTGCTAATGTGCCATTGAAAGATCAACTGCTCCCACGACGTATCCTAATAATACATCCATGTTTTTTCCTGAAAGACAGAAGGGAAGTTAAATTGTTTATTGATAGCACAAAGATCTGAATTTTAATGTGGGAGACCCCTGTTTGCATCCCAAGATGTTCAGTTTGCTCTGGTAGTTACTAAGTAAGGCTAACTGTATGTTTTTGCACTGATCATTGCTTTTGGACATTAGACAAAGCAATAGATATTTTGAGGAGGCTTTCACTCCTGGATTATTTGGTTTGATTAAAACAAGTCTGGTTCACTTGTCCTGTGACCTCCAATTTTACTGATAGTTTTTCTATTATGAGCTGCATTGGCAAATTAAAACAGATGTTAAATGATGCATTTGAAGTTGTAAGTGGTCATTAACAGGCCACACAATTATAAGGTGCCTCTTGTGGCTTTTTTTTTTTGTTAAAACAGTAAAGACAAGCAAATGAAGTGTCAACACATTCAGCCCAAAGTGAACAGATTCTGTTGCTATTATAAACCAATCAGAGGTCTCATATAGGAGGATCTCACGTAACTGGTGACCCCCAAAAAAGGCAATGCAACAAAATGATCACGGTCCAGACCTTGGTTCAGATTTTAGTTTTGAAAACACCCTTAAAATACATCTCCAACACTGTCTCCAACTGATAACCACTCCAACAGCCAATACAGACATAAACCAGACATGTAAAATAGTTAGCTAATGTCCTCAAGGCTGAGATTTGAGCTCTCCCATTCAACATGGACCAGCCGTATATGTTTATGTGAGAAAAACTGGAATAAAAGCGCATTCAACAACAGCACAGTTAATTATTCATTGTGTGGCACCATCACTGATGATGTTTTACACACAAAGTCCATTAAGCTACACAGCCCCGACGAGCGCTAAAGCTAATGTACACTCCGCAGACGGCGACATAATCTTGTTTTCTTTGGCTTCCTCTGCGTTAAGGAGGAAGTCTGTTGCTTACCGCGTGCAAAGTGCAAATAAAAAAAAACATCTCAGCCAAACAAAGTAAATGTCAGATATAATGACAGATATGAGGAGAAAGCATTTTAATACTGACGGACTCTTTTCTGTTTATCACAAATTGTGGCACGCTCAGAGTGAAGACATTCTGAGATCTGGACTGACTTAAATCAAAAATGCACTTTGCTTTGAGGCTTTTACAATTGATTCTAGATCTACAGTCTGTCTGTGTATATATAGTTTGGCGGGCCGGAGTCCACTTGCCAACTCACAGCCTATAGGCCCAAGGCTTTTGTGAATTCAATAATTCATGTTAATCAAATTGACAGCATTGTATTTCCCTTGCAGTTTATTTTTCATTTGATTGACCACCCTTTCACTGCCTATAGCAACAAACAAGCAATATTAGCCACTGCCAGCTAACAGTGAAAATGCAAATATCTGTTCTACTGCTCTATTTTCAATTTTTTATTAATTAACAACTTGCATTAGATTCAAGACTCTGACCCATATTTATCAAACGTTGTTTTGTGCAGATCTACATGTTAAAATGGTTGAACACCAGAGAGCATCTGGGATATTTAAACTGTTCAACCCTTGGGACAATCTGTTTTAGGGTATACTGTTGTTTTAAGACACTGTAAACACAATAAACCCCCATATTAAATTATTATTATTATTATTATTATTATTATTATTATTATTATTATTGTTGTTGTTGTTGTTGTTTTTGTTGTTATTATTATTATTATTTTATCATTCAACTGTTTGCACATCTGGAAGCAGGATTACACAAAAACTACTAGAAAGGGAGCTTTGTTAGGTTACGGTCGCGTTAAGTTGTGGGAACATAGACATGCTTCCATTAAAACCACTAATACCATGACATCCCATTCTTTGTACTTTGATAAAACAAAAGCATACATTCCCAAAAAGAAGATGAATTAATGAATGAATAAATGTTACCACACTAATCATCATAATCATAATCAATCTCATCCCATGCCTAAACATAACATGGCATGCTCTAAATATATATAAATCACAATTCTGCTGTTGTTAAAGAGTTTAATTGTACTCTGCAACTAGGCATTTATAAATGTTGGTCAAAGCCAATCTGTTGCATAGTCTTCAGATTCAAAATCTTCAGATTACAAGGAAACTGAAGGTCCAGAGGCTTTCTTCATTAACCATTGAATAATATGATGCCCTGAACAACAAGACTCTCTGGACACTGTTTGAACACTACAAATATTTCACAGTGCATGAACCCTCCGTTATTCCAGCTGCCGACAGTGTGGAGCCCTGTATAATTCAGCTCCATCATGACACGCTGCTCTTTTTGATTCGGACAAGGCAAAGTTCCAATCAGTGCAGTGAAACCTGAGGGATGTCCACGCTGAGTTTAGTCCCGGCTAATGAAGTGAGCCTGAGTGTTCGATGGACCCGGGCCGCTCGGTGTGCGTAAGGGAGCAGACGGCCGGAGTTCCAGAGTTCAGAAAAGGCCCGTCCGTGCCGGTTCTCTACTGTTTTCGCTCCAGCAAACTGACACCACAGCCTCCATGCATTTTTCATGACCCGTGCTGGCTGACAAGCTCTCCCTGCCTCGCTCGCTCATACTCTCAGTCCCAACCGAGCGCTCTCCCGCAACTCTGCAACCATCAGTCTCACCGATTCAGCTCTCTAATGCAGAATGGCATTTCATTCAGACGAGTCGACCGGGGCCGGAGAAGACGTTACGACGGATGAAAGAAAGCAGTGAATGGGGCTGAATGGATGTGAAAAGGAGCCTTCGTGACATGCTACTTTCATCGGGAGAATAAGAGAGAATAGTGCGGTAGTCGAGAGATCAAGTCATGACCGAGACCACTTCTAAAGATTGAGACGGACTCAGCACCAAGATTAGTGTCAATCTTGCTCCAAATGCGTGGAAGGGTTAGTATTTGATGAAGGAGGCAGAGATTTTGTGATATAGTTAGATAGATTTTCATCCAATCAGGAGAATATTATGGACAAAAAAAGTGGACGGTCGAGAACAGTCATCCCCAATTAGAGGAAAGCCGACTGGACCGCAACAACCCAATCTACACAATGAACGTAAATCTAAATTATGTCTGCTGCTTTGTTGAATTTTGACCAACTACCAACCCATACCCAACCTCTGACATCACGCCCGCTCTTTTATCCACCAGCAAAGCAAACATTGAGAAACAGTTAGCATCAAGCACCTCCAGTAGCATGGTCTGCTCATGTAAACCTTCAGATAAAGTTAGTCCCATTATAGACAAAAAAGCTGGATGAGATATTGGTCATTGGAGTAAATATCTGTGGTGCGACACTGTCAAGTCTTGGGGAAGATGATAAGACAAATGAGCGGAGATTTACTTTTATTATAATCTACATACTTTTTATTGAGTACAATGCACCGCACCTCGAGCAGCGATATATTAACAAACAAAAAATAAACAATCTCAACAAAAAAACTTTTCATTTGTGGCTAGATTTTGAGTGCATATTTTTGATTCCTATTGAACTGTGTTAAGGCAGCCTCAGTTAGCTCCTCCTAGGCTATATGTAGGAAAAGCAATGTTCTGTAAAATAGTTTTGACATTTTTATATTGATTTTGTGGGGAAAATGTAAAGATGAAAAGTTTTGTGGTGGTGAGTTAAAGACACTGTAGTTAATAAGTAATTGTCCCCCTGGGGTAAGTAAAGTGTTTAATCTTAAACCAGTAATGGCCTTGCTCAGTTCTGATTTCAAAACCCATCTATGTCCATGACCAATACCAGATTGAGTAAAAATAGGTTTGTGCCTGAGACAAGACAGACCTGTAAAAAGTTGTCTTAAGGCCGGTGTCAAAGCCATAATAGTCAGATGTGATAAGGATAAGCATAGTACAAGGAATTGTAATTTTTTTTAAAGCCTGTTGAATTTCATAGACAGAAATAAATACCATGGAAGGGAGCATGAAAGGCATTGAAGTTAAAGGTTTATAGCACAGAAACGTAAAGCCACCATGAAAAACCAGTATATATTTCGTGTCCACGTCGGAGGAATCATCAAAGTCTGGATTAACCTTGATGTGACATGAAATAGGTCTTAAATAACATTCACCGCGGTCTTATGAGTCTGAAAGTGAACTCGTTGGAACCCGCAGAAATCAAATTGAACTGAAGTCTGTGTGAAATGAAGTTTAGTTAGAGAGGACACAATGTGAGCGTGCTGTGCAACCTCTTCTACTCTTTGAATTGTTGAATCATTTGTTGATCATTTCATATTGAAACATTCTGTTTGTTTCTTGTCCAAGATAATCAGTGGATTATTGGTGTAAAATAATTTGATTTTTAGGTTGGAAAAGCACCAGTTTTCCTGACTGGTAAGTCAGCTACATAACTGACATGGCTATGAGGCAGTTCAATAGACACTGAAAGCATTTGGTTACGCGTTAATGAATTAAATTGTGTTTGTTGAGTTGAGCCATGAAAAGGAGACACTTTACTTTTCTTTAAGCTATAATTTAACATTTACCTGAGGCTCATTCAGGAGAGTGACATTTCAGATTGAGACTCTGTAAATGTGATCCTGAAGAGAAATACTTACATGTAACTTTAAGTTCCTTGCAATCTGTAAATTATGATATACATTTACATGTGACCAGAAAAAATACATAATAATTGCTGTGTTGAAATGAGTCTTGAGCTAGTTATCTTTAACACCAGAATAATGGTCCTACATATACAGTATGAGGACCCTGTTCAGACGGAGCTTGTGTCATGTGACTCTGTTCCTCTGAGTCAGGGTCAGACCATGACTGATTTAGACAGAGTCGTGTTAGAGACTTTTCTTGAAAAGCGAACAAAAGTTTCTATAAAGATTTCTGCAACAGACAGAACACTTTAGTGTAAAGCTTTACAAAATGACAAAATCTTTGAAGACTTTAAATTACTGCCAAGCGGTGCAATAAAACAGACATTGTGAAAGTGGGCTTTGAGGAAGTTACAAACGTTTGGTGGAGAGTGAGTGCATTGACAGTCTTTGTTCTAAAAGACATCGGTCCATGTGTGACACTGTTCACCTGTGTCATGGAGCTGTGGACAAACAGGAACCAGTGAGTTACATGTGAGGATTGAATTCTCTCCTCTCCAAGTGAGAATTAGTATTTAAATTAAATATTTTTACTTTACAACTAGTAATCAAATATGAATAGTTGCTCTCTCGAATCACACTAAATCTTTCAAAATAAACAAGTAAGTTTAAGTTGTTTATCCTGATACAATGCAGTGGATTAGGTACAACCTATGTACACTATTGAATCGTGTAAATCCAACAAGGTATTTTTTCAGTGTATTCAAAGTTTAAAATGTAACCCTTTATTGAGCAAGTGACTATAGTTGGGCTTTGAAAAGAGCTAATTACATGTTTATGGACATTTAAAGCTCCATAAAGCCCAAATAAGGGCCATTACTTCATGTTCCTAAAAGCCCACACACATTCTTGCATGAAGGCTAAAGTTATTGATTAAGTACATTTATTTTGTGACAGATTTCTGCAATCAAATTACCATCAGACCTATGTTTACTGGATTTGTTCAGCATGTCCCCGCAGGGCTACCGTACCATGTTCGCATTTTCTGAAATGTGTGAGATGTCGAATTTGTATTTTCACCTTTACCACCAGGTGTAACATTTTTTTTTCCAATTTAAATATTTCAATAAATGTCAAAAGATGCATTTCTAAATTCTTTATGGGAAACTGGACCCATTCGTTATATAAGTTTTCCTTAATAATGCAATCTTTTTCAAGTGGAGCTGCTTTAAACTAATGCACACACTCCCTGTTCCTTGTTTAAGCAAAGAAACCAATATTTGAATTTATTTCCGTATACTTTCAATCACCGCACTCTCTCTTGGCACACACCGCCTGCAGCAAAGTGAGCAGCAGCTCCGTTCATTCTGCTGCGCACTTTCCGGCGTCTGTGGGAATATTAAGGTTAATGGTACTGATGTTACTCTAGCTTTTTATTAAGGCTAATAAAATGGCTCAAACACGCTCATTTGCCAAATTCTGAAGCTCCCTGCTGTTGTGTTGGAGCTCCGCCGGGCCTCTCCAGCCTATTGTTTTCAAAAAGTCATTACAACAGCTCAGCTTTTACTATTGTTTTTTGAGATTTGCTGTGATTGGAATTAGTTGAGGCTCTTATCCAGCTGGTGTGAGGAGCCTGGAGGGATTAACAGGTGTATTTATGTGAAAGGTAGGTATGAAATGAAGTACAACAGCACCCCCTGTCATTTGTTGAAACGTTTAATGTGAAGTTCAAAAAGGGTTTGTTTAAGAGAAAAGGAAAGGTGTGGTCCAAGCAGCAGTCTCTTCCACAGCAGATGTTTGGATTGACTCTGGGTTGAAGATGGTTTCTTCTGTTTGGGGAAAAATAACCTCATCAGAATGAAGATCGATGGAATCAGAGTAAGCAAATTCTGCTTTGAGTTTGGAAAGAAAGATTTCTTCTTCTTCTTCTTTTTCTTCTTCTTCTTCTTCTTCTTCTTCTTCTTCTTGACAGTGTCTTCTCAGCCAAATCACATTTAGAAAAAGTAATTCTGTGTGCAGAACTTACTGAATACTCCACTATGGGCACAGTACCACTCACATACCTTGACAAATAAGCACAAGAAGAAAATAATGTAGTAAGACTTGGCAGTAACATTGCTGCTGTTGACAGGTGCACATTCTAATATGTTACGTAGTGTTGATTTTATAGTGTGCAGAAATTAAAATGCAATTCGACCATCTGCTGCCATCTGCATCTATGTGTATTAATACATACACATAGACTCAGCTTTATAACTCTTATATTTATAAGATCTCTATGTATGTTTTATATATGACAAAACATTTTTCGCACAATGGTTGTTAGTATCACAGGCTGCATGAGTAGCTATCATTATTGTGCTGATTTAAAGAGACAGTCCAGTATTTTGTGAAAGGAAGTCTAAAAGATACTTGTAAGAAAATGTAAGAACACTGTCTGTTTGGAGAAGCAGACAGGAGCAATGACACGGCTTTCAGTTGATGGAGCCTTTCACATTTTAGCACAACTAACAAGGTTCTAAGCTACTAAAATGTCAAAAACGTATTTTAGTGTTTACATGCATATATTCCAAAGCTCCTGCCAGTTTCTCTGTTTGCTATGTTGGAGTGTCCTGACCTTTATCTATCCCAAACTATTCCATAGACCCCCATTCACAAATTACTCAAACATTCCTTTATTAAAACATTTTAACACGTAGTAAATGCATTTTGGGTGAATCTGTATTTGTAGTAGTAGTGCTAGTAGTTTATTCACCTTGAACTGTCTGACTTCTGAGTGATCGCTGCAAGGACACAGTTCACTTTCTCAATGACATCTTTACGGTCAAATTCCTTCAAGCTGCGAATGTGACTGTGGAGGAACAGGGCTTCATTATCTGAATCCAGTTAAGTTAAGTTAAGTAAGTTAATGAGGTGCCCTTTTACCTCAAAGTTGTGGACTCCATGGTTCAACTTTGTCCTGTTCCTAAAGAAACAATAAAGGCACATGAACATAGACAGCTGTTTTTATTGACGCAATGGACATTTATCTTTTTGGTTGTTTGTGAGACTCTTGAGGATTGTCTAAATGGATGCATTGATCGTCGCAGGCCACAGTGCCATTTGTCCATTGTCTTCATCTCCTTGACTTGGTGGTCGTCCAGCTCCTCTGCAGGAAGTTCAGTAAAAAGAGTGTGGATACCTTCTCTTCCTGCTTTAGAAACACTTTCAATCAGGGTTTGTGTTGGCTTTTTACTAGCCATATTTCTATACAATGTAAAGCACATCTGATGCAAAATGAACCATTGCAATAACAACAATCTATTATGGCTCAGTCTCTCAGTAGGTTTTAAATAGATTTTGCTGAAGCCTGACGAAAAGTTACACAACTTGTCAATAACTGTTTGTATTAACTTGAGAGACATCTATTCTGTTGTGTGGTGTATGTGATTTTAGTTCTATCTAGCCATTTAGATGAGGATATGCACTGATTTTAATCCAGGAAGCGAGGGCCATGCCACAGCAGCAGGACGCATACAATATTTAACAACAGTTTTCCTTTAATATTGTTATTCAACCTCATAATTTGAAAACAGTTTCTTACTTACACAAATATTTCAATAGCATTTACTACACCAGAGTTTATGGACTCTACAACTTTCTGCAGATTAGGGGAGCGTTACAATTTTAAGATTTGCATGAAAATATTCTGATGCAACATTAAAAAATGCTAGTTAAATCATTGTAAAGAAACATAAGTATTGAACTAGAACTGTTAGAACAATAGTAGCCTAAAAATGATGTGCCTACTAAATCTTGGCATGCATTTGCTGAATATGGTGGGCAAATGTCCACACAATAAGCGGATTAGAGAGGATATTATTGGCACTTGGTGGAGGCAACCTGCTTTGGGTCAGTGGTTCTTGACACAGAATCTAATGGAAGTTTCAAACCTCATATTAATTAACTCTTGGAAAAAGAAAAAGAAGAGTGAATATAGTTAATTCTTCTCATTCTTCTCTCTCATTCATGTAGCCAGGGTTATAGAAGAACTGCCACAATCCCTCAAAAAGATTGGACCCTACTCATTAAACAAATTAAAATTCAACATCCTATAATTGCTATGCTAAAATAATGCTAAAATCCACTGTCCACTGTTTTTTCAATAAGTGCATTTACTGTATTGAAAATTATTTTAAAATAATTTCAAATGGAAAGATTTCAGCATAAGTCCAGGTGCCTCTGCTTCCTCCTACCATCCTACCACAAATGTATACTGCCTATAGTGAATGCATGTAAGATGAATGGTTGTCAGTGTGTTCTTTAATGCTGCAATTTAATGCAGTTTGTCCTTAGCCTAAAGAAGCTGTCAGAGACTTCACCCCCATGTACCCTAAATATCAAAAGTACCGTATTTTCCGGACTATAGAGCGCACCTAAATATAAGCCGCACCCACTAAAATTTAAAAGAAATATATATTTTGTCACATATAAGCCGCACCGGCCTATAAGCCGCCGATACCCAGGCTGAGAAATAAGATATTTACATTGAAAGATTTTGTACCATAAGTGTTTATTCATATACCTGAACTGATTGTTTCCGAACAGTGCCTGTAACACGGCAGTAAAAGTGCTGATCAAACAAAACAGGAAAGTCATTGATGGTTTTATTCATCTTCCTCCTGTGCACTAAAACCAAGTTGCTTTATTTTTCTTCCTCCTGCGTACTGAAACCACTGAACACCAAACCACTGTCACTTTTTCTTCCTGCGCACTGTTAAAGCGCAAATGCGCAACTATTAAAGTCGCTTCATTCTCCCGTGCACTGAAACCACAAGTCACTATTCATCTTCCTCCTGAGCATTGAAACTACTGAACACCAAACCACTGTCACTTCATTTGTTTTCCATTATGAGGGGGTGAGGGTGTAAAAATATTACCATATTTTGCTGTTGTGCGTCTTGGGTTGCATGTGCTAAGAATAAAAACTGGCGCTTTCTTGTTTGTACTGACTACCGCTGCCTCGTTTGTCTCGTTTTTGCACTTCCTGCCAGAGCGCCCCCCTGAGGGCTGAAGAAAAATTCATAGAAAAGCCGCATCTCTGTATAAGCCGCATGGTTCAAAGCGTGGGAAGAAAGTAGCGGCTTATAGTCCGGAAAATACGGTGTGCCATGTGTGCAAACAAAAGTGATTTAATACATACTGTAATATTTATTTTTCAAAAGTGCATCAATGATCAATTTTCTGCAGTGCATGCAAGTGTCTTATGAGTATTAAACTTTTTTTCTTTTCACAAAAATAATGACTTTTCTGTTTTTTCAAAAAGAAAAGATGAATCCATGAGGTCTTCACTTGTTTCTTTCCCTAATGTCAAAAGGGGTCCAAAGATGAGCCCAGTTTGAGAACCACTGTTATAAGATATACTCATTTATATTGTGCATTTAATATTCAGTTGAGAAGGACATGAATCTCTCACATTTCTAACCCTGCTGTTCTGCACCGACAGAAATGAAGCCTACTAATTTCCAGACAGGCGCGTCAGCTCTGAGCAGTGTGAAACACCTTCAGAGAGTGTCATATTGTTTTAAGGTTAATGATTTAAAAGCTTCACATTTAGAGCTGCTGGATTCAGAAAACGAAGCTGCTGTCGGTCTCCAAGCTTCAGGATGTCATCCAAGTGTCGTCATGGTGATTTCTAAACAGATCTCGCCTGCTACAATGTGTGAAAAAGAAGACAGAAGAGTTTTATCTATAACTGACTATTGTTTCTACCTATGGGTCAAATGTTTAACGTGCATTTTCTTCTTGTTTTAGAGATATGCATGCATCTAGTTTGTTTGTACTTGTAAATAACATCTGTTTTGGCAGAGCCCTGCAGCTGAGGCCATTCAAATCAGCAGTGGTCAAGAAAACAGGATATTTTTACAACTCATTAAAAACAAAAAAAAAAGCACTTGGCATCAAATCACAGAGCTAAAAGAAAAAATATAGAGAGATTGGCAACGAATACATTCACCAACTTCGATTTGTCTGATGGAAATGTCCCAAATTAAATACATCCATGTAATGTTTCCTCGCATCAAGTTACAGCCCCTTCCCTTTTATTCATCAATTATGTAATTGTTTCAAATCAACGCCAGATCTGCTTTACTAAACTAGATGATCCCTGGAGAAAGGAGCACATTAAATGCAAAATATTCATTTATAATTATGTCTGTTTATACGTTGAGTGTATTTTTCTCTGTGTCTATGATCTAGGTTGGCGACCCTTGTGTTAATGGGTCTTTTTCAATCAACGTAATAGAATAAAAGCAGACGATTAGTTTGTTGATGGAGTGACATAGGAAATTCTTTTGAAAATGGGATTCAGAAGATGCACACACAAGACAAACTGAAAATTACAGGTATGTTTATGATACTTATTTAATAAAAAGGTTGACAACACGGACACTGTTGTTAGCTAGCTTTAATGTTTAGCGCTCAACATCTTTTTAAAAGCACAAAGTCAGCCTAGTGCTTTAATATTGCCATTATTGACCCAATAGCAACAAGCAACCAACTGTTACAATGTTCAGAACCACAAAATGTGAGTTCCATGACGAGCATGATCCAATTCTGCTCCTCCCGACCGCAAACGCCCAACGCCTTTTCAGTAAAAAACTTCCCTAAGAACTCCATCCTTGTTTTGATAGGTTGGAGCAACTATAAACCACCAAAAACATCACCCTTTTCAGACTTATCCTGCTGCTTCTTCAGTAGAATCATTGTCTGTGATTCTAAATTTGGGGGTTTAGAATCTACATTTTGAGAAAATCACAGCAAAGGCAAAAAAGTTATGACACAATAATTGATCATTGAATTGATTAAATGTCTTAAAACATACAGGATTTTAATTTTTCTACTAAATCAGGCAGTGTTCATGACTTAAAAACTCTCCTCCCAAGTTTCTGCGCTGTTTAACGGAAAGTCCAATAAAACCAAGTCACAAAATCACCTCCAATAAGGAACATTATAGCCCATTAGTAAATCTCAGTGTTCTCTTTTGGGGGGAAAAGGTTTCTTTAATGACACCACAAACCTACAATACTGGCTTATATTTGTTCCCTCAAAGTTTTCACACCTTACCATCTGATTCTGTCCCATGCCTCGAGTCCAGAATCTCAACAGTCAGTTCATGTTTCAGACCCACTTCTGAACTCCACTTCTGAAAATCCACTCCTAAAAAAAACATTGTCACACTCACATTGTTCTCCTGAAGTGCTCCCATTTAACATTCTCTCCACATGGTCACCTCACTGCTGGCTGAGCCCATTCACTTCACGTCCACACTTCCTTCCACTGCTGCTGCTGTCCTTCCTGGCCGCTCGCCTCTCGTGCTCACCGCTGTTCTGGGGTCAGCCCGCGGTGTCTCCATTAGTCACGTCTCATTTCTTTCCGGCTCTTGGTCTCTGATCCAGGTTCAGGGTCTGCCCGGCGGCCGTTTCCCCTTCCTCACGGCGCCCAGGTGTCGTCCGTGACCCCGGTTCTTATCTCTGTTAAGTCAGACACTCGCTGCCGGTGGTCCCCTCTCTTGTCCACCTGCGCTGCTGGAAAGGACTACGTCTCTTTTTCCAGGTAAGCTGACCCAGTCTTAACGGTGTCACTCATATTTTTGCCTGAAAAAGGAGACCACATTTCTCAAAGCAACATATCGTTAGTAGAAGTAGGTCATTTTAACAGCAGGGGGTTAAAGTAATGCACAACCTTGTATTGAATCTGTCTCAAAAGCTATTAAAGCTTGCATTACCTCAAGAGAAAAGTCTGTAAAGCCCTATATTTGTATGTGTAGTGAATACCTTTTATATTACTGTATTCCATCTTCAGTGGCTGCAGGTGTAGTCCATCTTTTTTTTTTTTTTTTTTATTCTGCAAAAAATGATGACCATCTTTTAATTTACCAAACAACATAGGTGCGAATAACACAAAATAATTTTGAAAATGATTTGCTAATTTGTATTGAATTCTTTACTGACTTGGGCGACCCATCTATTTCCTGGAGGTGGCAAAACTAAGGCTCTCTATGATACTATCAGTTAAAACTATTGCACCTTTTTCTCAAATGCTATTTGGCAAGTCAAGCATTTGATTTTTCCAAGTTGGACAATAAAGGAACTTTGAACTTTGAATGCTGCACCTACGAAAGAGGGGCTGTTCTTTCAGTTTATATTGAGGAACCATCTAAAACACTTTAAAAGACCATTACCTGATTTTTTTTATGTTTTCAAGTTTAATCACTAACAACTTATTAAAAATAAGACCATAAGACGTGATCTAGGCTTTATAATTAAGGATTTTAATAGATGAGAATGATCAGCCCACAGTGGATTTTGGCAAATCACAGCTTACTTCTGGTAAAAAGGAGCGCTCCCGTTGGTTGATATCAACAAAATAAACCAAGGAAAAGGGATATTCTGTTGCAAAATACAGCTTATTGCACAGCGAAACAGCTCAAAAAAAGATCAAAATAAAGAAACGGGCAAATTAAACATGGTTAAATATTGGTAATGCAATCGCAATTACAGGATTGCTACAGTCTAACAGTAAAACCCAAAGCTAAAAGTTTCAGGTAAGCTCTAAACTTTGATTTAATTTGATGTATTGGTATTTTGTGGTAGAAAATTAGTCTGGTTTTACTGTTTATTAAATAAAAGTAGCAGGAAATGTTACTCCGCTGCTGCTGTTGTTGTTGACGGCAAAAACTAAACTGCTGCTTGATAGCTATATTGCTGCCTACCTAATAACTAAGCTCCATGTCTGTGTGAGTCCAAAAAAAAAATACATTAC